>JAMWET010002506.1:135000-577500 GCA_024036415.1 Prochilodus magdalenae
TCTCCAGTTCATCATTATCAAGGAACGAACTTGCTGTGGAAGCGTCAGTGCGCTCAGTTACATGACCCACTTTCATCGGTCTGCCAGCCAGCTCAAAGCCATTAAGCTGTTCCAAGGCTTTCTTAGCACATTCCGCATCCGCAAACTGAAAAGGGGGGGAAAAAAAAAAAAATTAGTCTTATTTTATGTCTAATACATTTCTTCTATACAAAAATGTATTAGTATCAACTCACTGTAATAAAGCCATATCCTTTGGATCGTCCTGTTTCAGTATCCATCATAAGCTGAATGCTATCAATCTATATGAAAGAGTAGGCCAGGCAAGTAACTGTTAAAACAACAACTACCTCATCATATGTACAAACTGTTAAACAAGGTAAATGAGTGAGCAAATAGAGGCCTTACCCGTCCAAATGGTTCAAAAATTCCTCTGAGCATGTCCTCTGTGATATTAAAGTGAAGCGAGCCAACATACAGCCTCATAGGCCCAGCACTGCCTTTCTGCAGGTTGTTTGCCATTGCAGCCGCTCTGTTCTTTTCAGCCTGGAAACAGGTTTTCATATCAGGATAAAATAGGTGAAGAAAGCTAATATACACATTTACTACAGAATGCCTTTTCTTACCTGTGAAGCTTGAACAATGATTGGTACACCTAGCAGTCTCTGTCCAGACAGGCCAATTGCCAGAGGCACAGAGGTGGAATCCACAAACTCAATGTAAGCAATGCCTTTGGATCTCCTGGAGTTTCGGTCAGAGATAATCCTCACATCCCTTACCTGTTGTGATGGGGAATTTGAAATTGATAATGTAATAATTTTTTGTACAACAATTTACTACAACATTTAGTGACTAATAAACAAGTAATGGTTAATTACTGACTTTTCCCACAGCAGAGAAGAACTCTTCCAGGTCCCTCGGCCTAATTCTGGCCGCAAGCTGCATGCAGAAAACTGTGCGGGCATCCCTCTCCTCGGGTGTAAGATTATCTATGGGTTGTCTAAAAACAAATTATAAAGTATAAAGTATAAAAACTAATAAAATTAAGGGAGGGAAGAAAAAAAATAATTCACTGCAATAGAAGAGTTTCAGACTGGTGCAATTTTACCTGATGGGGCTTTTGTCTCTTCTGAAAGGGCTGCGGCTTCTAGACCTTTTACGGCTACACAGAAAAGCTTTCAGTTAGTGTTTCAGCAGGTATCTCCACCTATTGACTCATACACTCATCAGGCAACTACCCACACACAACAAAAATAGTATCATAGAAACCTTAGTTTGACGGCAGGTGGTGGGCCTGTCTTCCCCCTGGAACCACCGTTAAATTTCAGGCCAGAACTGTGATTTAAAAACAAGATTTATCTCAGCAGCTACTACTATTGGTCTGCTACTGATTGTCATCATAAAAACGTAAGGCTCAATGGGTGACACCAGACTATGTTTTGCTTATTTGCACTCAACTTCAGGGAAAGCCAACAAGGAACAATTATGTATTACAGGGTGCACGAGAGAAGTAAAAACCTTTAAGTTATAAGGGTGGGGGGTTAATACCTCTTCTTAATGTGTGCTTATGTTAAATGTACTTTAGGAATAAACTAGTTAAAAACAAAGAATTTCAATAAATTTAATTTAATAATCAATTTAAAACATGCATAATAGTTAGATTTATGCAGCTACACAAGACCTAAAATCAGTTGATGGCATACATACAAAGAAGGTTTGAAGCGGCCGCCACGCTCTCTGCTCCTAGAGCGGGTGCGACGTCTCTCCTTGCTCCGACTTCGTCTCTTCTCACGGCTCCGGCTCCTCTTGCGTTCCCGACTCCTCTCCCGACTTCGGGTCTTTTTAGGCTCCCGACTCCTGCTTCGCTTTCGCTCCCTACTCCTGCTACGACTTCGGCTCTTCTTTTTCCTTACATTTCAAGATTTAACACTTTGTCAATTTGCACACGTTTCAGTAAAAGTATTCTCTGGAGGTGAGATCACAACAGACGAGACTAAGCATTCTACACAATATTTTCAATGTCTTCCATTACTGAACTGTACAACTTGGCTGTTTAAAAAACTAAAGCGACTTACTTCTTGCTCCGCTCCTCATGGCCATTGGAACTTATGGACTTGGACTCATCCTAAGCAGGGTCGATAGAAGAACATCATGAGGAGGACGGCGTAACATTGCAAGTCGTAAGGATAAAGGGGGGGATGGGAACAAAAGAGAATATATATGATCATTAAATATGTGTTCTTTACAAGGTTTGTGTGGGAGGACGACAAATAAAAGAGGACCATAAGAACCACAAGGCTGCCATTTTTCTCTTTCCTTACTACTACTGGTAATTCATATGTAGTACGGTCAACAGGTAAAGATTAGCGCTATGCTGTGAATGAAAAAAATTGCATATTTAGTGACTTCATTCTTTCAGCAGCCTGACAGGTTCAGTACCAAGGCTATCTGTGCCTATAAGACCCAAAGTGGCAACGCTAGCAGCCAAGCCACTAAGCGAACTCCAGTGGTAGATGCCATTCCAGTGATCTTCACCCCATTTGCCATCGTGGATTGTAAGAGTTCGATGCCACCTCTGTCACACATCTCGCCCTGAAGCAAACAGGGATTCACACGGCTTAGTAATATCGACTCCCAAAGAACATCTTAAGTTGAGATGTTCTTTAAAATGTACCTAATGATCAGTTTCTTGAAAATAAAATGGCCTTCTATAATTAGTAGAAAAATGTGTGAAACCTATTTTGCATTGTGTAGAGAGCCATCATTTCCTGTTTGTAAAACCAAGGAAACAACCACACATTACTGATATGAAAGTCAACTGCATGCATAAGTACTTAATGCATGAAGTGATGAATTTCCCTCAACATGTGCCAGCATTAATAACCTCCTGGTTATGATACATGTTCATCTTTGTTCAATTCCAATCCAGTGTAAAACATGAAAATTATGTGGAATAGCTTGTAAGCCCACTCCAGAATATCTGTAATGAGAATTTTAACAATTAGGCCAATGTAAGTTTACATCAGGAAAAAAAAGAAAAAACAAAAAAACGTTAACTACAATATTACTCTGTAAGACATGCAGACTACAATAACGTTTGAATAACTTGGTTATACTGGAAAATCATGAAGCTAGCTGCTAAAAATACCATGCATTTAAAAGCGTGAATAATCTCCAAAACTTCATACCAGCACTTAATTTTATGTGCATCCACTGTTTTTTTTTTTGTTTGTTTTTGTTTTTTTGTCGGCACCATAATCATTCAGCCTATGTGTTTTCAACCAAGGGTACCACAGTACATCAATATATGGGGCAATTACTACCTTCATTTTTTTGACAGTTCACACTGGAATTCATGGGAGTAGAGGTGAGATATAGGCATGTCTACAAAAAGAGATAGATGGGCATTTATTCATTGAAACCACTATGACAGAAACAAAACATGTAATTTAGCTACATAAAACGAGTTAGCTAACTAAACAAGGCGTAGCTTGGATTGCAGTTTCAATTGAATACAAAAAAGTTAGCCAAGTTAGTGTTTTAATTGAACACCCACCTTTTTAAATGGCGCCTCAAGCATTGCTTCGATGTCAAAGTCGTCGGCCATGATGTCCGTGATCTGCTGGCGAACAAACCAAGAGGATAAACAAACGTGCTATTAGGGATTCGCTAAATAAATAAATTGAGATTCACGCATAATTATGCACAGAACAAAAGCCCAATTTATTGCTAGCACATCAGCGTTTAATTACAGAATACATAAGTCAACTTTTTAGAACTTTTGCCACTTAATACTGACACACTGACTGTCCTGTCTAGCCTTAACATTTCTCACAGAGCGTGCTAAACCGCGAATATATGCTAGCGGAAGCGTTAGCTATATAGCTATCTAGCAGCTAATTATTTTTGTGACAATTCATCCAATGTTTTCATTTTGTATATATATGTATGTAAGCGTATATCGTATTTATACAGCTGATTAAAACAGCACGTAACCAGCCTGAGTAGCTAGCTAGCAACGACCCATTCTTAATTTACGTTCCCTGTGTTGTTAGCAAGCGGCTAACACAGGCCAGACAGGTTAGCAAACAAATAACACAAACACAATTGCTTTATCGGTGTCTCTTCTATGGTATAAAATGCACCACATTTTCCTAAAAAAAACACATATGCACGGAATAATGTAAGGATGTACCCAAACGGTTAGACAATATCTATCATTTTCCGCCTTACTTTGTTAGCGCGGCCTACAAGAGTCCTCGTTCAAATGACGGTAAACGTACGGCTCTACAGAGCTCTTCCTCCCTTCTCTTCTGTAGCCTGAAACAAACCTACGTCCTGTAAGTACTTAAACACGTATTTTACACAAAATAAGCACGTTTCCTAATTTTAATAAACGCTAAATGTTGTATTCCAACACCGCGCTCTACGTTCGCCTGCGCAGACCGTGGTGGCAAGCTGTTATGGCGCACGAACGTGCCTCGTTGCGTAAGAAGCTTTAATGGCGTTGTCCACAAGGGGGACCTACGAGCACTGAACAAACAGAGCAGTAAAGGTCCTAGTGGAGAAGCACTGCCCGCCCATGATTCATTCCAAACTATCGGAGAGGGCTTGAATGAAATTTCTTTTCTCGTTACCCGCCCGTGATTTCTCTTTCTAAGTAGCTTACCGCCTCGTTAAATAAACCGGCAGATCCCCCTTTGTGGAAACACTCGGCTGCATTATCAGGCGAGCGAACGCAGGCAGTCAGAACAAGATGAAGCGGTATGAGAAAAATGAGCGGCACTTAGCGCCAAAACTGCGCCTCAGTTTAGCTGGGCTAACGTGTAACTGTATGTTGTCTTAAACAATGGTAGAGCTGTTCTAAGGCCAAGAGTGCAGTTATCAAATCGCAGAAGTTGCACTCTGTATTGCATAATACATTATGAACAGGGTTGTCTTTGAATATTAAATAAGAGATGAACAGAAGAGTTTGTAAACTACATAAAGATAGACCGATAACAACTAAAACACTCATGTGCTGTATATATGTGACATCATAACCACTTAAGCTACCTTACAGGCTGGCGCTCGTTTAAAGCCAGAAAAGCTGGATAAAACAGGCCTTAAAATACCTGATGAAAAATAATTAGAACTCAGATAGCATGTGGGCCACATCTGACAAGGACATGGCACTGCTCGCCCATGGCACACATTTATAAAACACGCGTTTTGCCTGCCTGTCCCACAACAGATCTGGTCCACTTATGGCACAGAGGCAAACCCCATGTGACCCAAAAGTGACCTATATATACAAAACCTCACATGACCCGCATACTCTACAACCAGTCTGGTGATTTCTGGCTGAGATACAGCAGAGTTGCCTTCTTTTGGACACATGGCTCTAACCTGATAAACGGGAGCGGTTCGCTCAAGTGCAGTCAGTCCATTCAGCAAGTGGTCAGGGGAACATGGGAGATGATTTAGGCCAGAACAACTTTGCTGTTTGGAAATGAATTACACTCACAAGTTTGGTCAGAAAAATCGCAGTGAGGTACTTTCCCCAGACTTGGTCTACTTCACATCTTAACACAGTCCACAGAATAAACACTAGGGTTTTCTGCAGTGTAGACTTGTAGGCACAAACAGGCCAGTAAAAAAAGACAGTAGATGACATGCACACAAATATGCCACACTGTACTACTGTTGCTAACATTGAGTTTTATCTGAAATCCTTAACTTTCTCTAGGAAAGTTGTGAAAACCTGCAACCTGGAATGTGTATGGGGTATTTTGTGTAAATTGTTTTATAGTAAATGCAGTATACTCTTGTCCTTAGTATTTCTTATCTTCACTATTTTATTGATATTTCTTTGTATCAGTTTAGTTCATCATTACATTTAATCTTTTTTCTTTTTAATTTATTTAATTTTTTCCCTACTTCAGCTGGCAAATGTGCAAAGATTGAAATAAATGAATTAAAAATACACTACTGTTGTCTGGAACCTTTCTGTAGTAAACATGTAATGGGAGAGCTGTGCTGGTTGGAGCAGTTTTAACTCGTATCCTAGCCAAACTAGTTTATATTTTATCTGACACCAGTAAAGAAGGCATGCTGTGTTTATATATACAGTAAATACTAGTAAAAATGGTGGACATTAAAAACATTTGAATGTATGGAAGTCTAGAGAGGCTATTAGGTAATTATAAATATGTTCTCTTATATTTGTACTACCAAAAGACACAGTGAATAATTAATTTAGATTACTTTAGTCTTGCACAGATACACAGTGTAATTAATATAACAGTTCTGTCTCATGCAGGCATAGCTATTATAAAGTCAACCATACCATTAAATTTGGAGCAATATTTTAAAATAATGGCTCTTCCCTAGAGGTCACAAGGCATTATTTATGTTTGGACTACAGCTAAGTTTACTGTGTCTCGGCTAATGCACTGCATAGGCTGATTTCACTGTGCTAAAACTTCAAAATAGACTACAAACAAGTAGTAAAAATAAGTGTAAGTATCCATTTAAACTTTTATTTTGTACAAAGTCAGTCAAGTAGCACTGGTGATTTGTCCTGGTTGAATCAGGCCTATAAATGTGATTTGTAATGAAGTACTGCAGCCTAGCATGCTTTTGCCATATATGTCCTCTTTGTCAATGCTTTCTCCGTCATGGCCATGTCATCTCAGTCACTAGAGTTACGTCAGTAGAGTTACCATTAGCCCAAACTGAAACATCTGAAAATATATTGGAACTCAGAATGGTACAGGTGGAATGATTAGATTATGTGTTGCCTGCAGTTGCCCAGCAAATGGTAGCATGTCAACAAGTTGTTTTAACTTCTCTGTCAGTTAAAAGTTTAAATTGTTTATGTTTCTAGATATGGCTTAGAGTAGGTCTGCGAAACAGAACAGTCAGTTTATGACATCAGTTCACTTTGTCAAACTGACTGCTTTATCACACTGTAATTGAATGTGTGGTAGATTGTGCTATTCACAGCTGAAACGTCCAGATACTTTACACCTTCATTCTTGGTTAATTCAGAAGTCACAGTGGTGGTCATCTGTATTTTGCACTTGGATTACTGTATTTGGCTGTCACAGTTTGTTTTTCATTGAGCATACACTACTTCGATCGTTACTATAACATTAACTCTGTAAGTGACCAAAGAGCCAATCAAACATTTAAAAAACTTTAAAGAATTTGCCTTAGGCTGGTATATATAATATAGATTTTTTTCCAGAAAAAGAACCATTCAGAAAATTCAGGTTTTAACTTTCAAAAAAAGAACAAAAACAAAAAACCTTCATGACCTTGCATTTTTCTTGGTTTAATCTCATTCTTTCCGTTGTATCTTGCCACACATCTTGCTTGCTTTTTTGCTGGCTGCCAACTTTCCGTAATTAACTCTCTCTCTCTCTCTCTCTCTCTCTCTCTCTCTCTCTCTCTCTCTCTCTCTCTCTCTCTCTCTCGCTCTCTCTCTCGCTCTCACTCCTTTCTTTTAGCTGAACGGAGTGCAGCCAAATGTAAATCTCCTGGGAGGCTTTGGACAGTATAAACATGACACACATCTGGAGGACGCCAGCTTCTTGACACGTTACAAGAACCAGTCAGTGTGACCAGTGCGGGGTTGTTCATCTTCCTGTATGCGCCACCACCTCATTGGCCTTATTCAGTTTTTCCATTCGGTGCTCCCCCCTCCTCTCTCTCCCTCCCTCTTTCCCTCATGTTGTGTTGTTAGTTTTTACTGCATGACTCTAGTAGCATGGTCCCCTATAATCTCATGTCTAACACTTAATACGTAGTGGCTGTTGCCATTTAAAGGAAACAACAGTTTTTCTTGTTTTGAAAGGATTACATTTCCTTGCGGGAAAAATGTGTTTAATTTACACAAAAAACAGTAAAGATGAGCAGAAGAAACATTAAATGCTACTTAGTAAACCAAATGAGGATATGGACCAAGGTAGCATGTCCTACCTGTTGAGGAAAGCCATGCAGTTTAAGTCAGCAGGTCTGAAAGCAGTAAATATCACTCAAACTTGTAGCTTCTTCTCTCTGATCTTTATTGATCACTGGGAGGTTGGTACATGGTCAGCTATTCGCATAGATCCAATGACACTCCAGGACAGTAGACAGTAGACAATTACTGGTCTGCCTCATAACAGATTACCAGTGGTGGGTACAGTAGCCAAAACACAAGCTCAAATAAGAACTTTGGCACTTCAGTGAAAGAATGACATAATAGTAATAAATAAATGAATACAATAAAAAAAGTAGAATAACAAACATTCCAGCACAAAATTTCCTTGAACCAGAAACTACTTAAGTACTCAGTAACCTAGAGAACTGCAGTGGAGTACATCTATCATCAGTATCAGATCAGAAGTTTGTAAGGCTGTCTTGTTCTTCTATCTAATGAATTAATTTAGTCTAACATTACAGAGCAAACATAATTTTAACGGTCTTCAAAAAATGCATTACTTTCTTCACAAATGTACTTGAAGGACAAATGCATGACAATGAGGAGATTCGATAGAGAAACTTGTTACTGCCTTCCCTTTCTAATTTCATACACACTGTCAGATTATGCTTTGCTATACCACACTTGTACAGAAAGTTCTTCCACAAAATCATCAGCATGAGATAAAGTCCCCAATGTTTAGCCGAAATTACGGTTATGTTTGTGTATTGAGCGTGTGTATGGGTGTCAGTGGTGTCTGAATTAGCTGGGGGAAAGGTTGACCATGGAGTGAGGCATTCTTTCCATTAGCCAGACCAAATCAATGCTCTGAGCTCCAGCCAGCAGGCCCTGCCCTCTCCCCCCTACAACAACCCCCACTGGGCCGAGTGGAAAGAGCTGACCCAGGCACGGCACTCTGAAGCTGGCCTTGTTGCAGACTTTGGCCCCCTGCCTGCTCCTCCTGGTGCTGAGCTATGACCGCCGCGACACATCTGCCTACGTCAAAAACACACCCACGCATGCTCATGCAGGCTGACAGACAGTGAACATCCAAACCTAAGCGTAAAAGCCTTACTGAGCTAATTCTGCTACAGATGCCAATGATCTGATATCCAGTACCCAGTATGGTTATCAGGATGATATTAGTGGAAAAATCTGGATTAGATATCAGAGCAGAAGAAAGACCAAATCTGTCACAGTTCTAACACAATATATCACAGGCCAGAATGGCTATCGGAAAGTAAGGTAGAGTTACTTGTTAGGTGCAGAACTAGGCTTATCTTTAATTCACAGTACTGTGTAAAAGCCAGACTTTTATTTATTTAATTTCCTTTGAAAAAGCACTTAATGTACAAGTTACTTATTTTTCTGGATGTTTAGATATTTTCGAGCAGGTTAAATATAAGATAATCTGCCTGCAAAAGAATCCGGAAAGTCAATGTTAAGTAAGTCAAAACAGCAAGACAGGAGTTCAAAAAATGTTCAGTAATACAGATAACATGGGGCTCCTAACAGTCTGATAAACAATACATTCCACAGATTGTTCATTAAATTACTGAGATGTAAGCAAAGTAGATGGTTCACCGTAAAGATACCTATGGAATACAATTTTCACAGTGTCTACAATGCAAATATAAACATTTTATTTACAAAAATCCAGTAAAACTACATGAATGTTCTTATGGGTTTTGTAACATTGACAACAAAAAGTTTTTTGAGCTTCATTTTAACACCTTGCCAAGAATGTGTTAAAAATAAACAAGGGCAATATCTCATCACAGAACTATAATAAGACATATATCCGGCATCAGCCGGTGCGTCCTATAAATATTTCATGCTATAATTTTCTGTGGCGTAGCTTTAAAATGTAATAAACTCTTCAGACAACTGGTTCCTATCCTATCACAGTGAACAATTCTGACTCTTGTAAATTTCTCTAGAACAGAGTGTTTTACATCAAACCACTCTGAATGACGATTTACATCTTTGAAAAAACAGTGCAATCCCCCTTTAAAGCTTTTAATATTTGCCTCCCTTTTGCTTGAGAATAGGAAAATACACCTGTGTTTCTGTGCAACCTTCTGCTGTGGAAAGAGAACTTAACACCATGAGTGTAAAATGATGTCTCGCTGTCAAGAAGCCCCTACGAAAAAAAGACATAAACCAAAAAAAAAAAAAAAAAGTCTTTATATCAAACAAAAAAGCTGAACTGGAAACCCCAGAGCTCAGAGCTCAACACCACTGAATGTGTTTGAGATAAACACAGCCAGCTTCTGAGATGGAAACAGCTGCAGAAAAGTTTCTCAGCTAGAAGCTAGAATAAGACAAAATGTAGACAAATGAAGCACTCTTCATTGTTAGTCATAGTTCTGTTGTTTTAACTGAAGTAAAAAAAATAAAATCAATTAATTTGTTGGTATGTATTTTTGTACTTTATAAAAATCAATAACGATAAAGATACCAAACACTGCTAAAAAGTTTTATTTTGATATTGTTTTAAAAAAAATAGTGGTCCCTACATATGTCAGACTAAATACTCATTTCTACCAAATTAGTTTAAAGTGCAAAGTAAGAAAAAAAAATCTATTTAAACAATACATATATAGGCTACAGGTATTGGTAAAGGTCATATTATGAAATACATTTACTGAAAATACATTCACTGAAATAATAATAATAAGAAATATACAAAATAATATTTTTTAGGTACCTTCTATTAGGAGGTGGCAGTCCCAAACCCTAACACGTAGGTATATTTCAATTTGTGAAAATAATCCTTGATGATTTCTTTAAGAGATTTAATTATTTAGATTTATCATGCATTGTTAAAAATGCTCTTCTTGTCACTAATAACAAATAGCTTTCATTTCATAGATGGATCACTATTTTAGCCACACCCCTGCATTTTAGAGCAACTGGACAGATTCCCGGTCTCACCGGTGAACACATAGCTCCAGTTGTTTTATAGTAAATGGTTCCCAAAGTCAATCAATATCAGTAATATTTTAAAATATCTATCTATCATGTTTGTGTGTGTACAAAAGTAATGTCCTGCTTAGAATTAGCTAAAATTGTCACTACAAGAACATTTGGTACTTGATTGTTTAGGTAATAATAAACTAGATGGTTTAATCATTTGTTTTAATTAAAATGAAAACAGTTACAAGTAGACTACATAGTTCTTTAAGTTCAAAATGCTTTTTCAACTCTGACTTTGCACCAGTTGGTCATTAAATTAAGAGCCCTGGCTAGTGTTAAGGAAGAAGGCCATCTCTATATATTGACTTTCATTCCTGTTCATTTCAGGACAACCTGCTTGCAGTAGCTCATTCACACAACCCACAGTAACACATAGACAAACAACAGTAAGAGTCCAGGCCCAGTTTTTCAGCAGTGTTGCCTTAAGATTATCTTCATGATTTGGGATGTTTTCTCTGTCTTTGATGTTTTATCTGATTCATTTAAAAAATATATGTAACAGTGAAAAATATGACTAGAGTTTGTGCATGAGCTAGTACAAAAACAAGAGCAGTCTACAACTTTTAAGGGAGTGGAAATGTTTACATGACTAACTGTGCCCAAAGGCAACATGCTAGTAGTGAATGTTGATGCATGATGCACTACCTGAGTCTATGCTGACCTAAGTTTCCCTTAAATGGTGAAGCAGTTATCGTAACACCTCTGGCACCAGAATGTAACTGCTACAACATTTTAAGTGTAACATGAAAATTCCAACAAGAAGCTGGTAAATAGAAGCCAACGTCAGCTTTGTGGCCTAGGTAGGGTTTAGCGTTATGGATATTTTTAATAAGCAGTTACATGACAAAGCATCTGAGGTGATGTGGAGAGATGGTGAGAATGCAAAGCATAGCATAATCTGATTAACTGTGTCGAATGGAACTAGAACCTGTCAGCCCACAAAGACCCTGGCATCGACTGTGAGCATTCAGTGCAGGCCTTTTGGAACATCGATACCCTGTGCATTGTTGTAGGCCAGCACTTTTAAAGCCATTGGATCTAGTCTGACAACGAAAACAATGGTTGGTTATCCAGATCTCTATGCACTCATAGCAAAGAAGATACCTGAGCCCCTCATTATCATGCAAATTGTAAGGCCTGGACTATGTTAAGTTCATCATGATGTAATGTTGTAAAAAAACTAATAACTGTACGTGTTATTAGTTTTTTTTACATTACATCATGATGAACTATATATATATAAATATTGAAATTTACAAGAACCAAGGCTGATATCAACAGAACATGGCCAAAATTCAGATATGCATTCAGTCTAGAACCACATGACAATGACCTGATTAATAAGATCAGATTTGTTTGTTTTAGTAAGCCTGAGCAGCCTCATCACCATATATGTTTACCTCTTGGTGTAATTTAGTACAACAAAATTTGTATAATAGATACCTTGATTCTGAACTTCTGACTATCTGAAAATCATTACTTGACTAAACATGGCAAATGAAACCAAAATTTGTCAGCCCACAAACAAGACCACAGCTAATACCATTAAGTACTGCACTTTACGAAGTCACGTTTTCCAGATGTAGTGAGACAAAAATAAATTGTAGTATGTCCACAGTTGTTTTACTTATTTATTGTATTAAACATTTTCTGGCAACACAGTAACTATTTACAAAACATTTCTTTGTACAAAATGTTTCTTTTTGTATCTTTAGCTCTGAACAAGCAGACACAAATTTGGAAGAAAATATTCAGAACATAAAGTGTTCTTCTTTGTTATACCTAGCAAGTACAAACCACTCTCAATCATTTCTTGACCACTCACACTCACACCATATAACAATTTGTGATGTAACTAGACAGGGTTCTCTGAAAGAACACAAAGTTGCATAGTGTCCCGAAATAACATATACCTCCATACGGCATGTCCCAACAGCATGTCCGCAGAAGATATTTGCATACTCTTCATATATGATGCTCACCTTTTTTACAGTTTTAATTAGGCAGCTCTCTCTTTTTTAGCTTGTTAGCTTAAAAGATGCAGCACCTTTTGGGAATCTAACTGGTTAGTTCAGTGAAACAACGTACATAGTGCAAAACTTTAAAATCAAAGACAGTGGTCTCTCCTTTAGTACCTCATTGGACAGTGTATTCCTTGTAGCAAAAGACATCAGTGTATACAAAGGAATTTCTTTGTTAGAAAAAGTTGACAAAAGTTATATTTTATGTTACTGTAAAAATTCTAGAAATAACAATAGCAAGTAGCTAGGTTCTCTAACCTAGATGTCTACCCAGTATGATAAGGCAAACACTGATAGAAGTCTGACAAAGTCCACTTTTTTTAGTGATAAACAGTAATAAACTTTTGGTTTAGGTAATACTCCAAACATTTTTACAGCTCTTCTCAACATGTCAACATAATTCATTAGAACTACTGTATTAGCTCAAAGTATTCTCAAGAAAGTGAGCATGGAGGTGGTGCATAGTCTAATTTCCATCTTTGAAACAATTTAAATAAATAACAAATAATGCAAAATACACATGTCCATAGCAGATGATTTTGGAGAACAGAGCCGAACCTTTCAGGAATGAAGATCAGAATACGTAGAGACATGGACCTGTAACCTTACAGCACAGTAAGGTCGTGACAGGATTTGGAACGTACTTTTAGAGCCATCTTTTTGTTGTTCTTGGCCACCAGCCTGTCGAGGAATCGGCGAGCCTTCTTGGTGATGCTCTCCTTACGCTTGTAGATGGAGCGGCGACGTTCGTTGGCCTCTTTGCTGTCCCGCCGCAGGCGGATCTGCCTCACAATGCCCTCAAACAGCTCTTGTACGTTATGGTGCAGCGAGGCCGATGTTTCAATGAATTTGCAGTCGAAGACTACAGCGCATGCCCGGCCCTCTGGCAAACACACAGTATACTTATCAAACTTTTTGACACATGTTAAAGGTGCACCATGATACTCTAGCATATGACCAATATGACCAATCCACTAATCAAGCCACTAAATCTGTTAAAAGAAATTAGAAGTTTTTTTTTAACCTAATGTGTGTCCGCTGCATTTACATTGTTTTGTTGACAACCACGGACTATATTTTAATACATTTTCCTGTACTGAGAACAGATGAATCCAATTAAACAAAACTTCCATATAAAACAAGTCTTTGGTAAGTTGCTCAATTCCAGACATTGGCTTGCAAGACATGCCTACATAAAGTGCTCAGAAAAGCATGAGATGTAATCTGACATGCATCAGCAATGGTAAATATAGTTATACTGCTCACCTCTTATGTAAAAATCAATACATTCTCAATTTACAGGTCTTAGAATGAGAATTACTTCCCAAAGTAAAATTTCAAAAATAAAATGTTTTAAACTACAGAAACTGCAGTTCTGCTTACTTGGTTCACTCTAAGACCCCATAGATAACTGGTCACTTCGTGTTTATATACCTTGATAAGATTTCATATATTTACATTGGTAGTCAAATGTGTCTCTGGTTAGTCAGACAAATCTGATTGCAAATTACTAATTGTGTCTGTTGATATCAAGAATTTTGCCTAATTCTGTTTATAAACATGTGCATCTCCCCGCAGATCTGGATGAGCTGTAGCATAGTAATCTGAGCTTAGCTTGTGGGAGGGGTTTGGTTGTTTACAGTGCTATAACATGTGGTTCAAATGTGTCACAGAGCACCTGCTGAAGTGGTCTGAGTAATTGTTTTTGCTTTAAAAGTAGTTTTAAGTAGTCTACTTTGAAATATCAATAATTATTATTATAAACAATAATTATTTATGAATTTAGCATCTATTCTTTAATTCTGTTTTTAGTAAATGGATTTTTTTGACTGTATTCTACATTACGCAGCAGATAGAGATTAGGTTGAAAAATGCTGACGTATTACTTTAGGCAGTTTGCTTACCTTCCACTGCCACTTCTCGACAGCGCACCAGGTCACTCTTGTTGCCCACAAGGATGATAGGAATGTTCTCAGCTTGGCGGATGCGTCGCAGCTGGATGCGTAGCTCTGATGCACTTTCAAAGCTGCTGCGGTCAGTAATGGAGTAAACAATGACATAAGCGTTGCCCACCTTCATGCAGTAATCCTGTACCCACTTCTCATCTTCCTCCTGTGAATCACAGACAAAAAAAAATACTCACACATAGTATGTTATAGGCAGTACCCACTGCTCATCAACCCTTCCAGTGAGGTGCAAAATAAGTAGTAAGTAGAGTAATGTAAAAAGGGCTTGTTATAAATATTCAAAACAACTGTCAGGCACAGCTATCAGCTTATCAGAGCGGAAAGGGTGGGAATTTTGAAGTGCCACATGATACAATATTATCACAATATTATTGTGAGTCATGATATTATTCTACTACCATTTTTTGTGATATTCATAGTATTGTAATGTAACTAGGGCTAGTTGATTGGTTAGGAATGATGAGTGACATATAACCCAACGGCAATGAAGTGAATAATGACAAAAGCCAATATTTGGAAAACATAACTATTAGCTTAATTTTCAAAGAGTTTTTCAAATGATATTAAACCATATTTACTACAATAAATGTACATGTTACATGTTGATAAAATCAATAATCTCCCAGGCTTATGTAAGATATCTTGCTGTATATTCCAAATTAGTCCTTTAAATGCAAATTGTAACTCAGAAATAAATGTATATATAAGTGTATATATATTATATGTGTAATATTTGATCTAATACAGCTTACATGTTTTTGGAATAACCATTTTTATTCAATAAACACAAAATTCTGCTCCTAGAAGACACTGTTAAAAAGACAAATCTACAATGGTCGGTAATGTTAGGTGTGCCTCCTAAGGACTTAGGACATATCATTGGAGTATTTATCATTGCTGTATTTCTCTCTGGATAAGGAATCAAACCATCACATCATATTTTGCATAAATTAATAGTTGAGTAACTTGTGCCAAAAACCTCCCAGCCTAAACAAACTAAAATAAGTGATTATTTTTAAAACAAGTTTAAAAAGTGATGAGGAGAAGAAGAGGCTGTCTGTAGCAGGCCATGAACAGAGATGATGATTCATGTTTTTGTCTTGGTAGGTCGGGTGGTGGAGGTGGGTGGGGAATAAAAACATTCATTCATTGGTTTGCATACTGGACAAGGAACAAGGCGATGCAACTAAACACATTTAGAAGTGTGTTTAAAAACAGGGCTGAATTTGACACAGGGTAGTAGATGTATCAGTCAACAAACTTTCATTAGTGTTACACTTGAAACATATTTAGAATTAAATTATACAATATTGATATGTAGACATCGATTCTAGATTCTCTTTGATCATAAGACTATGCTTTATCAATTCCTTTCTCCCGTACGGAGCACAGACAGGTTTTTTTTTTTTGTTCACCGTTGTAAACAAATACGCAGGCCCAGCCGAGCTGCCTTGGAGCCCTCAGTGGGGGCTCAGATAGAGGCATGTGATCAATAGTGGAGTAATTAGGTCCCAAAGCCATCAGTGTCCTTTGGTGCGTGGACGTGCTCGGCGGGGGCCCAGAGTGTTCTGTCCAGTCTCTGCTGGACTCCAGCCCACTCCACTTCAGCAACTGTCAAAGGAGTTTGGCCAGTGGCGCTCAGTGGCCATGTTTTTCCACAACATTCACTGAGGGAAGGGCATTGTGGCCTCTAAGCGAGTGTGTTGTCTGTTGTCAACAGCAAGCTTAAGGCTCAGATACATACAAATCTATGTGTGGGGACCAAATGCTTTTGATTTTTTTTACTTGCTTTAAAGTTTATAAAGTAGGTTACGGTTTGTTTTTTAATCAGATGCTTTTGGGTATACTTTTGTTGAACTGATTTTTAGTGTTTTCATACCTGCTTCTCTGTCTCCCATGTGTCCATTACAACAAGTGTGGTTTCTTCTCCATCCACTGTTAATGTTCTTTCATATGTGTCCTCTGAAGAAGAAAAGAAGACAGAGAAGTTTCAGAATCTCTGTCAGATATCCATTCATCTCCAACAATTAAAAGAGCAATTAAATATTCATAATTGGTGCAGTAATTTTAGTTATTATATTCTTTTCTTCTTCCTAGTTTATTTTTCAAATGGTAGAACTGGTGAAAGCCTATGCACTTTTAAAGTCTATATTGTATGAAATAAACAAATGATTTTAAAAAGGTTTTATTTTATACTGTTCTGATGATTTGTCTGCTTTTTGAGCAACTTTATGTTCTTCTAAATGTGGCTAAAATGATTTGGGAGAAATATCTAACCACAATATTTTAACTACTACGTTAACTGCGTTAAATTGTAATTATTGTCATTAAATGAAGGTTTAGGCCTGTTTTGTTTTGTGGCTAAAAAGAATATCTACCTTTTCTGACTTATCACCCCCTAAATGTCGTGTGCCAAACCGGCAGTAAGTTGTAATTGTGGTGTTTAGGAAACTTGACAATGTTCATGAAAATGTACAGCTATTATTTAAAAAATTGCACATTTTGCCATTTAAAAATTGCCCTGTATAGATTTATAGTCAAACAGTGGATGTGCAGATGCTTCTTGTAGATCTTGTTGCATCATAAGTTCACATACTATAGGGGTATATTGATACACGTGAGTTATGTTTTGTTCTACTTGATTCTCAAAAACACAATATTGTTTTTTAATGAATAGTCTATATGTGAAGATCTGCGGCAGATGCCACCCCCCATTAGGCTCTTCCACTCCATTGTAAACAAGTAGCATAAGGGTGCACTGCTAACGTTAGCCCTAGATCTCTCAAACACTGCGGTGTGGGCCTGCATAGCTCTGTTCATTAGCATGTGTCCTGGGTGATCTGATCATTAATGGGCAGTGCTCAGTACAGATGTGAACAAGGGTACAATGTGTCTGGGTGATGTACTGTGATTTAATCACTCAAACCACCATCAGAGATGTTTATGGACGCATATTATTTAACATTTAAAATGTGAACACACCATAATTCAATAGTGGCAAAGAACTGCCTTAATCAGCTGTGTCATCACATCAGAGAAGAAAGCAGCTGTGTACTTTTATTTTTCTTCTCAGCCACCATTTGTTTACAATTAGTGTTAGCGGTTCATGTGGTCTGAACGTCTGTAGGAGCCTTTCTATAAACAAACTTTGATTCTCTATACATTTTTTTACTGACAACACAGCGGACGGTGTAGCAAATGAAGGTGGTGCTCTCCCTCCAGTCATGAAACACACCGTGTTTGAAACACACAGAAATGCCAGGTGTAAAAAGCCACATGTCTTGCTGTGCACTCCACAGTGAACAAATCACTCAAATCGTCCACTTCACTTATCAAATCACCAGGGACAGATATTATATCTAGTGTGAACAGGGCCTGTGACTGCCAGGGGAGCCTGTCATTATTAATGATGTGACTGTTAAGACTGGATCAAATCTAAATCCCACCAAATGCATCTGAACAAGGTGAAAGGCAGTTCCAGTATTACACTGACTTAAATCTATACTAAGCAGCTATGAAATTGTCAAGAAAACAAACGAAACTACCACAAAGACCTTCAGATTTCCATTTGTGTGCTTCAATGGTTTAACAGATAACACAGTTGAATGGCACCTCTCCTCTGCTAGTGTTGATACGCTCATTCCTGAACTTCTTAAGTGGTACTATGTTATTTTTTCAAGAATGAGTGTGGAGCAAAGTGGTAAAGTGAAGAAAGCATAGCACCATGTCTAGTTTGGGCTGATTTTGTGGCTAGTTTGTCAAGAAGATGAAAACACACTTTGCTTCAGGGTGACACAGACCTTGTCTCATTTTTCTCTATGACTTCAATATATTAATTTAATCTAGGATTATCACATATTTAGCATATTTTAATGGGATCTAAATGTACTGTATGTACTGAAATAGTACAGCTATATTAAATTGCATCATAATCATCTATAAAAGTGAGCCTCATCAGGTGAGTGCAAAAGCAAATTTTGCAATCTAAGATGAGCTACTTGACTGAGGAACACAGCCTAGCATAGAAAAATTCAAGAGAACAAGAAATCAATAAACTGTATATGAAATGAATTACGAGTGTTGATGTGAGTCATGATACTGAAAAGAATGAGAAATAATAGTAACATTGCTTGTGACTATAGGGAATTTCACTTTTACCAAACATGCACACACTCAAACAACTGGCATTTATGTTGACACAATTTGGATTGCTCTTAGGATAACAGAGAACTAGATACAACTATTCACTTTATCACATTCTGCTATTTTCCTCACTTACTTAGTTTTGCAGCTAATAATTTTCAACAGATGTTTTCCTGACGGCCTTATTCATGTAGAAAAAATAACTAGATAAAACTGGGTGAAAGAGCAAGTGAAAAACATACATACAATGTAAAGGAAAAAAGCAGCGAAAGAAAGAAATGGCTAAAATAATAGCCATTAGTGAAGAAGTTAAAAGTCATAATAAACCCTTTGCTTTCTGAGAATATTGTAAGTACATCAGGATTTACTGATGATTTTAGGTCTGTTAAACTATGTTTTAGGAGGTCAGTACATAAAATCTTTCTCTGTATGTGTATGAGATAATCCAGTCACACTCTGAGCACTGTGTTAATGAGCTGTGATACATATTGAGCCATGCAAAAAAAAAGTGTCATCATTAGATATTTAAGTGAACCAGTGAACCAATCAGTGCCCTTTGCGCCCTTGTTATACATAGTGTCTTATTTACGGGATAGATGCTCAAATATTTTTGGGCCAGCTGTTGTCAAATCATCAGTTTATGCATCTAAGCAAACTAATCATTCAGAGACATATCCAAAGAAGCACAAACACACTGGTGACCTTTGTAAAAACAAAGATGGAAGACAACTGTGATGGGCAAACAAATAATACTTTCAGTCATGAAGATAAACTGCTGGAAAGATCTAGATTTCAAAGATGACCAGAAGAGCAAAAGAGACCAACATAATCGCAGACAGTTCAACACAAGATGCATACACCCAGGTAGCTACATAAAAGTCCACTAATGGTAAATCTTATGGACACATATGAAAAGAGGCAAAACATCTAATACACATATACATACATGTCATGAGCATGCAATACCACGAGTAGAACTAATTTATTTGTCACAATGTGACTGTCTGTGTCAGCAACAGGATTCATTTTGAAGTGTAAAGTTGCCTCTTAACTTCTCAGACCCAACCAAATGCCTCAGAACTTGCATCACACTTCAGCTTTTAGCTATAAAAAACGCAATACAATAGCAACTGTGTAGTTTTTTAGGGCCAAAAACTAGAATGTTTTTGACTAAGTAAAACACATTAGCTGAAACCCACTGAACATGCATTTCACATTTAAGGCTCAAAGTAAAAAGCCTTGAAACAACAAGAAAGTGAAATATAGCTGGGATTTCAGGCATGCCAGAGCACAAAAGGGGAGGATGCCTTGTGTGTGGATTGCAAAGTACAGGAATTTATTAAGTGCAAAGGGTTTAAAATCAAGCAAGTGACAATTTCATGTTTCTTGTTATGTTAATTATCCATTAAGTCATGATTATCTGAAATGTGTCTATGTATAAATGTATCTATGTATTAAAAAGCTCCAAAATGATTCCACCAGCACAGTTGTAAATACTCCCTAAACCAGGTGTTCTGCACTTTCACATCAATTGCTTCCCATCAATTTGTACTGGAGTGCAAAGCAAAAATGTGTCATCGTCCAGTAACTTGTTAATGAAGAAGAATTAAAGCATAGAATGTCAGGCCAGCCGAAATAATAAGTATGTCTTTAGATCAATAAATAATCTGTAGGTCGAAGCTTGTATATCTGTGACCTACATCTGTAACTATGTAAGAGAATCTTGTAAGGTGATCTTAGACAACTCCAGTTCACCAACTGCATACATTTGTGTAAACCATGTGTTTTGCCTGCAAATTAAGTTAGAATAATGACTCATTTCATAAAGAGCAATCACTTTATGGATCTCATGCCACCAAGGCTATTGTTTCAACTTCAATCAGCTTCTGCCCCAGTCATAGGCAATGATCAAATTCAGCAGTTCTGGGAGCATACAGCAGAACCAATAGTCACGTTCTGTGCAAGGACACCCTAAAATATTAGGCTTTAACATTTCGGACACCTTGGGGGATATATATTAGTATACTATATGTGTTTATATGTGGTATGGAATAGATGCTGTACAACAATTATTCAGATCAATCACTACATGTGACATAGTTAGGATTTAGTTTATCAGCCAGTCCAGTCCACATTACAAATAATGTTTGAGTTGGCTCAAATGTACAGTGCAAACCATTAAGCAAACTTCAGACACGAAACATGTCAAACATGACTGATTGTTAGGGGTAAATCCTGTACAAAATATTATTTCTCTGAACAGTTCCTTTAGTATAACGTAGGCCACAAAGGGAGTAATACAGTTTTCACTGACGTTACTATTTAGTTTCTATCTTAGCAGTCTGACATGTTGACTGTCCCACTGCATGGCGCGAATGGGGAACAGATACAGTTCAAGCTATATTTACAATCATAAACAAATCCAATTTTTAAAAACAACCCACCTCCTATGTGGTGGTGGGCATCTTTCTCTTGTATTCCAGCGAATATACTGGCGAGGCTAGACTTCCCCACGCCGTGATCTCCCAACAAAACAACCCGGTAGAGACATTCGGCTCCGGAGCTGTCCGACTCATCTGAGTCTGAGGACCAGCTGGCCCGCGGGTGGACGCTCTTATCCCCGGCTTGGTAGGAAGCGGACTGGCCGAGCGGAGGGTGGCGGGGCTCAGCGGGCAGCTGTCTGTCTCTCGGGCCCGGCTGGTGAGATGAGGGGATCGGGGTGCTCGCTCTTCTCCGCAGCGTCTCTTTACCCTCTCTCTCCGTGTTCAGCGTCATCTTACGGTCGTGAGCATTCCTTTGCACATGAAAACATAGACAGAGTAGTTAAGTAGGCCCACAAATCCACATTTCGAACAACTTCTACCCTTAACTTAAAGCAACTTGACCTAAAACGGTCTATGGACAGCATGTACCGCTAAATAAGAACAGAATCACTGAATTACTAAGATTACTCACAGGCAAGGACATGCGCGGAGTTACTGCTGCCAATACAAAGTCAGTCAAGGCGCTACAGTGAATGTGCCGCTGGAGGCGACTACAGCTGTTACTCCTTACCGCTCTGCTCCATCTCCAAGCACGGCTCTCCAGTCAGTTGTGACCGCTTTACAGTCAGACTGGACCTGGGTCGTCAGTTTAAACTAGCTTCGCCTCAGAGTTCACTCCTTTTTGTCAATCCGAACTCTGTTCTTCTGAATTTACTGCTTTCTGACAGTTTTGGCTGCCTTCCTGTCCGCGCCTCAGTCAGTTGTGGATGGATGCCTTTTTCTCAGTTTTGGCCGCGTGTCGGTCACTTTAGACGGCCTTTCCTCGATTTTGACAGCACTCCGGGCACTGTTGACTGCGTTTCGGTTCACTTTGCTGTCTCTTTGTCTCTTCGCGTTTCAGTCAGTTCTCTCTGCCTTTCCCGATTTTGTTGCCTGTAGCTACCCTGTAATGCTAAACCCCAGGAGTCATAGCAACCAGCCAGCAAAGTTCCACAACGCGGTTAAAAATTCAGGAGTGGAATCAGGGGAGTCTCTCTCTCTCTCTCTCTCTCTCTCTCTCTCTCTCTCTCTCTCTCTCTCTCTCTCTCTCACCACACACCACACTCACACTCACTGCTTACTCTGTCCTTCTGTTCCTGCCCTACTTTCTCTCTCTCTCTCTCTCTCTCTCTCTCTCTCTCTCTCTCTCTCTCTCTCTCTCTCTCTCTCTCTCTCTCTCTCCCCCTCTGCCTCTGTCTGGTGTGTTAATGGAAGCGTTGCATCTGTTGATGACACGAGCATGTCAACGTTTTACTGGAGAAATATGTTTTGTTGTTTTTTAGTTATCCTTATTAAAAAGTTTTTAACAGGTATACTAACGGGTTTTAATAATGAACAACTCTCTCTCTCTCTCTCTCTCTCTCTCTCTCTCTCTCTCTCTCTCTCTCTCTCTCTCTCTCTCTCTCTCTCTCTCACACACACACACACACACACACACACACAGGCGCGAGGACCGAACACGGAGGGGTTCATACTCTGCCGTTAAATCTCAGCCTTGGCGAAGCCTCATCAGTCGTAGCCGTTAAGAACTGTTAAGATCACCATCTATGGCAAGTTTGAAGCCATAACTGCTCACATTCTGTTATACCGTATATACCGGTAAACTGTTTCCTCACCATGAAGTGTTAACTAAGATAAAGATACATACCATAATTCTCTTAAATATGTCGTATAATTATTTTTATTTCTTTACATTAGGTACTACACAACAGTGGTAGTAAGATTTCTTTCTGGAAATGTGGTTTTATATCTGATTTCTGAAATATCTGCAATACACTCTTTCTATGATACCATGTAAAGGTATGGTGTAATTTTTAAATATTTTAAGGGAAGAAAATAGACCAGTCAAATATAGTACAAACAAAACAAGCCTGGATTTTTAATTTACAGCTTTTTAAATTCAAATTATCTAAAATTATTAACAGAATATGAAGACATAACCATTTTGATGTTTTGAGTAAGAGCTCTGTGTATAGTGTTGCATAAAGATTACCTTAAGTTAGTATGCTAATCAGCTAGCCCCTGCTGCCTCTGTCTTGTAATACCACTTTGAAACTCAAGGTGAGAGTGAATGATTCTAGCATCAAAGATGAATTAGCCCAATCAAATGAAACATGAAATGGTTGAGTGTAATGATGATGTATGTAAGTGATTACAATATTACAGTGAAAGGGTATGTTTATTGGGAAAAACTGCACAATGAAAAGCAGGCTCTAGTACCCTGTTTGGGCTGCCTCTAGCTTGGATATGGTTGGGGTGGAAGCATACTGGTTCTGTATGGCATTCAGCAGCATATTTGCCTGCACATGTTGCAGCTGGGCCTGTAGACCCTGCATACTGTAGGTTACAGGACCTGGAGTCCCAGCTGATCCCATAAATACTTAACTGGTGATAAATCTGGTGACCAGGCAGGCCAAGAAAGTATTGTAGTATTAATTAAAGTATTATCTAATGGGGATATTCCTGGTAAACCGCTGCCATGAGAGACAATTCATGTGGTCATTTTAGACGTCTAAGAACGTCCATTGTTTAGTGGGAGTGCAGGTTTCTCATTCACAACACCACTGCAAGTGAAGACGAGGGGGTCTTGCTGTCAGTGGAAGGACACATAATGCACATAAAGACACAAATTGTGTCTGGGCAGATACAGGGATGTATAATGAAGCTGCCGCATGTGTCTGGATGGTTTTCTAATGTTTCCTGTTTCTGCAGGACAATTTTTAAATATGGATTACATAACCAAGAGTGAAAATGGTACTTTTTGAAACGTTGTATACTAATTACTTCTTTTCAGGATTTGCCATTACATTGACATGAGCATACAGTTGCCATTACCTCACAATTGTACCGTTACATGAAAAAGTAACAAAAGTGAGAAGTTAGTAAAGTAAAATGTGGTAGGATTGTTATCTAAATCACAATTACAGACAAACAAGACAACCACAGTTGAGAACATCCAGAGTGCAGGTTAGAAAAAGCGAACCTCTGTGTTCACCCATAAGAGCCCAGATCCGTTTCCCCTTCAGGGAAAATAACAAGGGTCAGTTATAAGATCATAAAAGATCAGTCTTATTATGACAAAGAGGTCACATGGCATCTTCTGTAAGTATTATAATAATACCAGTAGTACATGTCACAACAACAACAATTTCATAACTGGTATTCCATCATGGTGTTCTAGAAATGGCGTCAGAATGGGTATATGTAATATAGAATATGGGTATATGTAATATAGACTATGGGTATATGTAATATAGACTATGGGTATATGTAATACATAACAAGTTATCAAAACATTAGAGCTCTTAAATGGGTTGAAACTTTATAGGTACAAAAACAAGACTTTAAAATGAGCTGATTTTGTATCTAACTGCACTAACCAAGCACATAGCCGTTTTCTAAATGAGGCCATATGTTCATAGAGATAAATTAAACTCAATATAAGTGCAAAATAATATTTCAATGTAGGCAAGCATGAGAATTTTAAATCTACTGAAAGCCAGCAGTGGAGTGATAGGACTGAACCTGGGAAGACTGAAGAAAAGCCAGCCAAAGACCATACAAGAGCAAGTTGTAGTAGTCAAGCCTTGAAATGACAAGAGACTGGACTAGCAACTGGGTGGCCTCTTAAGAAAGTAAGGGTCGAACCTTTCATGGCTGTACAGGAAAAATCTGCATGACCGTATCAGGTTCACAATGTGAGCTGAGATAACTGATCCTCCAAAATCACACCAAGGCTTTCTGTATCTTCAGTCGAGGTGATCAAAGGGAGTTTTGGAATGAGATGGCAAGACCGTGGTGAGGAACTGTAGTGCCAGGAATGAACAGCAGCTCAGTCTTACTGGGATTGCTGAGATGTGACTGCAGACCTGCATGATGGAAGATGATAGAAGGAAAGTGTCATCAGTTTAACAGCGGTAAAAAGTCATGAGAGATAATTACTTCATCAAGGGAGTGGGTGTGAAGAGAAAAGAGAAGGGGAACCAGCACAGAGCCTTGAGGGACACCGGTGGAGAGCCTGCATGCAGCAGATGTGGACCATTTCCATTTTACCTGGTTATGGCACTCCTTCAGATAGGACTCAAACCACTTCCAAGGTTGGTAAGGATCAAAGGAAGGATCTTGTGGTCTACTGTGTCGAAGGCTCCAGGGAGGTCAAGCAGAATCAGAACTGATGACACTTCTATGAGAGCAGTTTTTTTTTGAGTGCGCTGGTTTGAAGTCTGACTGGTTGAGGTCCTGAGGTTGGTTCTGGGTGTGAAAAAGAGTGATCTGCTTATAGACTGCACTTTTAAGATTTTTAAAGACAGAATAAAGAGTGATGCCGGTCTGTAGCTAAGTCTGACCTTTCCAGTGTGGGTTTCTTCAGGATGGAAATTACTCTGCCAGTCTTAAATGCTAATTGACAAGGAATTGTTTATGAGGAATGTGATAAAAGGCAGCATGTCCATGGAGATTGACTAGAGCAGTGCATATAGGATCCAGTGGGCAGGTAACTGCAGGAAATCCTCTGTGGAAAAAGAAGAAAAGGAGCTTTGGGAATTTGTAACCATAGGATGAAGACTACTGGAGGCAGTGGAGATGGAGGAAAAAATACTTTTTTCGTAACCTTCTGCTAAGAAAAGGTGGCAAAATCCTCTGGGGCAAGGGAAGAGGGTGGTGGGGTAGAGGGAGGGTTGAGGGGAGAGGGGGAAAATACTAAAGAGCTTTGTTGATCAGATGCTGATTCTTCCAGTTTCCCTCTGTAGAAAGATAACTTTGCTGAGAACCTAGAAAGGACAGACTGGTAGGTCCGAGTCAAGCTGGGATTTACTCCACCTATTCTCAGTCTTTCTTAGCTCTCACCAGTCGTTATGTAGGACATCTGTCAGCCAAGGGGCAGGTGGAGAGTATCTTGATGACCTGGAGGAGAGAGGACATAAATGGTTAATTGCAGATGACAGTGACGCAAGGAAAGTATCTGTAGCTTTTTCCAGGGATGGAGAAAGGAAAAAACGTCAGATTGTGACAGGGTAGTTAGGATGGCTGAAGCAAGAAATGAGCGAAAGATAGAGTGCAGGTTGCGCAGAGTGACGGAAGAACATGGACAGAAAGAGCAGGAAAGGAGAGTGAGAAAGATAAAAGGGTTGATCTGGGCAGTGAAGGGGGGTTACTATGATATCCAGCATAGGGGTAGGTCTGCTGAAGATCAGGTGCAGAATGTTGCCAGCGTGGTGTGTTGGAGGAAACTGGTTAAGGGTGAGGTTAAAGGATTACTGGTGCAGTGGTTCAAGGCAGGATGACTGCAGCTTCTGTCATGGAGGCTTGAAGTCACTGAGGAGAGGGATTTAGACCTTCAAAGTACTTGCAAGAAATCTCAAAGGCCAGGAGATTCTTTTGTGCTAATTTGGTTTCGTGCAGGGACCAGACCATGCAATTGTTTGCAAGTGATGCAAAACGTCCTGATTCCTAAATTATTTTATTTCTGTATGTTTTTATTTTAAGATCCTATGTTTAAATATAGATTCTTTTGGACCTTCACTCAAGTATAGTTTTGTTTCCATACTTTCACCTTTTGATTTTAAATCAGTGCCTATACATTTACTTACAATGAGTATAGTCTTACCCCTAAGCATAGAATACTAACCCACAGGATTCATGAACTATATTAATGCCATCCTAAATATCATCTGATATCATCTGATGTCCAGAAAATGTATAATGTGATATTGAATTTTAGCAATATCAATCAACACTACATCCTGACGCTGAAGATAAAACCCAAGTGTTCTCCTTAGCTGTAGCACATAGAGAAATGGGCCTTGGTGTTTACATTATTCACCCAATTCATAAACCCGCACAGACATGCTTTTACATCACCTCGCTATGAGTCTCGCAGGTCTTCTGAAAGGTTCTTTTTTCCTTCATGCTAGTTCATTGTACAATGTAGAGGTTCTCTGAAAATCCAGTCAAGCTTAAGTCCACCTCTAACATTATATTCAACTTCATCCCCCCACTCTGCTCCAGGCTCCACAAACCTTATCAGCCTTTCTCTATTAGTCACCTTTTTTTACAATTTAAGTTGCACTCAACCCAAACCTTGCCTTCATGACACTGCTACAGTAAATGCCAGATGCCGTGTCAGTCAGTAAGCCATTCAAGAAAAAGTGATTAACTTTTATCTTCTTCAAAGAGGACAGCAACTTCAGCACAATTTCTTTTTTCAATGCAGGGACAGTGAGGACATCTCTTTTACTGAGGCCCAGCTTTAGCAGGCCTTACCAGGAAAATGTATTCTCTGAGGCTCAGCTGAATCTTTTCCAACTGAAACAACAGAAGTAATCAAAGCAGTCGTGCATAGGGGTGATGAAGGCCCTAACTGTTTACAGAGCCAGGCTAGTTCCCACACATAAGTCATTTACAGCAATGTCCCAAAACTGCAGTTACAAAGTATACAGATATTTTACAAAAGACAATAGAATTACAGTGTTCACAGGACAAATATATTATCACAGCCAGGGATAAAGAAATTTTGTAGAATTGGTAGTGAGGACAAACCGGAAACTCTCTATAAAACTCATGATAGATTTTATTTTACATCCTGGAGACTGGAACAGTACTGTTTATTAATTAAAACATTTACACTGTGAAAAGAATTAAATTCAATGTAACAAACACACACCTTATGTTTTGTATACAATATCATTGCACATGGCATTTGAGTGAATGTCATACAAGATGTACTACATATTCCAACAGTTCCAAATAGGATAAAAACACTTAATGACTAGTGTTGCTTAGTGCAGTGGATTATTGTGCTTATGCTGTACCAAAATGGAACTGTAAAACTAAATCAGCAGAAGGTCTGGTGGCCCTCTTGACAGTTATATAGGCAGCCATTCTTCTCTTTGTATACAGAGGTGGACATCCATATCCAGGGTACACCTGCAATAAAAATCAAACAAGCTGTTATAAGAACACTATTGCATATAGTGTTTAAATCCTCTCTCAGACCTATAAGCAGACATAGAATGGGCATCCCCTCATCATCATTACAGTTTATCTTATAACAAATGTAAAAATGACTTCTGCTATTTTCTGCGATTATCTATGGCTATGTTCACAGTAGCAGGTTGAATTTGATTTTTTACACTGTTATTACATAGTTTTTATATTTTCAGAGCTGTGTGAACACAACAATCCTATCTTTTTAAATCAGATCTGAGCAACTTTCATATGTGGTCCAAGAACGGATACATATATTCAATTAATGGACAAGCATTAATGAGCTTAATCAGGTGGCAATTAATAAGCCAGTCATTACTGTCACCATTCAGTGTTAGAAGATGTCCTTAGCAGCTTCGAGTTTCTGTTAGTAAGCACTGCAGAAGTATTAAGGCATTTGCCTTTTCCCATAATGATCAACAGCTGAGAACTGTTTAGTGTTAATCTTGTGCTGTTAGTTTGTTTATATGTTTTTCATGATCCTAGGATGTGCACATGCAAACTTATTCAAGGCCATCAAAGCAGAAAATTCTGAGCTGTGTAATAAGGTTTGTATTGCCTGTTATGATAAATACAACCTATTAGTCACATTTGTTTGCTTAGAAAATAACTAAATAAAAAGCAAATGAAAATAAATAAATAAATGTGCTTTGAGTCAACAGCCTATCTTTTCTTTTTACTAAGTACAAGAAAAGAATCTAAATTATTGTCTGAGGTAAATGATTGTGTGCTACATATACAGAAGGAGAGTATCCCTTTAGCGTGTCAAATGATCTCAAATATTATTGGTCTAAACAACTGTTCTTGTATGTAAGACACATTTTCCCATACATAGGCTAGCGCACACTGAGCATAAATCAATGTGGAGAAGCACAATTAGTAATTCACTACGACAGAATAAACCTCCTGACAGCTCCCCTGTGAGTAAAAGAGGCTGCATCTTATCATGCAAAAGGAACAAACTATCCAGAATTGAATAAGCAAAGTATCTCCTCAAAAGGGCCCCAGGGGGAACAGAGAACACGCACACAAACACTAAGCTGTGGCGATGTGCAGGTTGTTCCAGCAGCTGTGGTTATGAAGTCTGTAAATCAGGATGCAAACAGAGACTCTTTATGGAACATCTGCCCTTAAACATGGCCATTATGGCCCAGGATGATTTTGTTTAACACAGGAAGCGGGGGAACAGTCTCTGCTGGGGCTCGGACCATCTGCACACACTGAACTTAAGCCTTTGTCACGAGTGATTCGGGAAATCCCAAATCTGTTTGCCATTATGCTAAAAGAAATGGAAATCTCCATCATAAAAACTGTTTGTAGAAACTGAGTATGACATGATGTGAGAAAAGACAAACATTTTCTTCAATGGAAACTGCAAATTGTGCTAAAGTGCTGACATGAATACATCTTTGTATAATAGGTCGCAAAAGGAGTTATGTAAACCTTTGTCAAGCATTAAAGTGTGTCCAGCAGTAAAGTGTTACTGATTCTTTAGAGATGAGAGATTGTCATGAAGAGGAAAATGTCAGAGTGTTTTGGAACAAGCTGTTGGGAAACGCGAAACCCTTATTAACCTTTAATGGCCGACTGGGATTCCATGAATGTGCAGTGTGCTGCTGCTCTTCATTTATCTTTAAGATGGAGCCTTTTCCAAAACTGTAATATTACACGACTTACAGCCTATTACTCTTGTCTTTCCAAGTACTAGGTGTCTTCCTTTTCTAAGGTTTTGCCTTGTCTCATTTGTAATGCTCGAGCAAACATGCAAGGACTATGCTAAATGTGCTCAGCAAATTGAATAGCCCTCTATGATGTTCAATTTGCATGCCTTTTTGTGTGTAAATTAGTGCAGTCTTAATGTCTCTGAATTCATCATTACTGATTACATCCACTTTCCTGTAAAGTGGATATTCTATGAATGCTGCAGTAAAAGGACCCAATTTGTCATTGGGCATGCATTGTCAGTATGTTTGTAAACAACCTTGAAGGAGGCTCTTAAAGGATTGAGTTGCACTGAGTGTTTCAAATATGCATCAGTTCATACAAGCAGGGTTAGGTCAACCTAATAATAAAAATAATAATATGAATATCAGAGGCTTAAAGGACTTCCTTACAACTGGCTGGCGTTATCCCTTATTCTATTGCCTGGGACTCTTTGATCATCTAAACATGATTCAATATAAAACAGAAATGATTTTTCAGAACATTTCTGTGGATGTGGGCGGAGTTTCACAAGTCTACCACATAAACCGACCAACCTTTAAAAGTTGTACTCAGTTATCTGCTGGGAAAGGGTCCTGAAATAATGATGTTTGGCCGTGACAGCCGCAGTTCCTGAATACTCTTTAGCAGTTTTCTGTTCTGGTCCTCCAACTGCATTATTTCCTAGAAGATGAAACACTGGATTAATGTATTGCAAATGTGTCCACAGAAACCAGCTGTAAAAATCCCAAATTGATTAGTTCTTTAAAATCTATGTCATTATACTCTTGTCTCAACATTGGTCACGTAAAAGATCAAAAGCTGTGTAAAAAATAGTTTTAGACAGTACTGATAAAATATCCTTTCATTTTCTAAAGACTGTACTGAGCATAGGTCAGAGACCAGTTAGAAGGGCTTCCAAGTTATCCATTTTTTAGTTACACAGAAGACTCCAAGATGAAGTATTTACAAATACATATTATGTAGTAACATATATATATTACATTATTAAATTATTATATTATTACTATATATTATAGTGCGTATCTGTCATTATTGGGTAAAGGAAATAAACACAATGAAATAAACTAGTCTACTGGAGGATCTGTGCAAGTTTAGAGACATACATTGGTGATTTGCTTTTGACTGAGGGCATCATAAATGCTGAAAAGTACAAACCAAGTTTAATACATTGTATACTACCACTGAAAAATGATGAGAATAATTAATACTGCAGCAAGATAAAGACACTAAACACACTGCTGAGGAGATTTCTTGCATCATTATCAACATAAAATGCAACTACTTGGACATGTATAGGGCATGCTAGTCTCCCTTAAAGATGGAAGTATACTGTATTTTATCTGTGGAGGCTTCTCTACTTTTCTATAAGTGTTCTGTTGTTGTCTGCCAACAAGGAATTTAACTGAATTTTAACTGAAAAGCTTCCCACATATTATATTAAAATGCTTTTTTTGCCTTTTTAGCCTTTTTTGATTGGACTGAATTGTTCTGCTTCCTTTCAGAGACAATAATCCTTGTACAACACCAGGTACAGTAATCGTATTTCCAGAAAGGAAACTTCCTATGTAATGCAAATTTAAGTATTAGACATTAAGTATTAAGTAACTATATGTACATGTATTTATGGGTGAAGTAAATAGATCACCTTTTTGTGCATATCAATCTCTTTCTTCATCATGTGATTGTGTAATGTCATCTCTCTTACAACTGGAGGAACGTGAGATATATTTTTCTGTAAAACAAACCAACAGTCTTACAATAGACTTGTCCTCTGGTCAGAATAATCGGAATAACTGAATTAGCCCAATAATTGTTAGCCCAATACTTTGGCAGTAGCTAACAGCACTTCCTGTTGTTTCTGGTGGAGATGTCTCTCTAAACGAGTCATCTCTGTCTGACATAAGAGCATCACATCCTCATATTCATCCTAAAAAAACAAGAAAAGAAAAATGTCATTGAGGTAGAAGCTTCTCACAGGGGTATTCAAAACAGTGTACAACAGTGTCTGCCAAAAATAAAAATCAACTTGATCTGCGGCGCAGATTCTATAAATTATTAAAAACATTCCATGGAAAATGAAAATGTGTGTGAAGAGTATTGTTAATAAAAGGAGGATTTCACTACATCATCAGCTATTCGATCCTCTCTCATTATCTTTATCTCTAAAAGGCCATGCTCAGAAACACTTCTGTTCAAAAATGACCAAATCTGGCTGTACCTTCTGTGCCTTCTTGAGCTTGTCCAGATCTCTCTTCATTTCAGCAATTTGCAGGGCTTTGACTGGAAACTCTTTGTCTTTATAGGTCTTAAGGGTGTGAAGCTCGGATAGGGCCTTAACCAATTTGGCTTTTACTGCCTCTAATTGTGCTTGAAGCCCTGATTGTTAGAAAGAGTACTTGATATTAGATATATTACACAGATGTCCTAGACTTTGACATCTTCAGTCAGGTTCTGTAAAACATCCAGCAGTCCTACCTATTTCAGATCCCAAAAACATCTGAGCCACATAATCGAGTGCTGTAGAAGTCTAGGTGTATAAATATATATGCACTTAGACTTTACTTAGACTTGTATTAGTGTTACAGTAAATGATTTATGTCATTTAAAATGAATGAGCAAAGCTTGCATAGCTTACACAGCCTTACATAATGTATCTTACATTTAGTCTAATATTTTGTAGTTTATTAAAGTGGTTGCAATCAAAAGTATTCAACCAATTTCAACCAACCAGGGAGCTGATGCTCTCCCTCATAAACTGTTTCCTTCAGCTCCTCTTTGGCCTGCCTGATCTGCCAGTCTCTCCATTTGTTGAAGGCAGTAATTGAACTCTAAAAATAATCACACTGAAGTTAGATATAATGCAGAAATGTTCAAAATGACCAGGTTGTAAACATGTTTGTTATACAGCATAAACTGCTAAAGTAAGTGTATTGCTACTACTTAGAGGAAGAAAGTATATCATTTTCTTATCTCTTATCTCTGTGTATGTTCACTTCTGTCACATGCTACCAGCTAATTGTTAGACTCAGGGTTTGCTATGTGTTCATCAGTTTTATAAACAGCATTAATTCAAGCCAGCACTCTTCCTGTGTACAAATCAGCTGAAGGCTCACTCCCAGCTTCCTGTGGTGGATGAGGAATTCCCTTCCAATCAAGACAGCACGTCTGTCTGTGTCCTCAATGTCTCTGGCCACCTGCTGGTTTGTCTCCTGAAGCACTTCACAGTGCTTTTCCAGATCCGTAATAGACCTTCTCTGTGGCTTTATAAATACCTAAATGCCAATGTGGTTCAAAAACAGTTCAAAATCATGACAGAAGAACAAAACACAAATAAATCTCATAGGTCAGCTTTTGACACACCTGCAGTGCTGTAGTTTTATCATTTATCTGAGTCAAATCCTGTGCCCTTTTATCAGTTTTCACTGTTTTAGAGCGTCCAGAAAATGCTGCAGATGAGTCCTTAGCAGTTTTTCTCAGAGAATTCTCTGTACAAAGAGCATAAAGTCAGTACTGAAATCATAAGTAAGAGAAGACATTTCAAAGGGCCCATTCCATTGCAAATTTTTTTGGTGTGATTTATGTACCACAAATAGTCATAAATCCTTTTTTATAGTGTGGAGCTATGCTTTTTATAATAAATATACATAAATCTCCAATCTGATTACCTCATTGAATGAGCAAAAAAAATATGTTTTTTGTGACATCACAAAAACAATGCAATCAAAATCAGCAGTTTAGTCTTCATGTGGACCATTCTATTGAATTAGTTCGTTACTTTTGAAACACCAAGAGTTTTAAATCATAGGGGAAGTCTTATTTCAGCCAACCCCAAGGAATTTTACATCAGGAAGTGAGACTGTATACCTGTTTCTCAGGCCCCTATAGTAAGCAGTTATATCAAACTGTATTGATATAGTGTCCCAAAGTTTAAACACGTATGTTCTGCCCTTAATACATTATGATTTTATGTGTGCTCAAAGGAGTGTTTGGTAGTCATGTCAAGTTGTTCAAATTAAAAAAAAAAAATCAAATAAAAATCTGAAATGTGTTTGAACTTTGACTTTGTATTCCAATTTGTAGAATGATGAATGATCCACATGGACTAGGGAGTACATGGTACATTTTAAACTTGTGATTAAAGTGGTTAAACTATGACTGGTTAGGAATGATTATGTCCATGATAATACATATATAAGTCTTCTATTTAAAATAAAAGTGAGGTAAGTCCAGTTGATTATGAGCTCTTTAAAAAGCAATCGTCTGGCTATCTGAAACCAAAACATTGTATTTCAATATTCCAGAATATAAATTAATGTCTCAAAGATTAATATATGACATTTTGTATGAGTGGTCATTTGATTATTAAATCTTACCTGATATTTCAGACTGGCTAAGTTTTAAATGATTAGTAGATTTATTAGTTGTACTGTCGCTCACTGTGGTTGGGCCATGTGATGCTCTGGTCCCGTCATGATCATGATGCAATGCGCTTCTGTGTACTGGCTTTAGCTTAATTAATTTTGAGCCATTTGTTGGGTTTTTCCTCTCCCACTTGCTGTAATCCTAGAAAAAAATAGAAGGTTTTTAGCACAATTATATCACATATACAATAATATGAATGCAGTAGTATAAACCCAATTTGAGGTTCACTACTTTGACTTGTGTCAGCAATTAATCCAACAGTCTAACACCACATCATTGCAAGGAATTGAATGATTTCCCCATCTGCATTCATTATGTGATCAAATAATTTAGAGCTAGTAAAAATATCTCTGTGTAAAGAGCAAGACTAAAAACTAGTACTGAATGCACATGCCTTTCAATCCCTCAGAAAGTGTGACAATCGACAAACAGATTATGACGTGCGCTGAACTAAAAGCAAGGCACAGTTTATTAAAGAGGTTCTACTGAAACAGCAACACCAAAAACAGGGAAATACAATCAAGGGCAAAACTGAATCAGAGTCAGTAAACAGGCAAGGGTCAAACCAAGCAGACAATCAGACCAGGCAGAGGCACCATGGGGATAAACAAGAAGAGTAAACCAGAGAATCAAAATAGAGTCAAAGCCAGAGTGACACAAGTTCAAACAGAGAGCGAATGCTCAGTATGCTACAGGGTGGCAATATTTCGCAATGAGCCAGTGCGAGAGAAAAGTATTTAAACAAACAGACTAATTAACATCAGGTGACCAATCAATATTCTGGAGATGGAGAGTGAGGTAACGAGGTGTGATTGGGTAAGGATGAACACAGGACATCAGGTGGTGGATTATGGGAAATGGAGTCTGGGAGATCAGAGGTTAGAGGAGAACCAGCAGGCATGACAGAAAGACTGGTCACATGGACTTGGGAGATAATTCAGAAAACCCTAACAGTCATTGCTGCATTTGCAAATACAGGAAAACACTGCCAACTTCTTTGGACCGCAGCTCATCTGACATATATAAGTAAGGCAATTGTTTGTCTTTATAGAGGTTTAGTTCAATTGAATAAAGGTCAAACGTGATTTGCAAATCATTACTGTTGGTTTTGATTACCATCTCTTTAACTGTCCCCCCTTGTTTTTTTATTGGGTTTGTATTTGTAGAAGAACAGCTTCTGAAAAGACATGTGGTCCATCTCACATCCCACCAATTCTTTGTGGATATTCTGTTTGATTGATTTTATTAGGCATGTCATAAGTACTCTTTTTCTAAAACAGCACGGTTGAGTCAGTGTAACTTTAAGGTTTTAGCATGTTCCTGTAAAGCATTTCTGTAAATATCACAGGCTAATGATAGAAAGGATCTTCAATCCTAAACACAGGGCTCTTAGAACCATCAGATGATTTTTCATATCCTCTGTGCTTCAGAAACAGATTTAGGGATGTAAACTTGTGGTTTACCACTGCCTCATCATTTTACCCTATATACATAATAGCATGATAGAGAGACTTAGAGAATGTAAAGAGCACAACTGTCTTTGCTGAAAACAACTGTTTTCAGAAGGGGGAAAGGTGTTTAGATTGGCAATGGGAAATGCCATTAATTTCCTTTCTATTTGTAATTCCAGAGATAATATCCTGTTTCTGATACTTTAAGTTTGTGATTTTTAAAAACGACTAATAGTAAACATGAACAATATCGATACAATACTCTCCTTCTACCTTTGTTTGCATTTACTATATCGATACTTTTAATCCTGGAGTTTACTTTTAAGAATCAATACTGTTGCAAAAATATTTACATCATTTGTTCATTTATTTATTAGGATGGATGGGTAAACCATCTCTCAATGAGAGATGCTGTAAATCATAGTCTAGTTTAGGGAACCACTTTTCCTTCCGCCTTCTTCCTCTGCTCCTAAAAAAGCTGGTGAATATGAAGTACTTTAAAAGGTAATGTTCAGTTAAGTTAAAGGTAAGGTGACCAGATATACTTATTCTTTACTTTTGAAATGGTTCATATGCAATTATTCAGATGTTCCATCTAATAAATACACATTTAGTTATTGGGTTTTCAGTTGACATGTAAAGTACTAATTTAAATCAACATATACTTTGAACGTTATTTAATCCAATTTTAGGTAAAAAAGAAGCACAGAATTAAGCTTTATTGTATCAGAATTAGTATTATAATATCGTCTTTGGTATTACGGTATTGGATCAAATAGAAATCCATGGAACTGCCTAACCCTACTTCTAGGCACAAAGCTTTGTAAATGCTGAATCTCTCAATGAATCTCTGAATGAATTGAAACTCTTGAAAGTTTGTAAACCCTTCCAAAAATGTTTATACTGTTGCATAAATTTGATTTTCTGACTTCATCAGATTTTGTCCTAAAAGTAGATAACCAAGTTAAACATATAACACAAAAATATTAAAAATAGGCATTTATTTATTGATCCAAAAATGAATGTGTGCAAAAGTATGTGAACCTTTAGGATTAGCAGATAATTTGAAGGTGAACATCAGGTGTTTTTCATCACTGGAATGACAATCAGGTGTAAGTGGGCGCCTTGTTTTATTTAAAGAACACGGATCTATCAAAGTCTGACCTTCAAAACACGTTTGTGAAAGTGTACCATCGCACGAACAAAGGAGATTTCTGAGGACCTCAGAAGAAATGTTGTTGATGCTCATCAGGCTGGAAAAGGTTACAAAGCCATCTCTAAAGAGTTTGGACTCCATGATTTCACAGTCAAACTGACTGTGTACAAATGGAAGAAATTCAAAACCATCATTACCCTCCGCAGAAGTGATCGACCAACAAAGGTTGAGCCAAGAGCAAGGCGCGTGATAGAGTTCTAAACTAAACTAAAAGTCACTGCTCTCTCATTTCTGGCCGTCTGCAGTTTGCTAAAGATCAGACAGGAAAACAAGAAGGTTATTGGAATAATGTTTTGCGGACAGATGAGACCAAAATAGAGCTTCTTGGTTTAAATGAGAAGCATTATGCTTGGAGAATGAAACCTTATCCCATCTGTGAAACATGGTGGTGGTGGTGGTGTTGGAATACTGGTTGGGGAGCTGGTTTGTTTAGCAGTTTACCATCATTGATGGGACAATGAATTATGATTTATACTAGCCAATTCCAAAGGAAAATGTCAGGACATTTGTCTGTGCGCTGAATCTTTATAACATGTGAATAATAATGCAGCAAGACAAAGACTCATTCTAATAAAGAATGATTAAATAAGAATAACCCACCAACATAACAGAGTGGACGCTGTTTGGACGGAGGAATTGACTAAAATTTCTTCAAACCAATGTGAAAATAAAGGTTACCATAGTTTTACCGCTCACCGATCATTTTACTCAACAAATAAATGGCCAGGTCTAATATTGTTGTGTCAGTGTTTAATTTGGTTTGGTAAAAAGGGTTCACGTTCAAACACCACTGTATACATACCCAAAAGTGTTTAGAGAGAGAGACTCACCACATTCCCAAACTCCTCTCTCAGTGGACAACAGAAGTGTTTTGGCAGTTTGTACATTGTCCTCTGTCGTTACCGATTGACAGGTGCTTCCTCAATATTCATTCGTAACGATTACTGTTGCTTGTAACATTGTTCCAATCATAACTAATCACCACAGGTTTGAGAGAAACTGCACCCCTGGCACGAAAAAACAGGCTCGCTGTTCTGAACGAGTGAAGACACATAGTTTGTCATAGCAACCACACGCGCTGGAATCCGACAATGGAACTCTCGCGCCATCTAGAGTGCAAAGGCTGTAATACAGCACACCCCAAACACATTAAGCCAATATTGCCCTTTTCCCTTGGTGCGCATGCTCTCAGAGCTTGTCTGAGCACAAATGTATTAAAGCATCAAAACGTTTTTTAACTGAGGTGAATTTTGATCACTTAAAGGTGCCATATAACAGAAAAATCAGATTTACACCGGCATAATTAAATGAGGAGATATCTTAAAACTGATGTACTGCAAACCTTCACCACTTCTTCTTAAAATACCCCCCAAGCTACTGCTTTTCCAATGTTGGTTCCTTGTGCAGCGTCTGTCGCTCAGAAGTGTTGAACTGCCCTTAATAAAGCTATTCTGCAACCTGCTTTTAGCCCCAAAGTGACACGTGACTACAGAAGGAAGCATACATAATGGTTGTTTACAACAATTTATATCATTTTCCCACTTTTGTCAGTTTTTATGTGCTGCTTCCATGTGCACTGTCCAACAAAGAAGATTAGCAATTATCAAATTATTCATCAGTTCACCAAAAAAGGAGAACAGTTGGTTTATTCTAGGGCCAAACAATTATAATGGGTGTGTAATACTGTATCTGAGCATTTTTCACCTTAACGAAGATCACATAGCTTCTATGTAGACATCACAGAATGAAAAGCTAAATAAAAAAAATCCATTCAGTGGTATCTTTGGTAACATTGCATATAATCAAACATTTTATATTATACATTTTATCACTTTTATATTTCATTGCCATTTAACCATACAGTTTTATTTAGCCATTTTTATAATGATCCAGCATTTCACACTGTACATATACATGGCCTTATAAAATAGTAAGTTACAGAGACAGCTCTTAATTAACAATGTGCAAAACACACAGATAACAGAAATTTGCATTCAGAAATACAGTATATCATGAAATATATTAATTATACTAATTTATATTATCGAATGAAAAGGCTTTGATTAAAACAAATAGTCTCGTCTAAGAAAGCATTTCCACTGTAGTAGATGTATAAATATGTAGATGTTATGTACACTGAATAAAAGTAAATAAAGCTGTTTATAGCACCCAAGTTGATAACAAATGGAATGACAAGTACAATATACATAAAACTAAAACATACTTTTAAAAAAAAGTCAGCAGTGCAGAAACTGTCCATAAAAATTAGTCCTCAGTTGATCACATTTAAATCTTTGAATTCAGTTGAAAGTAATTAAATACAAAGACAGATTGTTCACTGTTACACTGTACCTGTGCAGTGACCCATAGCATTAAAGCTATTACATTAAATAATGCAAATAATGATACTGAAATTGCAGTTCTGTATAATATTGTACAAAATAACAAATTAAAACTGCCCTTTGCCAGAGATAGTGGGCTAAAGCGGCAGCAGATTTAAGGGAATCTTCCATTACTGCAGTTGCTGCAGAAGCGGGGTTGTGGTGGCGGTCATGCCGCGTTGTTGTTGATGTCCATGCGGCTTACCAGCTCAGTGACAAGCTTCTGCAGAGTCTCTGAGCGCATCTTGCTCACCTCCAGCACAGCTTCATGATTGACTGTTTCAGAGTCCTGGTAGCTCTTCACCACTTTGTTAGTAATGAGGGAGAGACCAAAGACACGCATACCGCAGTGACTGGCCACCACGACCTCAGGAGCTGTGCTCATGCCTAAGGGACAGGGATGGAAAGAATGGTCAGTCAGCTTGATCTCTGACTCATGTGGTGGAGGAAAAAATAAACAAACCCTTTCTTTCAGCATAAGAAGAAGCTACTTACTCCCCTGCCATAGCATTACATTTGAGTGAAACATGACCTATGGCTTTTGCAGTGCATGCTTTGGGGTAGTGTGTGTGTTTAGGGTTATTCTTCATCAATGTTGAGGTGTTTTGTTGAATTATTTTAAAAAGTAATTTCCGTGGGCAAAACAATTATTACTGCTATACCACTGCTCTTTAATTTAGTGGAAACAAAAGTAATTACTAAGGGAGCAATTTGCAAGATGATGGTAGCTGTCAAATTCATATTCCAACAACAGAACAATAGAGGCTAACATATCAACAGAAAAATGTACAGACCCTCCTTCTTTCGCTTACCAAAATAAAAAACATAGTGAGTTCTACATAAACTATATCTCTCTTTACCCACGAAGAGCATCTCCAGTGGTAGAAAGCAACACCAACATTGACACTTGTTTTGCTTTTATTTATATCACTCCACAAATGTGAATTCTTGCCAAGAGCAGTTGTTATAATGGTCACTTTCCAAAACTTCAGCTAGACTCTTTCTTTTTTGCTTGTTATCTTTCCTCAAATAATCTAACAGGGAGCAGAACATTCAGGATAATTTACAAGAGAGAATATGATGTCAGTGCATTGTTTCTTTTTATCCTCTAATGTTAGACTGATTAAACTTGATGCTACAGTGACTCATTATAGTACAATGTGATATGAAACAGGACAGGTTAAGGCTAGCTGGTTAGAATGCTAATCTAAGTAGATATCTCTACAACACAATGCATGATGTCTTTGACATTACAGTCTCTGACAAAATGGTTATGTCTTCACATTCTGTTGATCATTTTATTTCTTTTTGGAAAAATTTTACATATTGCTCCTTTAATCAGTGTACTATGTAAACAAAATAATTAAGTCATTAATTTTGTAGTTAACATTCTTTGTTAAAATAGTAACAATGAAATATGCAGAAACTTGACAAAGCAATGAAGTTTCTCTTTGGCTACAGTAGAGAAGTGCTTGTATTTAATTACACCCTGTACAATGGTTTGTTTATACAGTATCTGGAGCAGGAGCAAATTAGGTCTGGCTGTCCAGTACACTACAGTTATCTGTTTAATTGCTTAAACATAATCAGGATGTCATGTGTATTTGGTCAAACAGAACATTAGTTATGATGGTAACCATCAAAAAGACCCATAACATTCTACTTAGGTCACTGTGAAGATCTGCTACATTAATTATAATTGTACTAACTAGCACATAATTGTACTAACTGAAAAGTGATGATTGTGGATCCTGTTAGCAGTTCAGTGATAAATTCTTCAATAATTAGAAAAGCTTACCTACTGCATCCACACCCAATTTGTGCAGAAGGCGTGCTTCAGCTATGGTTTCGAAGTTGGGTCCTCCAACCATACAGTACACACCTTCCTGGACATACTGGGACACACCCATGCTCTTACAGATGTCAAACGCCAGCTTTCGTAGTTCTTTATCGTAAACTCCAGACATAGGAGGAAAGCGAGGACCAAACCTGGGAGGTGGGAATTTACATGAGCAACTATATTTAGTGATATGTGTTATGAAATACTTGGTAAGACTGTACTTGGATGGTCACTGTAGGTGCTCACTTTGTTTATATACTCAAATAAATATTTATAAAATCTTTAAAACAGTCACTCTATATGTACACTGTGCATTATTGTTTGAGTCAAACTATGGAGTTTGATAACAATCGTACCGATTTTTGTAGACCATCCAAATAAAGTGAGACTAAACACTCAAATACTATACAACTAAAAATGCAAATGCAAATAAGTTGACTCACTTTTCATCATTGGGGCCATTCAGCGGGTTCATTCCAGCAAGTCCAGGGAAATTAATGTGATCTTTGATGATCATTATGTCACCACAGTTGTAGCTGTCTGCTAAGGAGCCTGCAGCATTTGTTACAATCAGGGTATCCACACCCAAAAGCTTAAATACCCTCAGGGGGAAAGTAACCTGTGATAGACATGGAGGGCACAGAGTCAACTCATATTCTTCAATGAAAAGTATAATGTAAGTTTTCAGATTGACAAATACGCTGCATATTGTCCTATCATTTTTTTAGGAATTCAGGGGCTGGACTAAACTGGCTGAGACAAATTTCATTGAGAAGAAAGTGAACCTGATTTTATTTAAGTGGCAGATAAAACAAAGTAGCAGTATCATAGTCTTCACCATATTACTGCAATACACTAGATTTTCATTTCAGCACAACCATGTAGTGTCACAGCATTTTTTTTAGAAGTGCTCACTCTCAGCTGATTTTACAACCTTACTTGTCAAGTTATGTGACAAAATCTCCACTGTCTTTGACATAACAAAAATACAGTAGGCTACGGATTCAGTTCTCATAACATCCTGCCATTTCACCCTAGAAAGTGTTATAATGTTATTCAAATGTCAACTGTCACTAAAATGCTTAATTGTTGTGTAACTTCTGAACACGTAACACCTTGAAACACACACATGGATGTGTTCCCACTACTGCACTCACATGAAAGTGAATGGATTGCTGTACTACTTAGAGAGTTATGTGAAGCAGACAATAGTTGCATTGAATGGTGAAATGAGTCCCGGCATCTGGCATGTGATTCAGCTCAATGTGATCAGGAGAAAGAATGCATCCACTACCCAAAGATGGCATTTCGAGTAAGAAAGCAGATGCTCCAGTCTCAAGATATATCGTGACCAGGTTTCAGCTAAAGCAGCTGAACACAATAACAGAATGACTTTATTCACATCTTAAATATTCAATTGAGCATAAGACACAATGGTTTTGCGTTGACCAAGAATCTTCACCAGGTTATCCAGATCTGAAAGGACTGACCTTACATAGTGAGTGTCCCTCATACATGTGGAATCGGCCCTGCATACACACACAGGCTTTCCCTCTGAGTTCACCAAACACCAGCCTCCCAGCATGGCCCTGCACTGTTTACAGACCCCCCCACCACACACACAATCAAATTATCATATATAGTACCATAGAAGTACAACAGAACCATAGTTCACTAATGTATACACTAATAGTATATACACTTGCATAATAAGTGGGTTTTTCAGCAGTAGTTGTTCAGTTCACATACTGCTGTTTTAATGATTGTATGTTTGTAAGGTTGAGTGTCATAACATTGTGTCACAATGTGACAAAGTAACCCCTAAACTCCTAAATTCTGGGTGCTTATATTACTGTTTATGCAATTTTACACTAATGACTCATAGTCGCTATGGAGCTAGACGCATACATCGTAAACCATACTTCATAAGTCAGTAATACACATTAGATAAATAACAAACAAATCCATCGCCGTCATTCTCTGAAGGTCTAACAGATCCTAGTTTTGCAAGTATGAATCAGATGAATTTACCTATAACAGTATTTTGTGCTACTAGCACTACCAACAGTATTGCTTAGTATTTGTGAACATTCAGCACTGTAGTCTATTTTCTGGTCATATTCTGAAGATCCAGGCTCACCTGTGCTTTGAGGAAACCCTGGTATGTCAGAGTATTTGAAGGAGTCTTGGTCCTGGAGTGCATCAGCCAGCACGCCCAGGCCGGAACCACAAATGATGGCCACTTTAGGTCTGTGCTGTGTCTTGGACAGCAGCCAGTCAGCTGTCTTCTGATAGTCTTCGTGACTTGGATAAGGGATATAAAAAAAGGTTCTGTTAAACTTGTGGATTTGCTCACTTCTTGTCCTTGTATGGAGCCTGAAGAACATCTAACTTGGCAGACTGATTCCTTAATGGTAATAGCATATGGCATAAATAGCTACAAGCAGTGACCTTACATAGCATTGGAGATTTTTAAGAGATTTTCTTAACTGCTACAATGCCTGTCATATTTTAAAACCAGTTTTACTGTATGAGGTTAGATGGTTATCTGTGATAAACTACATCTTTAAAAATGAGCATGCCAACATTACTAGTTCGAAGCCACAAGAAAACATTTGCGTTACCTAAGGCAGTGGTTCTCAAACTAGTCCTCAGGTACACACCCCACCCCTAAACTGTCCACATTTGTGCTCTATTGGAAACTAGAATGGAGTAAAAACATGGTCTGCTGACTGTGAATTTAGAATCATTGTCTTAAGAACTCCAGTGTTTGATTCTTTGTGAATGTGATATTTGATGTTTTTTGAGTTTTAGGAACCTCCACATGATGTAAAGGTTGCAAAGTCATAATTTTTTTTCTTATTAGCATGCTTCTGAGCCAGCAACCTGTTAGGAATCTCATCTCTCAATCTGCAGCAGACAGTAAACCTAAAGTTAATGTCAAGCAATTGTATTGTCACATTTTGCACATGAATATTTTTGAAGCACGTTCTCATCTGAGCCCGTTAAGTATATGTACAAGACCAAGAGGCAAAAAAAGTCTAAATCTTACCTGATTTGATCTTTACTGTGCATTATTTCTTGTCTGTGTGAGCGTGGCAGTACAGCCTGAAGATAAACAGTGTCCTTGAGGAGAGGAGTGTGTGAATGAGAGAGCAGGCTTTTCAGACCATTTAAGTACATACAATACCGGCCCTTACTAACCAACACAAACGTCCTGATTGGTTACAACTCAATGTTGTCACCAGTGAGGCCGAATGAAATTCCTGACTTTGAGAGGTGTGTCCTTATTTGAATAACAGGGAGACAAATTCGATCTTAAATAGGTTTAGACAAAAAGCGAGTTTTTGACCAAACCAATTGAAAATGTCGACCGACTCTGAACCTGTTTTACGCAGGTAATCACATTTCAAACGTGGTTGAGGTTTTTTTTTTTTTAATCTGATAGCTGAAATGTAAATGACCTTATCATGAAAGCATTGAGAATGAATGAGATAGAATAAGTGCAAACAAAGAAAACATTGAGGCCTCTTCAACCAGACACAGTTTTAAAAAATCTTTTGGGTAAAGCTGTCCCCAAATGCTTGCATAACAGTTAGGAGAATGGCAAGCAGCCACGAATATTTATAGTCAGTCCTGAAAATTCTCATTCCAGTCATTCCACTGATTGGTGTAATGATGATTTGTCCTGTCATATCATACTATGTGTTTAATATGACTTAATGCTAAATAAGCCATGAGAAGTGTATTAAAGTGTGTTTTATTTGTTAAATATCCTATTAAATAAAGATCAAACAGCCTTTAAACAAGCATATTGGTCCATCTATCCTTGATTAAGCAGCCAGTTTGGCCACAGTACTGGTAGCATGTGAAGCCCATTAACCGAGATTGGACTTTACCTCAAATCTAAACCATGGGACTAGAGAAATTCAATTTGTGTACCTCACAAGGTTCATCTCTCCCTGTTTTAGATGCACAACTGCAAGCATGTAAATCTATATGAACTTCTTACCTGGAGGTCAGTAATAATGTATCTTGTCCCTGGTTATAACATTTATAATATTATATTTTGATCTCTATTATGTTGAGAGATTTCTTGAAATAATACTTTATATAAATATGATTTTTTCATGACTCAACGTTTTCAAAAGGTTAAGGATAATAATTATGTGTAGCATTTTAAGCAAACAATATGATTTAGGTCAGTGAAGAGGCTGTTATGAGCAACAATTAACAAATACTGTTGAAGTACAGTGCTGTGCAAAAATCAGAGACCACCCTTAATTTATTTCATTTCTAATCAAAATGGCCATTAGGTACAAGTTATTTATTTTTAAGCTTCAGGTCAAAGGACACAACATATATATTTAACAGGAAATTACACAGAGACCTCAACAATTGCTGCCCTTTTTCCAACAAAGTTGAGATACTGCAATGAATGCAATGATGTGCAGTATTAAAATTATTATTTTTTTAATGCATCCAAACTTTTTTTGTTTTTTGGAAACGGGCTTATAAATACAGTAGCACATTTTTTTTATCTGCAGGTTGTGTCCACCCCTAGCTTTTATCGAACAAAGTTTCAATTGTCCACAGGGATATTTTTCAGTCTTCAGTTGTTCAGTCTTAGAAATTAGTTGCATGTTCTGCTTCTCAAGATTTTCAATCACATTCACTGATGTTGAGGTCTGGAATTGGGTGGGCAGGTCATTGTTCTAAAATCTCCAGCAGCTTCTTTATTTGATTAGCAAATTTTCTTCTTATTTATCTATTTCCTGGTCTCAGTAAAACAACTAATACAATTCTTGACAGCTACAAGCTACACATCCAGACCATTTTAGACTCATAATGGGGAGGTTTTTTCAAACAGTGGAAGGATGCACAGAAACACTGGTGAATTTCCTCAAATAAAAAAAACTTAAAGTACTGTTTATCAGATTGTGGTCAAACAGGTCTCTTCTGTTTTTTCAATCTCACAAATTATACACCTGAGATACATACACCACATACACCCTACGCATTGCCACAGCAAGCAACATGTCAAAAAATGCTCGTGGCAAAACCTGAAACACCAGTATTAGTTTCGTTCGTATGTCATAAATATGTCAGATGGCTACATTCACTAAATAGAATGGCCTTCTGGGCACTTTTGGACATCATTTTATTTTTTATTATTATTAAGAGAAAGGCCATGCCTATTTCATAGCTATTCATATCCCTCAAGGACAAATTCATAAACTTTTTTTTTTTTTAAATTGAAATGTGTGAGTGTTCAAAGTTTTAAGAACTAACATAATTCCACTGAACAATCTTAATATTTATAAGTGCTGCTGAATACTCTGAAGGTCTGCAAAAAACAACATCTTTAATCTCAGCTTTTATTTAAGCACTTTTGGTCATGTTGACGTTTTTTTCCCAGTGCTGGGATTTATATAGATGTTGTGAGAAAAAAAATAAACATTCTATTTTGAAGGCATCAGTAGACCTATTCCAGGGCCTGCCATATTAAAAGGATTTTTTGAATACAGCATAAGTGCAAGCGATAAACTGTGGACCTTGCGATTCTCAGAGGAAGCAGACCTTCCCAAGGGAATAGCTGGCTTTAAGTCATAATATTTACTGTTAGCAGAGACGTCCTTGCTTACTCGCTCCCTAGACTTAGCAGGAGCTTGGTATGTGCTTGGCTAGCAGAGCAGAGGTGGCTCTAATAGCTACAACAAAGTGCTGAGAGGACGCTCCACATGCCAGGTCAGGCTTAACTGGGTTCATGTGAAGGATACGATGCAGTCGGAGAGAGAGTAATGAACAGGGTATGCCTGGCACTTGACAAATTTAAGCTTGTTAGGAAAGAGCAGCTGGTACTCACAGATTCTCTCTCTCTTTCTCTCTCTCTCTCTCTCTCTCTCTCTCTCTCTCTCTCCCTCTCTCGCTCTTACACACATACACATTCTTACTCACTCCTGACTTCCCTCACAGACAGAATTCCGTTTTTTTCTGTATTAGGTTTATTACCATAACTGTAACATGAACATTATTGCCTAAATGTGGTAAATTTCAAACAAATGATTAAAGAAGTGAATCAATCTCTCTCTCACACACACTTATTCAACCCTATAGTTACAATCTGTTGTGCATGAGATGCATGTGATTTCACCCGTCTGTCCAAAGTGATCATGTGACTTGCTAACTAGTAGGGAAATGTAAGAAATTATAAATTTATAAAAAAAAAAAACCCAAAACAAAAAAACAAAACAAAACAAACAAAGCTCTTATTCAGTCCCAAACTGTATACAGGGGAGTGCAGAAGGCAAACATACAGAGTAAAATGTAGTATAACAAGTAGATTTTTTATGTAGTTACGAACAGATTTATGAATAGATTTACATTTGACAAGCTTGCAGTCATTTTCTTGTATTCCTGTAGCAAAGTTCTGCTAATTACCTATGTGGTAGGCATTTCTCAACATTCACCTCGAATAATACATTTGTACCATCTAATTAACTTTTGTAATTCATTTATGATGAAGATTGCATGTAACAAATGTTGCTGTATAATACTGCATTATTATTAAACTATAATAAAGAGCGTATGTGTGAGACCCCACAGTTGGCAAGAGTGACTACAGGGACAGAGTGGCAGAAAGACAGCGTTCAGTATGAGTACTGCAAAAGCAGAAAACATATCAAATTGAAAAGATTGTTGTGTGATTGGCTGTGCAAATAGATTCGCCAACTTCTTGATCAAATTTGCCCGTTCCACCTTAAATTGGTGCAGCAAATATTATAAGACCTGAGATGCCAGAATGTAACTGTTGCACTACTTAATGTGGAATTGGCAAATTGGAACAAAAAGCTGGTGAATGAGAAGCCGATTTTAGCATTATATAGATAGGTGCATTTCACACTCACGACTGGAATACAGCCACTGAAATGTGCATTTGCCATTGCCATTAAGTGTCAGGTACACTGTGTTTTGGGGTAAAATCATACCATAAGTTATATACCACACAGTTATCAATTAGGTATTTAGCATTTTGAGTTTTCATTTATGTCTTTATTGTATTTATTAAATTTATTATTTGATGTGATTATTATTGGCAGGTCTACATGTAACACAGTTTTAGCCTCCCAAAGTGAACAATGAGAGGTGTCCATGTTCCCGTCATATAAATTCCAAAGAACTTTTTAAAAAATGTTTTGCATTAGCAGATTAATTAAAACATAATATAGATGTAATGTAGATAAAATGGATTTCATTTTTAACATACTTATATAAACTGTGCTTGACATTGCCTTTTTTATTCATTTTATATTTTTACGTAGTTATATTGTAAAGCTCATTTACCTGTACTGTGCTTGTACTGAATGTGTCTAAAAATATAAAAATATAGGCTTTTACAGGCTTTTCAAATGCTAGAACTAGTCCTTCATTCTGTTCAATCTGGTTGTAAATTATTTAACAATATAATCAAACCTGTTTTCAGCTTACTTAAATATATTTAGAGTAAATATTAACAAAACGTAAATATTCATCAATGAGACAAAGAAACAAAAGCCAATGTTTGCTTTGAAACATCTGTGGGTCAGTTTGGCACATTCTGTATGGTTGACATTCCACTTTGACAATTCCCCAGGTTGCAAGGGAGCTTATAAGTGACAATGAGTGGTGCAGTGATGGACTAGGATTTAAGTTTATGCAAACACATTTATGTCGCTTTTGGTTTTGAACACCGGTCTTGAGTTATTTGGTGTATATTTGTGGTTTCTAGTAGAGTTTGATGAGAAGCAGCCAGCCCCATCATGATGCTCCCCTTCCACTGCCAGTTTTGCAAGGCCTCTGTACAGTGCATATCATAAAAATACGGAGATGTTTCTGTGTGTAAAGGACAAGGATAAACCACAAATGACTGATCATAACCTTTAACCCCTCAGATGGCACTGCATTGAAAACTGGCATGCACACGGGCTTAGGAATACTTTGAAAAACGATTATTTATTAAAACATTCTACATGGTGGAACCCCTATGCCAACAACGTCCAGAAACACTGCAGACCTCCATGGTAAGTTTGAAATAGAGTGATACTCAAGAGCAATGTGCTTTGTATGTCTAACCAGCAACATTTCATGGTGTTACAGAAATAATGAATGTCGTCTTCTCTTGGCCAAATACAAATCAACATACATAATACCATTATGTAAAAAATCTGAGTTTTTGTGTCCCCTCATTGTGTCTGGCTTTTTAGCCTACAGAAGTTAGCCCTATCCATTCAGCCCTGCGTTTCTAAACTAAGCACAATTCAGGACAGCAAATTGGAGCAGTAGTAAATTACATAGTAATTTAGTTAAGGTACAGGAATAAAAAAAGTCTGATTGATTCTAAAAAGATTGAAAAACATAAAATGCTAATGTAAAGTATTTTTACTGTGTTGCTACATGTCAAATGTCACAGCCTGGGGGAAAAAAAACAAATAAATGTAGAATTTCACAGTGTGAAAGATATTATGAATGGTGTGACATCAAAGACCACTACTTCCCTAGTTCCTCTCTTAAGGCTGTTAGACCAGTAATTGCCTGATGGGGCTGTTTGATGTAGCCCTACTAATCCATGGCCAGTATTGCTGGACCTCTTAGACTTCCTGTATTTCCCCTCTACTAGTTTACAGGCAAACAGTAGTGAATGTATGTGTTTGTATTTTTCACCTTCAGTCTATATTGTATGTTTGTATACACTGCTTTGTTAAAAGAAATATCAAGGAATAGCAAGTTAGGATTTTCAGTGTACAGTGTAACCCACATGACAATAAACTATTTGAACTTGATCTTAAAAATAGCAAATGTGAAAACTAGAAAGAAGAAAAAAGTTTTAATGGGTTTTGCATGCTCCTTCAACCTCATTAGCTTGTTATGTGTAGCGTGATAGAACGTGAAGACTTTCACGTGCTCCGCAGTCCTGCACTCTGCAGGCGGTCATGTGGAGGTGGAGCGTAATTGGACTTTAGGCCATGTGGTGTAGAACTTGTGACTTTTAGAATGGGCTCTGTATGCCTGCGACCTAAGCACGTTGCTGTTAGGCTTCTTCTTGCTTTCTCTTTGGTTTAGCTTTTTATTTCTTTTTAATTTATCTGCACAGAAATTACACACATGACAAATTTCAGTCTGGATTTAGGCCTATCATAGCACTGAGACAGCACTAGTGAAAATTGTAAATAAGCTTTTAGTATTCTCTGACAGAGGAAGCTTATCCTTACTGGTTCTTCTTGAATTTGGCACAATAGACCACTCCATCCAACTAGACAGGCTGAAAAACCTTGTAGGAGGAACAGGAAAAGCTCTTTCATGGTTCAGATCTTACTTAAGCGACCACTATCCATTTGTAAATATAAACAGTAAGTCATGCACTCGCACAAAAGTGAAGTTTGGTGTTTCACAGGGCTTTTTTGAGGTTTGAGAATGTTGGGTCACAGATTATGTTATCAAAAGAAGAATTAATTTGGAAAAAGTTTTATGGATGTTACTGAGACCTGAGATGACAGAATGGTTTTAGAGAGCATTCTCCTACTTTTAGAAAGAACGTCATGGATATCAAAAGTAAACTTCCTGCATTTGCTTCCTGTATTGTGACATGACTGTGGCATAGTACAGGGTGTAATTGAATACATGCACATCAGTACTGTAGTTAAGGAGGAATTGAATTGATTTGTCAAAGTTTATGCATAATTCACTTGATACTATGCAAACTAAGGGTATTATGAATCTGTAGAAAAACTTTACAATGGTGGTAATCGGAGCCAATGGCCATGACTTAAGGACAAATGTAGTCATTTAATTAGCTATTTAGTGTGATTTGTGGACCTACACATGCTTTCTGGATTTTATGTACCTTGTTAAAAAAGATTTTGATTTAGTTAAAAGGTTTTTAGTTTTTTTATTTTTCCAAAATTTATTAAAACTGTCTAGAATGTGAAGAAAGGCACACAGTTTTGTATTTTGTGGTCATGCTCATGCTTTCAGATAGCAAGATTTGTTGGATGTGTTTTGTGTATATATATATATATATATATATATATATATATATATATATATATATATATATATATATATATATGTGTGTGTGTGTGTGTGTGTGTGTGTGTGTAAAACCTTAGTATGATAGTATGATTGTCTTAAAAAGTGCAACAAGACCCTAACCTGCAATATATATATATATATCCTCAGACCCCACACACCCAAGTCATCCACTGTTCCAACCTCTGCCCTCTGGAAAGAGATACATCTGAGCCAGAACCATCAGGTTCAGGAACAGCTTGTACCCTAGAGCAGTCAAACTGGTCACACCGGTACCGCCTACTAGAACATGACTACACCACTAAAGACTGCTACCAGAACATGGCTACACCACTAAAGACTGCTACCAGAACATGACTACACCACTAAAGACTGCTACCAGAACATGACAACACCACTAAAGACTGCTACCAGAACATGACTTCACCACTAAAGACTGCTACTGATTTCTAGCCAGGATCCTCCAGCACACACTGGGCTCTAGAGCATGTATACTTGAGCATCCAACTGTGTATTTATTTATCTATATTTATTTATCTATACTGAACATCTGTTCTAAGCATTTAGCTGTTACCTGAACATTCAGCTGCTATTCTCCCAACTGCACTGTACACTTTATATATATGTACTGTTTAAACCACATACTTACTGATACTGCTCTTACTCTTTGCATGTGTCCTGTACACGTACTGTACTGTTTGCACACATTGTTTTGGCTATTTGTCTTTGCACCATATATATATATATATACACTGCTCAAAGGGAACATTTTGAAAACACATCAGATCTCAATGGGGAAATAAATCATGCAGGATATCTTTCCTCGTATAGACTGGGTAATGTGTTAGCAAAATCAAAGCGAAAAAGGGATGCAGCAGGCTCGAACCCAGGAACCACTGCACCAGCGTAGGGTCTGACAAGGGGTCCAAGGATTTCATCCTGATACCTAATAGCAGTCAGGGTGCCGTTGTCTAGCCTGTAGAGGTCTGTGCTTCTTTCCAGGGATATGCCTCCCCAGACCATCACTGACCCACCACCAAACCAGTCATGCTGAATGATGTCGCAGGCAGCAAAACATTCTCCACGGCGTCTCCAGAGCCTGTCACGTCTGTCACATGTACTCAGGTAAAACCTGCTCTCATCTGTGAAAAGCACAAGGCGCCTGTGGCAGATACGCCAATTCTGGTGTTCTGTGGCAAATGCCAAACGAGCTCTACGGGGCTGGCCAGTGAGCACAGGGCCCACTACAGGACGTCAGGCCCTCAGGCCGCCCTCGTGAGGCCTGTTTCTGATTGTTTGGTCAGACACATTCACAGCAGTAGGGCTCTGGCAGTGCTCATCTTGTTCCAGATACCAGTCCTGCTGAGGGGTTAAGGACCTTCTACATATATATATATATATAATATAATATGTATACACATATTTTCTTGTAACTTTGTAACCTTGTAATTTCTTGTACTCTGATTAAAAAGTGTTCCCTTTAGTTTTTTGAGCATTGTGTACATATTTATACACATATTTTCTTGTAACTGCAGTGGAGAAGGGGCCTGACTTTGTTTCGTTATTTTGTACAACCCTGACAATATATAATGACAATAGTTGAGTAGTAGTTGACAATAGTTTAAATTGAATTAAAGCTTGTACAACTTTCCAGAAAATTCTTTACTTGCTATGAAGCGGTGAACATTTACCTTATGTGTCACAAGCCAAGTTGGAGCAAAAATGTGGACTGTCTGGCAGGCCCTAAGGACATTCAGCTGAAAAACATTCATGTTGTTTAAGCTGATAAAACTGGTAGACCAGTTTGATTAAGCTTGCCATATTAAATGGTGAGGGTGGAATCTGGTAGATTTCTCTCCTGTAAAGCCGGTTCTACAGGAGAACGTTTGTACATTGACAAGAAAGACTGGCTACGTCAACAGATTGGCTGAGGAGTAAATAGAATCACAGTAGCAACAACTTCAGTAATACTGTGATAGTACATATTTTTTCAAGTTGGTTGTATGAACGCTTAAAACAATAAAAGAGCATTCGAGCAAATATTGTATGTTAGAGCTGTTTATTTTGTTAATGACTAATGATGGCTCCAGAAGTCTGTTTTTTTAGAACCATGCTCGCTGTGCAGCCACTGCTCGCCAGTCTGTCTGTAGGTCACTTAAGGTTATCTAATGGTGGTTAAATGACCGTTGAAAGAAGTGGCGCTCATCACGGTCAGTAGAGAGCGGTTTTCGCCCTCTGCCAGTCTGTAACTGTGTTGTCCTGTGTGTTTGCTGCTTGACCCTAATATAAATATTTTAGGTTCTCTGTAAGTTTGTTACCCAATGCCAGCACTAACCCAATCAGTTGAACTTTCTATAATGTAGTTCCAGAGAAAATTTGTCTTCTGAACATTCAGCCACTCAGAGCATTCGATGTATATTTGAATGTGATCCCGCCTGAAGCTTGTGAAACTTTTAAGACACATTATTTACTTGCTTTAAAGCAATTCATCTTTTTCTTTTTTCTTAGATTTTGCAAGTTGTGTTCAAGCAAAAATATAGACTGTCTGGGGGGCAAAAGACATTCAGTTGGGGAACACACATTTTGTTGGTCAGCTGGTTAAGCTGGTTAAACTAGTAGCTCTGTTTGATCAAGCTAGTAATACTGAACAGCACTGGGGCATCTTTGCTTCTCTGAGAAAAGGGGAAGGCTAGAAAAGCAGAAGATAGTCTTTGTGGTGCAGTTGCCAGTATTCCTCCTCAGGTAGCTTCTTAGAGTCGCAGCAGAACAACCCTTCAGTACACCAGTACAACAAATTTCAAAGATATAGCCTAAACTTGGAACAGAATTTTCAATAGTGTACCATCACTGGAACTACAATTCAGTCCAGACTAGGCTTACACCATGTCTCCAAAACTACACATACACAACACCCATATTTTTAGTATCTAACTGAAAATGCAACAGTAGGTGTCTTGTCTATAGACTGTTTAACTATTTTGTTTAACCATTTCCTGACAATTCAGTTATAAATATTTTCAAGTTTTCTAAGTGATAAAATAATAAGATACAAAAAAAGTTTTTGATAATGAAACACTATAAATACTAAAGCAAATTTCTCTTTATGTCACGCTTCCGGGCTTTCCTGCTCCTCCCGCTCTCCCGAACTCCACTTCCCGGAGGACATCGCTTGATGACGTCAGCTCCATGTGCTCGCGCGCGGATGTGCCAATTCGTTCGCGATCACCTGAGTTTTAGTCAGCTGACCCAAATCTGTTTGTATTTAAAGTCCGGGTTTCCAGATGCTCTTCGTGAAGCTTTGCCTACCTTGTAGCAATTCTGAGTGTTCCTCTTTCTTGTATGTTATTCTGGTTCTGACTCTCTTCTGGTTCTTGACTACCCCTTTGGCTACTCCCCTTAATCGGTTTATGTCTATTATCTGGTCTCTGAACTCTGCTCGGCTTTATCAACCTCTCTTAAGCTTTTCCCTTTAAACTTGGTTGCCTTCGCGGACTGCTTTCTCCTGTTTCCGACCTGTGCCTGTCCCTGACTACGCTTTCTTCTTACTATTGGTCTGGTTTGTCATTGTTGTTTAGCCTGTGTTTTCCTGACACTTTAGTTAAATCTTTTACATACACTAAAATTATTTAAAGCTGTTTATCTGGCCAAATTCTGTAAGTGACAATTCATATTCAAGTATTGTAGCAGTTCTGCTCAGCATTACTGTGAGTAATGGTCTGGAAAAGGTCTTTTATTTTTTGTTTCTCCCCATATCAGCTACAATTGTAGGAGCAGAGCAAGTGGCTTAAATCCAAAAGCTGAAATATTGAATCTAAAGGTCATGATTGGTTCAGCTACCACAGAAAGCCTTCTCTCCCCTTTGCCCTTTCAGTGGCCAGCCAATGGGCCAGTCCAGTTCTGAATCTTAACTACCTGACCTTAATCCTCACCCACACATATGGAACAGGGTCAGCCATGTGCATCTGGCTGCTCTGCTGGGTGCCAAGAGGCAAGGACAGCCAGTGCACAAGAGCCTTGACAAATCAAGGGCGGCCTCTGGAAACGAAGTGCCTGGACATGCACACAGACATCAACATCTAATATGTGTTTAAATATAGTCATAAACGTGATTACAATGTTGTTTCAATGGTTCAAACACTTGGGATCTGGGATCACAGAACACTGGGATCTCTGCCTGTGTTCTGCAGTTGTGGACTACATAAGAGTAGAAACTATGCAGTGGCAATTCAGAGGAGGTGTGCTCCTTTCTTCACCTTTTTTAAAATGGTAAATGTCTTCAGTTAGCAAAATTCTAGCTTTAGGGCTTTAAGATGGCACTTACGGAATGAAGCACATTGCATTTTTTCTAATTGTGTCAGCAGCAGATGAAGGAAAACTATTATTGTAAGTGGCAGTTAATACGTGGGGCCGAGTGTTCCACTTTTATAAGATGTATAATTATAATACATAGACATAGAAAAATTGTTCTTCACAAAAACCTATGTGTATAGGCCTGATATGTTAATTTGTATACCAGCCAAAAAGTCTCTCTTTTTCTAATTAATCACATTTTGTGTATTTGTTATATGTATACTAAAAACATAACTCTGTTAACGAAAACCCTATTACGTATTAAAATAAGATATGTTGTTCTGTTCACCTGTCTTATTTTTTGTACTGAGTACCTTGCTATCCCTTTGCTGCTGTAACACTGTATATTTCCCCACTGTGGGACTAATAAAGGATTGTCTTATCTTATCTTATCTTAGTTTAAGTGTGTGTGCGTGGTCCTCTGGGAGCAGTGCTGGTTGTAGAGTCTAACAGGAGCAGGAAGGAAGGACCTTCGATACCGCTCCTTCACACACTTGGGGTGAAGCAGCCTGTTGCTGAAGGAGCTCAAGTCTCATGCATGGGGTGGGAATCGTTCTCCAGCATGGATGCCAGCTTGGCTAACATCCTCCTGTCTCCCACCACCTGCACTGGGTCTAAGGGCCTTCCCAGGACAGAGCCGGCCCTCTTTAACAGTTTGTTCAGTCTCTTCCTGTCTGCCGTCGAGATGCTGCTGCCCCAGCAGACCACTCCGTAAAAGATGGCAGATGCCACCACTGTATTGAAAAAGGTCCTCAGGAGTGCACTCCAAATGACCTCAGTCTCCTCAGTAGGTAGAGTCTGCTCTGCCCTTTTTTGTAAAGTGCAGTGGTGTTGACTGACCAGTCCAGTTTGTTGTTTAGGTGAACACCCAGGTACTTATAAGAGTCCACTCTCTCGATGTCCATTCCCTGGATGTTCACTAACGGAGGGGGGTGTCTGCACCCACGGAAATTCACCACCAGTTTTTTGGTCTTCCCCGCGTTTATCTGGAGGTGGTTCTGCAGACACCAGTCCACAAAGTCCTGAGTCAGTTCTCTATACTCGCTGTCCTCCTCATTTGTTATGAGGCCAACGATTGCCGAGTCATCAGAGAACTTCTTGAGGTGACAGTTTAGTGAGCTGTACATGAAGTCAGCAGTGTACAGGGTTAGGAGGAACTGTGCCAAGACTGTTCCCTGAGGGGCCCCTGTGCTACTGACCACCTTGTCAGACACACAGTCCCGTGCTCTCACGTACTGTGGTCGGTTGGTGAGGTAGTCCTGTATCCAGTTTGAAAGGTGACTTTCCACACCAACATGTTCCAGCTTGTCTTTACAGCTTGTATTACTTGTATTACTTACTATGCCATTGTCATTAAAGACACCTTGCAAAATATGTGTGTGTGGCTAATATTGGTTAACAAGTGTATGTTTTCTCATCACTTATCTATTACACCCAGCTCCTCCTTTAAAAATGGTTCTGAGCAAATATTGCACATAGGCATTGTTTTGTTACCTTGCAATACCTGTTGAAAAGGGCCGTTTGGGAAAGAGAAATCTCTTCCCTCAAGACAGTCCATCGGGTCACATTGGGGGCTTAAACTGTCACGAAGCGCTGAATACTGTCCTCATTGAGATTGCAGGTATTCTCAACTCTAAGGCTTTACCTCAAAACCCCTTGGCTATGCCTCCTCAGATATAGCAGACCCCAGCCCATCTCCCCTATTAATCTCCTTATGGGGTGGTATATCGCAAACCTGAGCTGTTGAGTCGGAAGAGATGGAGGCACAGACAGGTCCTAGCCAACCACTTCTGGAGGCATTGTACTAAATACTACTTATTTAGCCTCCAGGCCCAATAGAAATGGCAGAGTACGAAGGCATGAAGGTTGGAGAAACCATTATGATTGCTAATCCTCAGTTACTACTTGCCCTTTAGCCTGTTGAAAAGGTCATCAAAGTCTTTCCTGGTGCAGACAACCGGATCAGATCAGCAGAGATTCAAGTAAAGAACAGCACCCGACTTATCAAACCCGACTTCAGACTGAACAATGTCTTTAAGCCCTTCAGTGTCTTCAAGTAATCACTAATTGCCTGCATATGCTTATTATGGTTTGGCATGTTGTCTTGCTCTTGAGTGGGCCATTTCTGAATGTATGGTTTGCATACAGTGTGAGCGAGAAGTGTCCCACAGTGTAAATGTAAGTGTTTAGCACCATCTGTTGCAACTCAGATGACTCAGCTGAAATTGTGTACACAATAATGCACATATACTTTAAGTACTTTAAGTTAATGGATGGTCTTACAGAACAATATAAGCATTATAGTGTCTGCATCCATTGTTCCTGGTGTCATGTAACATTTTCGCATATATTTTTACGTATGCCTTTGTTTTATTTTTTTTTTTTCTAGAACCACACACCCACTTTCACACATCAGTTGGATTCAAGTATGTGGTGGCACTCTGTAAACCATTAGAGACGCCCTTTAATGATTTTAAATGTCCCTGAACTTCCCCGCCGTTTACACCTTTAAATATTTTTCAGTACCTATATCTGAATTAACTCAAGTTTATTCTGTTTTACTGGATATTTTACACAACATGTGCCTCTTGTCTGGCTGGTGTACTCTGTGCTTTAAATACTGTTAATCCTGAATGTAAACTAAAAAGGTGCCGCACAGATGCATTTTACTTTACCAAAATGAAAGCATTTTAAATGGAAATGTTTTTAAAAGCAAAACAACAAGTATGGAGTAAAGACAATAGAGACAATGCTATTTAGAAATGTAAATCTGCAGGAGAATATACAATTATGGTCCCTAACTAAAGGCACTCTATATGTATTCCTCAGCAACATGAACAACACCAGACACACATAGCTGTAGGCTTTCATAAAAATGGTGGATATCAGGTATAGAATTCTGTAACTGGATCAGTGTGGTAGATCTCAGGTATAGGTGTATGTTACTGTTTCAGTGCGGTATAACATAGGGATGGATGTCTGTTATGGCATTAATGTGACAACTAGACAACAAGTACAAACAAGGTTTTCACAGAAAGTCTCAAGAAATATTGGTACTGTGTAAATGAGTAAATGTCCTTGCGTGGGAAAAAGATCACCAGAGCATATGTGTATATATCGCTGGGGAAACATTGGTTATTTACTGCAAAATTAACTTACTGTGTGTCATTTTTAAAAAACCCATTCCCAGTCCGCCATAATTCACACCTTGATCATGTTAGCACAAAGATACGTTAAAGAGTTATCTCGCATTATAAGGAAATTTTGTAGAGTTTGAGGCAGACGCTTAGAATGCTATTTAAAACAACTTATGATAGAACAAGGCTCTGGTTTTTACAGGGTGCTCCAGAGTATAGAATATAATGCATGTCTCATTTTAATGGAAAAGTCATAATAGCAAGCCAGAGAGGGAAGACTAGATGAGTGTGGAAGTACACTCCTTAGGACTCTTAATTGCCAATATAATAAAAAATATGAGACACAGGAAAGCAGAAGATGGTTCTCTTGAGTGTAGTAACTGTGGTTAGTTAGATGCTGACAAAAACATTATACATTGCCCTCTCAATCACACATCTGTCCTGCTCTGTCTCCCTAGGAAACTGCCTGAGCCATAATTGGCGATAATTACTGCCATATCTGCCAGACCCTCTGTTGGGGATTCCGCAGGATGTAGAGCAAAATGATGGTAAAGATACATGCGACTGCACAATTCACTGACTGTGTGCACACACTCTGTTGCACACAGTCAAATACACACACACATTATTTTTGGGGGAAATGTATCCGTGTGCAGACACTCACAAAACATTTGTTGCTTTTTTCACGCACACATACAAACCATGCCCCATGACTGGAGTCGCAAACCATATGTGCCGCTCCTAATTTGGAAGAATTTCAGGGATGTTAGTCTGCCTATGGTTCAGCAGACAAATCAACTCAGTAACATTCACTAGCTTAGAGAAACATTCCGTTTTTCAACCCCATCTCTATCTGCTGCATTTAAAGCATGTGGCTGAATACCACAGACAGGCATTTTAACATGCTTCTCTGTACCTAGCACAAGAACATGGGCTGTCAAAAAAAATATTACAATTAATCTCGTTATTTTGTTTAGGTAATTGCATTCTTCCTCACCTTCTTTGCCTGCTTGAAGGCAATGGTCAAATCTCAGTCCATATCCCATACATCCAGTACAGCTCACCATTCTTCAAGATCCAGAAATCAGACATCAAGATTCATCTCTGCCCTGGCACACAGGTATTGAAAGAAACTGGAACTGCCACCGGGAAGTCTTTATATGCTGACTGAGGTCCCATCTCTTTGTGGATTATTTTAATGGACACTTATTAAACTCATGGTCAGAAGTGTAGTTGCATGCAGAAGGAAGCGGCAGATTGCTATACTGTTAGGAAGGAAGATAAAGGTTACCAGGAACAATAAACCATGATCATTTTACACTGATATTGTCACTGCATGGCTCTGTCGGGAGGACCCAAGCGCAGGGAAACAAGGTCGGCAAAACCAGTCCTTTGCTGCAGTTGGGGGGATTTTAAGAGGTTTAATGTCTTACCAGAATTATTACAATGGGTGAAGCTCTCTCTCCTTGAATTGAGAGTGAATGGTGGAGATTGTGCTTGTGCGTAGTGGTGATCAAACCCTTCACCTGTAGTGTGAGAAACCTGTGCTCTACCGCTGCGCCACTCAGGTAACAAACTGAATGACACCCCTTACAATAAAGGATGAAAATAAAGGTGGGAATATGGGAAACAAAAAAGATACCACATAGGTATGGCTCAAACAAAGGAGGGTCTTCATGCCAAAGAAAACAAACAATTTTCTTAAAATATTTCTCTTGAAATCTTAAAATATTTATATGAATAAATATTAAAATTCTCTCCCTTTACCCTTCACAGTTCAAAGTTTTATTTTATTTTCAGAGCTGGGTTTATTTTTCCTCTCCAGCTCAAAAATGAATTCTCATTCCTGTTTTCTTTTTTCCTTTCAACTCAGTCTGCTGTTTTCCTCTCTTTTCCTCTTTAAAAGCAGTGTTCTCTTTTTCTCTTTTTTTAGGCTTCATTCAACTTTGCTTTGTTTGTTTGTGTCATATCTGGGTTCAATAACACAACAGAGTTAGAGTTTTATGACTGTTCTTTATTTGCTGCCGGTCGGAAAACCAAAAACCACAACAACTCAGGAGGACCCTTTATCTCCCATATGTCACTGCACTGCACACTGCTTTGGATGCCCGATTAAAACTTGACAGCCCTTACAACTTGGCTCTAATTCCACAAAGGCGAAAGTCACCAAAAAGAAAACGATATTTTAAAGCAGTATGCACACAGTTGCTTTTCTGAACACTGTACATAACAGTTTCCTTTCTCTTATCTTCTCTTAGACATCTAACACTTTGACAGCAAATTGGACTAACTTACCTTAGACTGTCAATAACTACACTAAGTGGGCATTATAGCATTTGTACAGTATTACACTTGTGTCATACTTTGTGGCATGCTTTACAGGTATAACAGTAATGCCAAACTTCTACCGGATAAACCAATAAAGCTCATGCTAATATATGTAACTGTGTTTCTTTCTCGACAGAACGGCTTATTTTTCTGACAGGATTTTAGCTTAAGGGTATTTTGGAGCTATTTGAGCTAGTTGGGATACATTCCCTAAATGCCATAAATGTAAATGTACTCTTGATTAATCACTTTTGACTTATTTGTGCCAGTTTGAGTCTAGGAATTGACTTTGTCCTTTAAAAAGAAATGACAAGGTCATATACGTTGTTTATCTTGTTTTCTATGTGAAGTTGCGTGTTATGTGTGACACAGAGTCAACATGAAGGCCCGGGCATTTTACTCTACAGCTTATTCCTGTACTTTTCTGTTCTGCATTTTTATTTATTACACTCATAGATTCTGATTGTATGATACAGTATCATACAGATAGGGCAGATTAGATTAGATTGAGATTAGATTGAAAAAGACTATAAAAAGACTCTATAATAAATGGCACTCGTGGATTGGCAGATTTTTTTCTCTCTTATTTCACACATCACAGAGATTTCGGTGGGTGTTTAACTCAATGAAACATTCCTGATGTGTTTGTCTTCACAGTACTGTTTTGCCCTGTACATCGTGCAGCAGTGCCGTGTCTCCGGATTATTCTAGATTAGTGACAACTGGAAGTAATCCCTTGCACCGTGTGTATCAACACAGAGGCGGCAGACAGGATGACAGGGTCCCCAGGGCACAGGGACATCTCTCCAGACCCACATACACTTTCGCGCAAACACACGTGCCAGGCTGACCTCGTTATTGCGTAAACCTGCTGTGCCCTTTGCTGTCTGCCAGACAGGGTTTGCAATGCTCACACCCTGTTAGCACGCCACTCTAAACAACAGTGGGACAGACGAACAGCTCACACACTCTTTGCCTTGCCTTTCTCTTAACCTTAATCTTCTTTCAAGGCATAATATCTACTAAGGTACTGCTAGATAAATGAAAAAAGCTTGATAGGAGAATCATTTAACACAAAATATTATATATCTTGGTAAATCCTAGCTGTACATTATGTATGTAAATGTTTTTAATATTGTTATTATGTAATCTAAAATGTATATATGTAATAAAGTAAATAGGAAATGATATTTTAATCACATTGTTATATTTGACAGTGAAATGCTTTTGCCATTCTTTAGATGTGCAACCATACAGGGTCTTCAGTGTTACACTACATAATGTACCATATGTTTCCAGTAGGATAAAGGCAAGCCAGTGTAGAACCCACACTCTCTAAAAAGGCAGCCATGCTATTGTAACACATTCTGCCCACAGGACGCTGTTAGCTGGATATGTTTGGGTGGTGGGTTATTCTCAGTCCAGCAGTAACACTGAGAACACAAATGTCTCATCCACTTGTATCAGTACACACACTAACAGACCCAGCAGTGCTGGGAACGATCCACCGCCCACATAATACCTGCTCTAAAGAATAGGGTAAAATGGGGATAACAAAGTGTTTACAGAAAGCAGTGGACTACAGTCTGTAATTGTAGGAATACAAAGTACATGTGTATTCTAAGTGGAGCTGATAAAATGAACAATACTGAGTTTTAAACAAGAAGATGGGTTTTAGTGTTGTGGCTGATTGGTGTATGTAATGCTGATAATGCTAATATATGTGGTAATATGCAAGTAGGTTTGCTTTACAATGCCTGTTATATCATGTCATTTTCTGCCATAATGGCATTTGTTAAAATATGATATAAGCCAAAACATTAAACATTACCATAAAACAATGTTTTAGGCAATAGGCTGTGTATTTGTAACCATTTAGTGCAATGACGTTTATACAAGGAAGTGTCTGGAGACATTAAATTCTTGCTAGCTATGCTAACTTTCATTATATCCTACAAGCAAGCCGACCACCCTGCATATTTAATGAATACCAGTAAGTCATGTCAGGGTAAACAGGTCCTACAATTATACTCTTTAATGTTATTATGTGTGTGTGCGTGTGTGTGTGGTCCTTCCACCAAGCATACGCATGATTCATTTGAGAAAGGTTTAGCCTAGAAGACCAATTAGTCCTATTTTATCATTATTTCTACTATGACATATAAAACTCCTTTGTAGGTTCACTGGTGGGTTTGGATAGTTAATAAAAATGGCTAGAATTGTGTAGTGCTGTAGAGAACTGTACAGGAATTTGAGACAGTTTTTGTAAAGTGTCACATCAAACCATTCCAAATGACTTTGTTTACATCTGATTGACAAGTTGAAAAATCTGTGTAATTCCCCTTTAAGGTGAATGCACAAATGTAGCCAGACTTTCACACATCCTTCCGTCTGTGACTTGCCCATTCAAATTGAATTTCTTCCTTTAAAGACTTATTTTGAAATCTCTCTCTCTCTCTCTCTCTCTCTCTCTCTCTCTCTCTCTCTCTCTCTCTCTCTCTCTCTCTCTCTCTCTCTCTCTCTCTTTTTGCAAGGTCTCTCCAGCACCCTCTTTTGGCAGTGTTGTGTAACAGCATGGGGTGCAAGTGAATGTGCCTGTCGCTGTGGATTAGGAGGGATCTGCTGAGGCTCGGCTGGCTGGGTCTGATAATGGGACTCCTGCCGAGTGGAGGGCAGCTCTGGCGGAGTCCGCGCCCAGGCGCAGGGGCTTATGCTTGGCTACACTCACAGCAGGGGGCACGCTGCACTGTCAGCCTGCGATATGGAGATGCTCCTCCATGAGCAGATATGGAGGGGGGAAAGCATGATAGTATAGGGGAACAGTTTGAGGATGAAGGAGTGTATGTGTGTCTGTGTGTGTTCATCTGTTGGTTTTCTGGGGTGTGTTTGCTATGATCTGCTACACTGAAAAAGCCTGAGGTGAAAAGGAGGGTTCATATTGATGATAGCTGGTGTGAGTTTGGATGCTGATACTTTTAGAATTGTGAAGTATCATTGTAAAATACTTTTCTTATTATACATAAGTGCAGTGTTCAAGTACTTCAGTTACATATTTCATGTAAAGCATTGGTTCACAAAAATATAAAATTTAAGTAAAACTAACACTTTTAACTTTTACCCACAATATTTCCACTATGTTTCACAACAAATGTGTTATGACTATATATTTATGGTCGTCCTGTTGTTTTCCATTCTGTTGGAAGTCTCCTGAAAGCAAAGTGTGACTCTGAGAAGAGTTTAAAAGCAATCTGAGCAGTTGGAAGAGTTCAAGAGTAATCACATTGCAGGGCTTCAGGAAGCTGGATGATCTAATACATATTGTGCGCTATACCCGTCATGTATACCATATGGATACTACCATAGCATGCTGTTGCTGGCAGTAAATGGAAAAAGACATGGACAAGCGACATTAAGGATCTGGGAGATCTTTTTGAACCAGGGAGACAGAGAACCAACAGATTGACCCAACAGCCACGATTGCAGATATTCAGCAAGCGATGATGCCCTCCATGAGCTTAATAAATATCACCCATATCAAAATGTCTAAATTTACCATCATTTAATTTTCCTGGCCTTTACCAAAGCATTTCTCCTTCTGGGTGTAACTGTTTTGTTGATGATGGCTGTATATGTTTGTGAATTTTTCTGCTTTCACCTATGGCTGCATTTTTTATAGTCCTATATGCAGTTATGGCATCTTAGAAAAAGAAGGGAAAGGAGAAGAGAGTAACGTACTAAATAAGGTGATAAAAGAGCATCTCTGTACAGTACCAATTGTCTCAAAATGCTGCAATATGAACAGCAATTTCCTCAGTAAGCCAGCCAGTGTTGCTGAAGGAGCAATAGTGTTGCAAGCCATTCCCCATCCAGCCATTTTTTCTCATTTATGATTCTTTCTTGATCAGACCACTCAATAGAGAGCAGCCCATTAGAAATACCCTTTTAGGGGTCTGCTTTTACTCGTACTTAAAACCCCAGAGAACCTAGCAGATAAAACTGGACTCTTGTGGACACAGGATGCATGTACCATGAATAGCTCAATAAATGTATATTACCATCAGCTTGATATAAAAAATCTTGGCAAATTCTGGCGATGAATGTGAGTGAATTTTAAATGTACCTACTTTGTTTTTTTTTTACTATAATAAAGACACTTACTATACTGGCATTTTTAGAGCTGCTATGAGAAACAGAGAATATGATAAACAAGTGAGAGGAGATTTGATACGTTCCTTGCTTGGTGCTTACTGCTTTACCATATCAGGTAATAATTTACCATTCTCCCTCCTTTTTAAAAAAAATACATGATAGACTTTATATAATACTTTTAATTCCTTCTGCATAAAAGTCTGTGAACAGCAATCGGATGAGCTCAGAGGGTTCAATACTGGGTCAATTTGTGGGTTTATGCTCCAATCATTTTGCATATATTGGCAAGCATTGCTCTTTTAGTATACCAGTTAACTGCAGCTGAGGCTTATGTGCATGTATGCGTATGTTTGTTGCTGAAGCAAAGAGATCAGAGGAATTCAGGGGAGAGGTGAACCTTCTGGCTCCTTAGGATTCTTAATCCTACCCTGAGGAGAGAAAGAGACAGAGAGAAAGCACTTCAGGGAGTTCAGCCATCATGGGGGTCCTTCTAGCCACCTCCTGGTGTCATTCCTCTGCCAACTGTGCTCATTCCCCATGGTTTACTTCCTGCACCCACTCTGCAGCTTGATACAGAAAGAGCATTGCAGTCCTGCTTATCCAGCTTCTCTATTTTCTTTAACCTCTTAAACCCTATGCATGTTATTCTGATATTCATTTTAAGTAATTTAAGATGCTTTATGTCACACAGTATGTTCTCTAGACTGGCCAATCTATACTCCTATCTCAAAGGAACCCTTTTATGGCAACTGCTATCCGGTTGGACAATCTGCATAACATTTCAAGTGTAAAAGCTAAACTGGCCTATGTTGCTGCTAATCAAAACAAGGCAGGTTAGAAATAAAGCAAAAGCATCAGCAACCATGCTGATGCTAGACAATACAACTAAACTACTTGCAATCTGAAAGGATATGTAAAATCTTAAAATCTTACAGTTATATCCTACAGTATTAAAATCTTTGTCTCACAGTTGCATGCTACAGTTTCATAAGGTTGCATGTGGATTCATGTTCAGTAAAACCTCCAACTTCCAAACCGTCCAACCTCGCAATAGACACTATAAAAGGTTACTGAGCTCCAACTGTCAAGTTACATGGCAACAACTTAGTAAGGTGTGGAGATGGGACCTTATTATGTGGCAAGGGAACAGTTTTGTTAATTTAGCCATTGTTCATGTAGCCATTGTAGACTTTTTAAAAGCATGCAAACAAGTTCATTCTTCAATCTGTAGAAACTAGATTTATATTATGTAGGTGTTGGGAATTTGGAAATGTGTAATTGCACACAATGTGTGGAAAAACATTTTGTAATGTTAATTATGCTTCAGATCTAATCTGAGGGGATAAATCTTTGCAGTATTAGCAATGCCTTCGACCAACACCATATGCACCAGTGCACCAGTAGTTGCAGCTTAACAACACATAAGCAGTGTGAGTTCTCAAGCTGCAGTAAAAAGTCTTGTAGCAAAATTTGTAATGATAGTTTTTCATGGCAAAACATGTTAGTGAGAGCTAATCTCTCTTTTGCCACTAAGCCACCTACAGTTTGAGTTAATGCCATTCCAGGATCTTGTCTTGGGTATAAATGTTAATGTGAGAGACATAATGGAAGCAATGCTAGCCTTTTACCTTGATTTAAACTTTAGCAGTGCAACCCACTAGTAGCCAGTGACTGTGGTGCTCCTCTGTCCATCTTCTGTAACGCAGCAGTAGGGTCTTGCAGTTACTTTGATAAGGCTGGGAAAAACACTGAATTTGCTGCTATTGACACCACAAACAACGTTTCGACCTCATTATACTCCCATACACGTATATTTTTGTTTCCATACATTTCCTCTCATTTACCTATACTCATGCTCCCATAGGATCACTTTCTGACTGCATTGTATAAACGTTGAACATCTATTGATTCTGCAGAATCTAAATTAGATGATCTTTTACACATCTCTGTAGTAGTTGTGTAGTTAAATAACATAAAAACTAAAAGTATGAAATTGCAAAACAAAAAAGTGCAAATAAGTGAAACAGAACAAAGCTAACACATTTACCACTGTAAATGCATAGGCACTTTACAGGGGCTTATTAGGGGTTAAGCAAGCATTGTTATTCCCTCTGCAGTCTGCAGAATAAGGTAGATTGAAAAAAACATAAATTTACTACTTTGTCATTCCAATTGGCTGCTAGAACCGAAGCGATAATATTAATGAAGTGACATGCAAGATTTTATTAACTGTGCTGAAAATGTATGGGATTTTAATAAACCCCTGTAGTCTAGTTTTGCTCAGACTAAAGCACCATGAGGCGTAGATAAAAACTCTCAGCACTCCCCTAAGGTCTCAAGAATCTAAGGCATTTTACCAAATTTCTTTATTCCAGATAAGCGAGTTTTGGCAGTTATTTTAATAAAGCATGCGCAGTGGGGTTGCCAGGATCCCTGCAGAGAAGTACATGTTACATAATACAGCAAAAAGTTAAAAATAGTTAAGTCATTGCCACAACTTAGTAAAGAGTCGGAATGAATAAATTATCCCAGGCTGTAAGTATGTAAGCTCATTTAGGTTCTGCCACTTTTTTAAAGAGGGGATATCACTGAAGGGGATATTTAACTAATGAAACAAATATTAGATGACTAAAAAGCCATGTGAATATGAACAAATGACTAAATGAATTGATTTATTCTATATATTTCTCATATGATTGTGCCTACAAAACAATGCCTGTAAAAGTGTCTGGATACTTTTTGACATAGTGTTGTTACACATGTATGAAATGAAATGTCTTCAGCAGCCTACCATTACTATCTGACTTGCCTTTCCAGCATTGGACAGTAGATGTCACTAAATCTTTGTTACACAATTGCATCACACAGCAAATTCATCTCACTATAGGATATCTTAAATGAGCGCACAGAAACAAAATGTGTATTTTGAGCAGCATTGCTGTTTATGGCAACTGGCATATAATCTGTATGAGGAGCATATGGTAGAGCATATAAACCTATTATAAGATAGCCAGTGTTTCTAGGCAAAAACACACATTTACTCTAGCATGTAATTGAGACCCAGGCCAGATCAGACTTACAAAGCCAAAGCTAGGTTAACACAGTGGTAAAATGAAAGGCTTTTGAAAAACAATGTTTATACTTGGCTTTGCATATTTATTCTATACATTAAAGAATGCTGGCTTTGCTGTTGTTGTTAATATTTAACAAAAGTGCCACAAGAGTGTAACAGTTGCCTTAGATTCCACAACTCTGATTCATCTTCCTGTCAGTCAGCATTTCTTTTTATGTACACCATACACTATTTCCTTGCACAAAGAGAAGGTCCCAAGAACTGATTAAGCGCAAACAGTCTTGTCATCACAACCTTTCATGAGTAAATGCGCTTTTAAAAAAAAACTTTAGTGGAATATATCTCAGGCAGCTACTACTCTAAAAACATGAACCAACCCAAAGCATTTCATCCTGTTTACTCTCTTCCAGAAGTGTCCTTTAGAGTGCTTTCAGCTGACAATATGAAATCACAATTGATCAAATGCGGCACACTTTATGCACCCATGAATAATTTATCAGCAAATGGGTGCATGATTCTGTTTTTTAATAATTCATTACTCTCAAGGAGCCTGGCATCGCACCAGCTATGATTAAAAGCCAACAAAATCCATTGGAATCAATAGTGGTGTGGAAGAGTTTTTTTTCTTTTTCCTGGAAGGGCGGTTTGCGGTGTTGAACTTAGCCTTGGTCATGGACATCAAGTCTTGGCCAGAGCAAAATCTTTATTTGATTACATGTGTTTACCACAGACACAGGCTCAGTCTGTATTTAGAATTCTATATTTCCACTCCCAATGCACGAAAGATGCCTATGTGTGATAAAGAAAGAGTGAAGCACCTGTGCTTCCCATGTTTGCCTTTCTCAAAAGAGCAAAGGGGGTTTCACTATGGTGCTATGACTCTTGAGATGGCGGGGACATATTTTTAGAACCTGGAACCCATATCCACTGAAGTTTGGCAGTGCTCTTTGCAGAGTGCCAGCCAAACAAGCTGCTTTGTGTGATTTTAAAGAGACGGTGTAGATTGAAGAGGCCTCTCAGGCTCAAAATATCTTATGCATGTCAATGTGAAACTAAATATTGCATCAGCATAGTTCCTTACTGAATAAGTACCATATCATATTTATTCTGTATTGTCGTATTAAACAAACTTGATAACTAAGATAATCTAAGATTAATTCAGTAGGATAACCAGCCATGGTCTACACAGTACAACAGATTTAAACAGTGCAGTTCTGAGTAGTTAAGTAGAATCCACCATAACTGCTTTGCATATTTAAATGGCATTATAGTATATAACAGCTTGGACCTACACACCTAATTGAATAACATAATGTCATCTAGTAAGGTGATCAAATATGACTAGCAATAATTCCTTTATGAGGAGAAAAAGTGCAGACCTAAGCCATTTGCTGGTTGCATTTAAAATATGTTGAATGTACTTTGCCATTGACAAAGGTACATTACAGAACACAAATAGACAAATCATATAAAACATGATGAAACAAATATTTCACGGTCATAAAAGCAAAATAACCGCAAATACAATAAATTCATTCATCATCTAAGCGGCTTACCCTCCTGAATGGCAGGGGGTGCTGGGGCCTTCCCAAGTACTCATCGGTGAAAGGTAGGAAACACCTTGGGCAGGTCGCAAGTTTGTTTGAGCTAATATGCATCACCTCCAGTCTGTTGTTAACAAGAGCATTAGTTAGGTTGGGCTCTGATGTTGGAAGTCTGACTCAAGTCTTGTCCCATAGTCAGTGTTCTAATTTATCCTAAAGGCATTAGATGGGGTCATGAATCCCATGAATCCATAATAAAGCAAGGTCCTTACCCTAATCTGTAGATAGAACATCATTTTCTAGAAAGTCATTGCATACCATAGCATTAGCATTTCTCCTCACTACAGTTAACAGACTCAAACAACAAAAAAGGGCCCAGTCCATTATTCCCTCTCCAGCAAACAGTATGCATTTGGAAATGTGTTCCTCTGTCATTCACTAAGCCATAGGGCTAGCAACTGGTGAAGCCAGTTTAATCTCTCCAAAAAACATGTTTGCACTGCTCAAGTTGATCATGGCAGCATGAATTATGCCATTCCAACCAGTGCTTACAATTGCTGATTGTAAAAAAGGTGATCCTAGGCTTGTGTTTTATCATTTAATTATTACAACCGAATCCACTAACTTCCAAATGAACAATATTTTTGCGCTAATGTTGCTTTAATGAAGGTTACAGCCAAGATCAGCCAATTTCTCCCCTTCTTCCTGTACAAAATAGCAGCACTTATGGTTGACAGGCAGGGGAAGCCCTAGCAGGGCAGAAATGTGATTAATTGACTTGGAAATATGACATTCAGTTCCATGCTGATAGTCCTTAAATTCTTTAGCACCACATGTTCTAATATCAATGATTGTAGATTTTAGACTAAATGACTATATGTTAATTTATTCCATGGGTGTCATGGGGCATTTCAGACACCAAATCACTGTTCTTTAACTATGTTACACTACACGCCCTGTTCCTTGTTTATGATACTTATATTTGGGCCGGACAATTTTTAGTCAAAATCGAGCTAATTCAATGTAGGCTGGTGCTACTAGCAATAGGTGTTGTTGAAATGCACCCACTAATTGAAAAGGTCTACATACTTTTGTACTTGTACAAGTGTACTGGAAGACTATACAGAACACAGATCACAGCATTTTGTTTTTATGAGATTTCTTGATAAACTGAACAACAAACAATGCATTAGTAATGCACAGAACTGCTGCAAATTAAGCTGGGCTTGTTATGTTCCTTGTCTAGATTAAAACAGGCAATCTGCCAAAGCTTGGGAGCTTCTTCTAAACTGCTTTGTAATCAAACATGCAGTCGGTGTTCTTAGAAAAACCTGATCATATAACTGATCATCAAACACATAGCATTCTACTGCCTAAGCCTAACTGAGAAAAGCTTTGGTTGGAGCTGTAGAGCAGTAGCTGTAGTAGGGCAGTAACCAAAGGCTCGTATGGCTGTGTCTGGGAAGGCCAGCAAGGTCATTTCAGTGCTGGTCGGAATGACGTAATCCAACAGACTAACAATCATCTGGGAAGCTGTTGTGTAACTGTGTGCCTGGGCTGTAGCCCAACTACTGAAACCAACTATGAAACCAGTTTCCTTTACATCCCATTTATGGTCAGAGTGTCATCATGTGGAGAATTATTGGAGTCATTTTGCTATGCTGTTTAAAAATATAAATTATATGATTAATTACATAATTATTTACACATAAATAAGTACATCTACATTGTATTCAGCTTCTGTAGAATTCTCCCAATCATTATAAAACATTATGTAGACTTCTTTATGGACACAAATGTGTTTTTGATTAGAACCGCCATTCAAACCTGCAGGAAATAAGTGATATGCAATTACACCTTAAATATTATATGACAATATGATAATAATCCATATAAACTGACCACAAATAAAAAATCACACTTGCCATTTGTGAAATATGAATGCTATAATAATAGAATTCAAATGTAGCATTTTGATTTTGTTTAAACATGCAACTGAGTGGCAAATGATGAAAGGACACACTCACAATTCAGAACGCTTGTGTACCAGTGTGCCCGAGTGTTGTGGGGGTTGTGGGCCGGTGTGGGGTTGACGAAATGATGTGGTAACCCACTGCACAAGCTTACTCAACTCCAGGAGTAAATCTGCGGTTGGCGGCCCTTCCGTAATGACAGGCCTCGCTCAATAGAGGTGAGAGAAGCATGGCAGCCACTTCGATATTTCAGCAGCCCCTTTTGCTGATCAGAGGAAAACGGGAACAATTAGACGAGAGGGAGACACTGCATAGATTAACAACATGGAACCACCCAGGGTGTGCTCCAGCTGTCATGCTTCTCTCAATCTATCTGCCCCAATTCCTCCTACCCCCAGTACACCCCCACCCAACCCTCACACTTTTGGCTGCAGGGATACAGGGGGAGGAGGGAGGGAGAGCAGACGGGGAAGGGGACAGGACAGGGGCTTTTTTTTACAGGAGGAGGCTGGGTTTTGGAAAGCTGCCATCTTGGTTCTGTCTGTGTTCTCTCCCCTGCTTCTAGCTGAGTGAGTCCTAGTCAAGGATGCTTAATGAGAGAGGGGGAAAGAAAGAGAGGAGAAGGAGAATGTATAGGCCCAGAAAGAGGAAGAAGAGGAAATATAAAAGAAAAGAAGAAATGGAAAGAGAATGAAACAAAGTACAGGAAAAAAAAGAGAGACAAAAAATAGAGGATGGAAAGAAAAAGACAAAGAGGAGCGATAGGAAAGACGAGATGAAGTAAGAGAGGGGAAGACAAACAAAGAGAGAAATAAATAGAAAGGCAAGAGAGAGAAACAGAGGAATGACAAAAAAGGAAGGTGGGTATTTAAAAATATGAATGAAAGAATGAGCGCAAGAGAAAAATAAAGCATCAGTCCAAGACAGAGAAATGGAAAAAGAAGAAATAAGTAAAAAGGTGAAAAACGTAGGTACACAAAAAGAGGGAGAGAAAGATAAGAGACAAAAAGAAACAGTATAGAGGGAGGAACAACAAAATAGAGAAAGAAAAGAAAGAAAGAAAGAAAGAAAGAAAGAAAGAAAGAAAAGAGAGAAAGAAAGAAAGAAAAAAAGAAAGTAAGAGAGAAAAGAAAGAAAAAAGAAAAAAAGAAAGAAAGAAAGGAAAAATGTATATAGAGACAGACAAACTAAGAAAGAGGGACACTAAAATAGATGTGCATTCAGACAAAGATAAAGAGAGAGGAAGAGAAGAGAAAGGAGGGAAGGAATGTGTAGAGAGGGAAAAATTAGTGAAATACAAAGACAGGATGGTTAAGGACAGTTAGACTGAGAGGAAGACAGTACAAAGTAAGACAAAATAAGTGAAAAGAGAAAGGCAGAGAACAAAAGGGAGAGAGACGAAAGAGATAAATATGTACAGAGAGAGGGACAAAGAAAAACAAATAGGAAGAGAAAAGGGATAGAGAGAAAGAATGAGATAAGGGAAGGTATAGACTTACAGAACAAGAAAGACAATTAGATGGAGAGAAAGAAAGAGGTGCGGACAGACATAGTAACAGAGAGAGAAGAAAGAGAACTAAGGCGAAGATGAGTGTGTGGAGGTAGAATGAGAGCAAAGGACAGACATAAAGAGATGTAGAGAGATAGAGAAAGAGAAAAAAGAAAAAAAAGTACAAAGAGAGAGGTCGAAAATAAGAAAATGATAAGAGATGATAAGAGAATGATAAAGAGATACAGAAAAAAGTGAACAAGACAAACAAGAACAAAACAGACAGAAGGACTAAAGACAGACAGAAAGAGTGATAGATAGACAGATAGAAAGAGAGGAGTGGTGGGAGAATTCTCAAGTCTCACATCTGCTTCGTAAGTGTGACTCACAATAGTAGCATACAAACACACACACTAAATTTTTACACATGCAAGCATGTGCAAGCGCACACACACACACACACACAGCCAGCAATCAACCCACACACCCTTACTCTTTTGGAATTACAAAAAAGGGCAAACCACAACAAATGCATCTTCACCTACACACAAGACCTGACATTTCCAAGCCATAGCACTTTAGACTTGGCTTCCTGCGTGCTTAAACTGCATAGAGTGCTCATAAAGTCATTTAACAGTACGTTACAAAGAATGTAAAAAACAGTGAGCAAAGTCGCTGCGTTTAAAAGATGTTAATGTGTAATGCCATGCGATTAAATCTGCCCAACCTGCAAATGTATTCCCAGGTCCCTGTGATTAGCTATAGGTTATCATTAGCTTACTATACTACAAGGCATATGAAAAGAGATATCTCTTTGTTTAGAAGGTTGTGAAAGATGGTCTTCCCATTTTGCTTCAAAACCAGGTTTAGTAGTAGATTAGTCTACAAGTAGTAGATTAAAATTCACTTACAAAGGACCTAGTATGCTTATTTTCTGTTTTAATCTTTGTATTTTGGGTCTACTAGAAGGTATTCATGTGCTTTAGTGTTCCAAATGCACATTTTTCCTGTAATGCACATTTATATTGATATTCTGTCCAGAACACTCTGCTAGAGCTCTGTGCTAGAGTCCCATAAGGAATCTTTGTGGTACAGAAATGTTGATTTGACATTGGTTGATTTGATCACAGCTGGAGCAGGTGATTCTGTAGAAACCAGAAATGATAAGCTTGTCCTTGAAAACAGGCAACCGCAAAAATATCCCACCCTCTACCTTCAGCCCTCCTTCCAATGACACTCCTACAACACACATGCATGCACATGCCCAGACTTGTCAACAACAGGAAGCACTGGAGAGGAGTGTGCAATGACACACACCTAGCAAGCTACATTAATTAATTTGTAATTAATCCTGTTTAGACTAACATAGTATAGACTAAGATAAATATTGTAAACATAAGTGCTTAAAAATAAAGTCACGGGTCAATATAAGAGTCCTTAAAGTCATGGGTCCACATGAAAGTATTAAAAATAGTCAGAAGAGAATGTGTCATAGAGGTTTCACCAAGCAGGCCATTAACTAAGTAAGTAAGATAACCCTAATTAAACAAACAAATAAATATCTATAATATAAGTTGTGTGAAGAGTTGCTAGTGGGCTGGTATCATTTTGGGTGAGTTACTGTGAGCTAATTCATAAACTTATACATAATAAGAATGAGAACACAAGCTATAATGTTGCATTGCACATCTGTACTAATTCAAGGCTTGAACCACTGGCCCCCATCTAAAAGGGGAATTGCATTAATTTGGCTGACCTTTGCCTTATAATGCTCTGCATGTACCTCACCATGCATGTATTAAAATAGATTTAAACCTAAACTTGCTTGTAAACAGGACTGTAGATGTGACAGTTTGTGAAAGTGAATGTAAAAAGGCAGATTTTAACTTTACCAAAAATGGTAGCTATGTCACTGGACTGATGGTTGCTTGATGTTCTTCACAATAAAAAACCATGACCGTCAGCGATTGCTTTGTGGTTAATCTTTGAAGACACTTTATGAAGAATTTAAGATGTTTTACTTTTATATTCACAAAAGCTCATACATTTACAATTCAGTTTAAGAGGTAAGAGACAGATTCCGGGATCAATGCAACATAATTGCCAAAGGCTGACAGATAGCACACTGCACCACAAACTGATTGAATGAAAAGTGCAAAATGTAGGCAAAATGCAAATTTACACAACAAAAAATGGAAATTTAAAAAAAGCTGCTGTAAGCCTTCCAATCACATATTAAGACATGTTTAATGCCATACAAAAACCGAAAAATATGGGCCCTCCCCAGAACAAATAACTTTTTATAGCTTTTTTTAATAGCTTTTTTCTATTTACATGCCTTGCTAGCTGCTGGCCTGTTGTGCCTTACAGCAACATACAGAGGAGTAGCCCCAACTTGCATGTATAAGAGTCCCTGTGATGGCAAATTTAGCAATCAAACAGCTCTATTTCCTCAACCATCAAACCTGTCCAGCAGGGATGAAAATGAAACTGACACCCAGGGAGCAGGGAATGATACAAGGCCTCCTCCAGGCCACATTAGTGTGCACACAGAAAAAAGCCAAGCTATCAGCTTTTGCCTCGAACCGGGGGTAGATGAGAAACCCCCATGTTTGATACAACTCAGCAAGGCATCAGCACAAGTACCCCAGGCACCATTTTGAATAAATACACCTCCTCCTCCTCCTTCCCCCAGCTTCTATGAATATTCAACAAGGCAAAACGAGTCATGAAGAAATTGGAGGGTTGTTTACTTAGGACTTGTGTTTGAGAGACCTGCTTTGCTTTGCCTAGTAGTAAACACGGGTCATTATTGTTCGCACCATCAGACAAAAAGCTGTGAGAGTGGGTGCACCATGTCGCTGCAATGATTTGATTTGAAAGGCCTCACCACCCATGCCTTATCACACAAAAAGTCTGCTTTCGACATGGGGTCTGTTCTAATTTGGCTATGCGACATAGGAAAAAGAGACGCTTGCGTTTTTGTTTTAGACTTGTTTTCCTTTCCTTTTTTCACACCTCACAATGACGAGTGGCATCAGTGCTACTAAGGTCTGCTTTCTTTGATACCTCATGAATTATTCAAGTGTGCGAGCAGCGAGTGTGGCACGCTGAGACAGAGCACTGTGGGGTGTAAAATTTGGGCTGATTTTTAGCGGATATAAAGGGGGCTACGGGGAGGCATAATCATCGGCGCCATTCACACTCATTAGAGCAAGAGCTGCTTGAGTTTTTCACGGAGCGGAATTAGCTCGGGCCTCGTTATCTCGGATCCCCTGAAATAATGCCATGGAAGCAAAGAAGAAGGCTCAGTAGGTTGAGATATGGAGAGTCAAGAGGGGCCAGACTGCTGTTTGAGAACCTGGGGGCAAGAGGCTATGGGGGATGGGGGAACCATAATTAATAACAGTGTAATTATTCTGGAAAGAAGCAAGAAACAAGGCTATACACCAATATTACAATTTGGCACAAGTTTTGTGGAAGAGATTTACAAGCCTAGGCAACTGTTGTTAAAGTGTGTCCTATTTTGTTTAGTGTGCAAGATTGATCCTACCAAAAGTATCACAATAGGAAAATAAGCAAATTATAATTATGCTACATGTGCCAAAGAAAACATTGAAGTGGAGGTGCTTAAAAATGACAGCGCTGTCTGAGACTTCCATCCCAGCTCAAAAATCAAAGCCTTCAATTCTGACAGAGGATGAGAGGGGAACTCATTTTTGCATGGGTCTGAAAAAGCACTTACCCCTGCATCTTTTCCTCAAGTTTATTATTTTGGATTCTTCCTCTGTAGAAGGTTGGCAGAGAGCTGCCTCTCCGTTTCCCTGAAATGGTTCAAATTCAAAGACCCTTCAGTTCTGAGGTTCACCCACCATGTGAAAGGAGACACTTCTGCTTAAAATATCTTTGTTGTATTATACATTGAATCCATTTAGCCATTTTTGCTCAATAATTCAGAAGTAGTACAGCACATTATAAGTTATCATGATCTTCACCGCTCTTAGTAAGGTCCGTATGATTTGCTATGATCTCCTTTGCACACGTGATGGGCAGTGACTTGCTATCAATGAGTGTATGGATGTAACAAGTCATGTGGCATTTTCTGTTCTTTGGCGAGCAGATTCTATAGCAAAGTGCAGTCTTCTCAATTTAGCCATGTGTAAATTCTGATTAGCTGGAAACTCTCATCTAAGTGAAGTCAGTCAACTGACTATCACCCACTCTCATAAATACTGTATATGAGCCAGCTCTTCATAACTCTGTTTTGAGGAACCTAAGTACACTGGTGTTTGCTGGGTCTCTATAGATGTACTTTGATCATCCCCCACATCCAGGAATCAAATCAAATAAAAGCTATGTAAATCCTATCCCAGTGGACAGGGGTGCCCCGCTGCTCCTGCTGCATTATTGAGGGTGAATTGGCTATGCCATCACACACTAAGCCCACCTCTTATCCATTATTGAAGACCATGAAGCATTGGGAGTCTTTGACCTCCCATTATGAACAGTCATGCCTTCCATAGTCACTCTGGCAGGGCTTGAATATGATTGACAATAAGTAAACATCTCAAACCCGGGAAGTGTGAAAAGGGGTTCCATTTGGAAGAAATGTACTGACCTTTATTTCCAAGAGAGCTTCTACCAAGGAGTGGAGGTCAGAGGTCGAGTAAGAGGTGGATCATCAACAGTGAACTGTAAAGCCTACTGTAGAAATGGCCTTGGAATTGGGCTTGTCCTCTGTACGCATAGGTCCACTTGAGAACAGGTGCAATGAATTTTAATGGTGTTTTTTAAATTGGCACTTAACAAAATCACACTTACTGGCCCCAGTCTATGAAAGCTCCTTTTTTAAAAGCATGTGATTCATTTCCTTATTATCTCATTCATCCTCTCCGTTTTGTATGATCAAGAAGAGCTTTACGTTTTTTTCCTGTTTACTTCATTTTTTATAGATTCCCTGATTTAAATATCTAAACTGTTATGTCCTTAACCTAGCATGACACTTTTATTGCCAGCTGTTCATCAGAGAACAACAAAAAATGTGCTTGTTTCAAGAAGGTATCATCTTAACACATAGGAACCCACAGTTACTTATACAGCTTTCCTTTTTTTCCCCTTCACTTAAAGTCCATAAGTGACCTACACAACAGACACATGACAGTTGGTGAATTTGTGAACATGCAACCCCATGTGTGACCACATGTGCTTGGTTGGTGTATGCAAAACCAGATCGTTTTAAAAGCTTGCTTTTTGTATCTAAAATAAATGTTCCAACCCCTTTCAATTTTAAATTCTGATGCTTTAATAACATGTTCTACATTACATAGAAGCTATTATGACCTTATTTGTAGAACAAAATGGTGAAATACAAGTTGCAAAATTGTTGTTGAGACATCTGTTGATTGTATTTTAAACGTTAAACCTTAAAATAGTTACGGAGGGTGCTAGGTGTCATAATAAGACTGATCATTTATAATCCTAAGATTGATCCTTCAATATTTTCCCGTTATGGGTAAATAGGTCTGGGCACTTATGAACTTTTTTATTTTTTGGTTCATTGTTTGTCTGTCTGTTGATAGTTTTAAAGTCAGTGTAAACAATTCTGAGAAATTTACTATGACAGAGTACATGACAAATTCATGAAAAATATTGAATGTTGACAATACAAGGACATGTGTGGGCATGCAAAGTCATTTGAAGGCAATCAATGACAATCAATAAGGGATTACTATTTTTTGTTAGGTCAATTAAAGGTACAGTTTCTCTGCATTGGTTGCATTCAAGTAAACCCTGACTGTTAAGATATTTATTTATGCTCCAATATGGCATACATTTCTAATGCCATTCACATGTATCATGTAAACCAAAATACCAAAATACCTATCTGATTACTAAAAAAGGCAAAATCCAAAATCCATAGTAGGCTGCCATTTTTGATGCAAATGGTTGTTCTCTCTTGTCTTCTGTCTCTCTCTTGTCCAATTTACAGGTACAGCGTGACATGATGGCCTACTAGTACTTAATACTTTGCAGAGACGACAAGGTATGCTAGCAAGAGAACACATGCTAGTAATATTTCCATTTTCTCGATTGCTAAACCAGTCATTGATCACTGAGGCTCTTCTGCTGTCATCGTAATGAACTTGAAAAATATTTTTTTTATTAGTCAGCCTAGGACAGGTCTTCAGAGGCGAGCCACCACATCCTGTTCCTAGCATGTCATGCTTTTTACATAGAAATGCACTGTAATCACTCTGCAACATAGAGGGGATGTTTACTCAGGGATAGGTAAGTAAAATGAAATTTAAAGCAGGCCATCTGTCAAAGGTGCATAGGCAAGATGAAGGAGGATGCAAGAGAGAAGTGGAAGAATAAAGGGGGGCGGCTGCAATCTTGGTGGAAAAGAGGAGACGTTTTTGAGCAGGGTGTACTGCAGAGATGAATCCACAGAGGAAATCTATACTTGCTACTATGGGATATGCTTCGTTTGCTGTGATCCAAAAAATCATTGAGGACACATGCACATGTCCCTACATCTAATGGACATGAATTTGACCTTACAACAATCAACTCTCCTCTCCCGCTTAACTGGATAATCACTGCAGTTACTGTCTAGGGTGAGTGATTTCAAAACCCTCTGGCAAAACATTGATGGCACCATGGACCATGATGGATTTAAATCCAGGACATCATAAGCAGCATGTCAATAATTACAACACTTTCCACAACTGTTGTAAGGTGTATTTATTTATACCATGTTGCGTACCAGAAACATAGATAATATAATATCATTAATTTGGTCGAGAGATATCAGTCAATTATATGCTGAGTTACACAATACTTCCTAATAGAACCCAAAACATAATAAACTCTAGTTTTAGGCTGAACTGCCTCTTTAACGTTGGTGAACTGAACCCAGTAAGAAGAATCTGATGTTTAGCAGGTTATAAGATCCTATCTGTTGAAGACTGTAATGGTAAATAGTGACCTGAACGGAACCGGATTAATGACTGCCCCATCATCAATAAAACACATGGTTATGGTCTTGTGGTTAAGACTTATCTCTTAAAAAAGCTCATACTATGAGATCTTCCCTCTACCTTTAATTGTATGTCTAAAAAACAGAGTCGAATGCAGTGAGCAGGGCAGTCGACAGGTCAAATAGCAGAATCAATATATGGATTGACACTCGCCGATTCTAAACAGATCAAACGATCCTTGAGCCACTCTGTGAGCCATAACAACTTTAGCATGTGATCTCATATTGAACTGCCTGAACCCTTGTTTACAACTTAAAACACTGCCTGAGCTTGGACCACATTACGTACTGGGTAGCTCCATTAATTAGTTCGAGATTGAGCATTTATGCCATTTAGATGAGCAATTGGAGCTTATTAGACAGTCAGTCGGTGGAGGCTCACAGCAGGCTGACAGATTTGTTGTGTTCCATGTCACATATCACAGTAGTGTACACACTAGCTAGCGTGTCTGGCACTCATACACCTGGGACAGGCAGTGAGAAGAGTCTCCAGAGACAAGAAAAGCCTGTGTGGGGGGTTAACGAGCTCCTTGTGATTTTTTTCTAATTAATGCCTTCAGTTTATAAATATATGTACGTGGAGACTTGAAGAAGCAGCAGCTCACCGAGTTAGCTGAACCCCAATCATTAATCATACACAGTAGGCATGCCATGTTGCTTGTGGGTCACTTTTTAACCTCCTCAAACAGATGGGATAGGTGTGACAGTGTTATAGGAGGAAGGAGTAAACACATAGAATTTATTTTGACCATGAGTATGAGTGTATACAGCCGGGAGGTTTTTTGGTTGATATGTCAATACAGTGGTTTACTTACACTCTATTCTGCTTTCTTTTCCTGGCAACACTGAATTCTTCCAGCATGTTTAGTTTTCGGTTTGCGAGAGACTATAGGCAGTTGTCCAACTGTAAAGCATTTTCATCAGGGATGGTGGTGTGGTGGTTATGATCTGGGGCTTACTTGCTGTTTTTAACATTTAGACCCAAGAAAAATAAACCTTTTCAGGTTCAGGTTCATGTTAAACTGTGACTAGATTTTTTTATTTGATTCTGTACCAAAGAAAAAAACATATTTGGTTCTCTAAAATCTTTTAATAGATTGTTCTTCAATGAATATTTTTTTGTAGACTGTAAGATTTGTGAGTGTAAATAACTTGGATGTTTTATTATTAAATACTCACAAAAAAACTTACAGTTATACAGCTTAGAAATGGAAATGAAATACACTAAACAGTCAGTACAGTATGTAACTTAAAGTATGATTTTAATCCCCAGATTTTTGTTGTTTGTGGACTACATTTTGCACATCAAAGAAAATGTGATGTGTACTATTTAAATTAAAATAGATTTTAGGTAATATAAAAACTCTAACCCCAAAGGTAAAAGGGGATATCAATTTTACAAAGAGGATGATTGTTGTCTTTTTAAAAAGCTAAAAGTTCAAATAATGTAATGTAAATTCTTTTCATTACAGTGCTACAAGTAATATATATATTATGATGGGCAATTTACACAGTATACCATTACTAAAATCACATTTACACTTGTGTTTGATTTTGGAAGCATGAACTTGGTACAGGACGGCAGGTGAGCCCCAGCTAAAATCCCATTAACCAAGACTCTCCACCCTGATTCAGCCTGGCCATTTGGCTCAGAGATCACTGGCCAACTCCATCAATTTAAATCATTGGGGCAATCTGTCAGGTCCAGCCGGTCACATTGTGCCTGGCTTTTGCCGTAACATGACTGATTATTCAGTCTGATTCAAACTACATATTGCTTTAATCCTAAAGATGGATGAGATTTAGCCTTTTAATGCTCCTAAGAACGTAGTTCATTTGGGTTAGGAAGGATTCCATTGGAGGACCATAATAAAACACACAAAAAACACTCTAAAATTGGTCCATATTCCCCTATCCACAATTCAGTATTATAATATCTATGGTCTGGTCAGTAGGATTAAGGGGCTATTGTGTTAGCATATTGTTTCTGTGGTGATGTCACATGCTCTATGGAGTACAGTGTCAGAATGAGAAAAGTGCCAGGTGGGTGTGTCAAGTGGACAAGTCTCAAGGCTTAAACAGAGGCTTAGACAGTCTAAGTTAAGCAAATGAAATGAGCAACTAGACAGATCCACATCTGACACCGTATTAGCACAAGACGTAAATTTGACCTCATATAAACTGCAGCCTATGGTGAGATAGAGACAGCAACAGCCATAATGATTAGGGATGCACTGATATTGAATTTGCAGGATGGCAAAAATAATTGATCATTAATATGCTGCTGTGGCCAACAATAATACTAATAACCACTGCTAGAATCCCTATTACAGGAAACACATCTCCAGTATAGTAACTTCATAGAAGAAGGTAAAAACTTACTAACTTCCTTATCTTCTATTTCCTTACCCTCATTTAACCAGGTTAATACCACTGAGATCACAGATCTCTTTTAGTTGACCTGGCCAACGCATGTAGACCTTTACACAAGAACATGTTAAACAAATGACATTTAAAAAAAAAAAACATCTAAACATCTACACAAAGACTCTGGACTTCAACATGGCCATTAAGGGTTTTCAACAGTACAATAATTAAAATCATTCATTTCTTTTGTAGGTTGGACTTTTAAATTAAGTTTTACATTTAATTCCAAATATTTTGGGGTAAATAATTCTATTGGTTCATTCAAAACATTTCCACACAATGTAAAGGACAGCCAGAGTGTTCAAACGATAATAATAAATATATATATATTCTTCAAAGACCACTATCATGCAACCTTAATGCCTAACTGTGTTTTAAGGGGTTCAGCACTGCTATGTGGGAATTGACATTTTCAGATTAACATAAATTTACGATAATTTAATAAATCATTAATTTAGTAGTAAAAACACATTATGGTGAATGTATGCAGTATGGATTGTGGCCTGTGCTACAGTGTTATTTCCAATGACTTAAAGCCTAGAAGCATTTGAATAAAATCCCAAAACTGAGAATGAATATCCTGTGCTGTCACCAGATTTCACACACCACAGCATAAGCTAAGAGACTCAAAGGCACAAGGCTGTGACTGTCTTCTTTCTTGTTTGTGTTGGAACATTTGATAGTGAGCTTTCCCTCTCCCCCCCAGACCTCTCACTAAATCCAGCTAAAGTCTCCATGTCAGACAGTAAACAATCAGTGGATGATGCCTGGCTTCAGATGCCCCCCGCTGCTCAGCGATTTCAGCAGAAGCGCATCACCTTCCCGCACGCTCGCGACGGGACTCACAGGCATTTACTGCGGTTTGGCAAGATGGTGAGGGTGGGAGGTGGCAATTGCCATGGCCATAGTGTTCTGAAGGAGCTTTTCTCTGTATTGTCTGGGATCTCAGATTTAGGGTTCGGGCAGCAGGATGACATTAGACTGCATCTAGGCAGCCGAATGCTTTACCATGTCTTGCTGTGAGCTAGTTGTAGTTAGCTAGTTGCAGTGTCAATGACTTGACTCTATGTGGTTGACACATTGGGTGACTTGGTGTTTTGACCTATATCTTCACTACTGGAGCAAAACCTCATATCTCCAAAGCAGTAACATGTCAGGAGAAAGAAAAGGAGAATCATACTAAGTTTTATAAGTGTGTAAATCTAGAAAAACTTTCAGGGCCAAATTTTTATGAATATTAGTGACGCTTTAGACTATTAATGCCTCCAAAAGTTACATCATAGGATGCTGTTACACAAAATAATTATATATAATAAATATATAGGCACCATTTTGATATTATAAATATTTACCAGTCATTTTGAATAGCAAATTATACTGTTATATTTGCGTTATAGATATTGTGACCCTTGGCTCCTAATGACTCCTAATGATTAAATTATACTGTAAATTAATTTTGAAAAATGGGTTAAATTGCCCTTTGAAAGAACGGCACATAAACAAAATCTTACAGAGAAGGTTGACCAAGATATTTTGTTCTAAAAAAAAAAAAACACTGTGAACATTTTTAATTGACAGATTCGAATCTGCCATCTCCACCAAGACAAAAGTGGGACTCACTGACAACAGGACGATCTTATATAGTCAGTTAGGTACAGCAAAAAGGCTTGTGCTTTCCCGCATGGCTGAGCATAAAGCTTAATTCATTCGCATGTTTCACAATAGCAAATCTACTCACAGTTTCAGTCCTGTCTGTTGATCCTTTTTGGGTGGTACTATATTTCGATGATGAGCCAATGTGTAATAAGTATATGATAAAAACGATGATTTTGCATTGTGCTGATTTTGCATGTGCACTGTTTTCACTGTTGTGCTCTGAAAATGTATAAAAACAAACACACTTTCACACACAAACCCAGACCTTTGCACACTGAAAGGAAACGCATGTTAGAAGGCAGTCACAACCACATTTTCACACCTACAGGAGGCCATTCCACGCACTTTTTCCACACGTGTACACATGCTGACTGTAGTACAGCTTCTAAAACCATTTCATCTCCCTTCGTAGACAGAAAGTTTTGCCAGATTCCTCCCCTTCCACCAGGTTCTCCTGAAAAAGTCAAAGGCAGCAGCATTTCCCTCCACCCCAGATCAAGGGACGTTTTCTTGGCTAGTCAGCCCTATTTTCAGCCTCATTAACTCTGCATGCAGGCCTCTGTTGTGGCTAATCCACACTCTCATCTAACCAGGCCCAAGGAAATCAATTCCAATAATGTTAACAAAATATTTATATCAAGAGAGAGCAAGAAAAGGCCTTGCTGCTGCCACACCATGCACATTTGCCGCCTGCAGTTCAAAATGTAGGTTGGCTAAAAACTTAACTTGTTATCCTTTAAGTGCCAAGAAGTGAGGGAAGGGAAGTCACTCAAGGTTTATGGAAAATAAAAGTTTTGCTGATTGAAATTGATCTGTCATGGGCTATTTCTTGGAAAGTCCATGGGCTATTGATATCCGACACTGATATTTGACAGACCCGTAGACCCACTCTGAGAATTGATAGGGCCTCTTAGAAAACTATTGATTGATTTGTCATGAGAGCTAGGGGTTTGATGTCATTTGTGTGCTACGCAAGGTACATGATATATAATAGGCTTCTCAACTTTAGGGTGAAAGAAGGGTTCTAGAGCCTGTTCTCTAATTTCTCTTCTTGCAACTAATTTCTTCTATATTATAAGAACAATCACAGCACTACAGCATATTCTACATCAACTACATTTTTTTATTTTGTTCTAGATGTTGTGTATGGTGTTGTGCAGTGTTCATGTGAACATTTTTCAGTTTAGTGCTTCACATTTACACTACATGGATAGATTCAGCTGTACTGTATGTTCTAAGATGATGCATGTAGGAACTGAAGCACTGAAAAACTTCAACACAAGATTATATACAGTGCAGCTATACATCTTAATGCACACCTATACATAATTTCCCCTTTTTATTTTATATGCATTACCACTGCTACATTAATGCATTTATGGGCCATTCTATGATACTATATAAATCTTCGTACCTACAAGAAAAAAAAAAGCTTCTACATGGCCACATAAGAGTGATAGTAATGGTAGTCTTTTGGCTGTTCTGATAACCTAACATGCAATAATTTTTTTTAATGTAAGCACTACACTGTAAACCTGCTGTACTAAAGCTAGCCCTCAGATACAACTACACAGCTAACAACATGACATCACCATGTAAGTGTGAACTCTTTCAGGACAGATCTATACCTAGTTTCAGATCCTGCTTATTTAACTGACATTTAACTTAGTACTGATACCTGGGATGGAATTAGTGCTATCTCTATTTTGTAGAAAATAAATTGGCAAAGAAAACTCGCTAATGTTCTCAATAATTAAGTGTAGCCTTATTAGGTGTGTTTCCAAATACTTTATAAGGAACCTTTTCTTTAACTTGCCTGCACTTGCACCAGTTGTATAATGAGATATATGCATTAACACTTTTATATCACAATCATACAAATCTTTTTTATCCTTTTATCCCACTGCTGCCTTTTAAAATGTATTTACATTTCATGATGAACTGACTAATACAAATGGTCCAAAATTACTAAAAAAAAAATTAAAACCTTGTTGCATCAGTGTATATGCAATTATTATTTTTTATTCTTTTTAAGTTTTTTATTCTTCTTATACAATTACTGTTTTGTAGACAAGTGGTTTTGTTATGACAATGACCAAAAGTCAACATACTACTTCAGGTCATCATTCTTATAGATGGATAATCCCATATAGTATTAGAAGTAGTTTATAGTAATAACTTAATAATCTGTACTAGTTAGTGTATAAAATTATCAGTGCAATAAGACATACATATCTAAAAATATCTAGACATGATGGGTGCATTCCTTTGTTTAGATTCAAAACAAAAAATGTGCAGATGGGATATTTAGATGGATAACCCAAAGAAGCTGTCTTATTGCTTAGGACTTAAGAAGCTGTATTGAAGGCCTGAGGGATAACAAATGGTCTAATTTGGAACTGACATTGACTAATCTTAGCCACAGATGCTTCACCCACATGCAAATACAGAGTTGTCTTTAGTTCGTTAATATGGCCACACTGTCGGGATTCTGCCAGTTGCATTATTATTGGCGTCCACTTCCAGATTTGCATCTCCACTTACACATGTCCGTGGTTTTGTACCGATCCTACACAAATCAAAGTTTTGTTGTTTCCTCTTCTTTAAATTCAGCCTTTTGGACTGCAGTCTCAGCCATACATTCCATGCTTCATTGTATACTTCTGACTCTCTTATTAAGATGGAATCCTCCTATACAAAATCCCAAAGTAGCAGACTTGTGTAGAAGGTTGGTCATGCAATGTGGCAAAAAGTGCTCTCCCTAGAGAGTCTGGCAATGAGAGACTAGTAATAGCATGATAAGCTACACATGTGAATGTTTAATCTAGCAAGGTGAAAAATCATGTGAACTGCTGTTGGTTTAACACTTCTCACATCTTGCATGGGAATCTCATAAGAGTGCATCATCAGCATAACCTTATCAGCATTTTTGTGACTGAATTTTGACATTTTTGGCCAAATAGTCACTGTTCATTAATTAATAACTGAATAGTAATAAGTTTAAGAGCATGAGTGTGTGTGTGTGTAGGTGTGTGTGTGTGTGTGTGTGTGTGTGTGTGTGTGTGTGTGTGTGTGTGTGTGTGTGTGTGTGTGTGTAGCTGTGTGTGTGTGTGTGTGTGTGTGTGTGTGTGTGTGTGTGTGTGTGTGTGTGTGTGTGTGTGTGTGTGTGTGTGTGTGTGTGTGTGTGTGTGTGTGTGTAGGTGTGTGTGCGTGTGTGTGTGTGTGAGTGTGTGCACATGCATGTGTTTTCACCTAAAGGAACCTTTAGGCCTGGGTGAATGCAAAGCTCTTGTTGGCCATTTCTCAACCCTGAACTTCACATCAGAGCTTTATCCTCAGCATGGCCTCCATCAGTGCTCTGTGCAGGTGTCCTGACGTTGGCATTTCACAGGTCACCATGTGCTCAGCAGGACCATAGCATCATTAAAGCAGCTCTGACGTAACTTCACACTGAGGAACCACCACCTCGGCACTAAAGCAGGAAGGGGAATAAGGGGACAGAAAGGCACCCTGGTCAAGCTATGAATTCACATAGGACAAGTTTGTCTTATTATTAACATTTTGCATTAGGTACCCACATTTCACACAGAACAAAACTTTTCATGTTTCTGGAAACTTCGTTATTCATTCTCCACAGTTCTACAGTAATAATAGTCCAACCATGATGTTACCGTTGCATTGGCAGTCTATTATTTACCTATTCAAGAATGTAGGCTGAAGCTGTTAGCAAATTAATATGATCTCATGTCTATACATTTTAATACATGTCTATACAAACTTTTTGTCACATGGCTGTTTTGGCAATGATCCAGATCAAAGGACCACATTTTTGTTCATCTACATAAAGTGGTCTCTGAACCATGGCCTGGTTTGTTGGCAGTGTGAAAACACATGAACCAGACTTTAAGGTGTCGAAACACCCTGAGATGCAGCTTTTTTAGAATTACTTCAGCAACAGCTAAAGAATATTTTTACAGCTGTAATAAAATTTCATATATCAAAAAGTGCAACGTTTAGGGAGAAGGACCAACTTCAATAAATTTTAATGGAAGTTAATGTAAAAGATTTTACACTTACACACTTACATACAATTATCATCAAAGGAATAGTTACACAAATAGTTGCACCCAGAAGGGTATGAGTATGTTTGACATTGTGAGACATGTAAATGATTCACACTCAGCTGTGCATGAGACGTAAGCAAGGACAGGCCATATCGCTATACCAGACTGACTCGACATGGGCACGACACAGGGCTACACGCACACAGACTGTTACAACAACTGTCCTTATGATGTGCGTACGTTCGTTGGTTGGAACATGCTGCTACTGTTGCTCTTACTTTGATGATGAACACATTGGTGATGAAAATTACATTCTATCCTCACTGTATTACAAATCACGTAGAAATAATGTGAAAATGTAATCCTGAAAAGTACTTAATACATTCTGATGTAGCTTATTTTGTGAAATATATCAAAACATTGCTTTTTTAAAGGGAATAGAAAACTTTTCCTTAGGCTTAGTAAATAAAACAAATGTGATTTATGAATGACTACACATAAATAATGATATTAATCTTTTATCATTTTAATCATTGACAGCCTTAAAATAAATTGTACAGTTCATGCAGCCCAAAGGAGTATTATATAAGGTTACCAACAATACTGAACTGCTATTCATAGCTCTTCTAAGCAGATGCTTTCATTTGTTAGACTGAAATTTAGCTCCATTTGAGACATTTTTTAACATTTATTGCAATAATCTAAAATACCACAATGTGATCCTTTTGTAGAAGCCTAGTTTGTAGGCCTCCAGTGACATTCTGTTTCAGCTATTTCAGTTTTTCCACAAATGGCAATCACCAGAAATTTGCATCTTGAAAATGGACCATAATGCATAGCATGCTAGAAAAGGTCATGAGGCTGAGGGCCTCTTCAGCAAAGCCTGCACGATTTATGGTATTTGCAATTAAGGAAATAATGAATGGATTGGCTTGGTATTTCCATGACAAGTTCAGGTTCTGATTTTACTAACACTATTATTATTATAACAGTATAACTAGGCCAAACAGGCGTCTATTTTGGAAATACGTCCGTATATCTCTAACCACCATAGTGTTTCCTTAGTGAGTAATTTGCATGAAGCCACAGTTTGTACTTGTCCATTCTGAAAACTGGCTGGCACATCAAATACTTTGAATCAGGGTGCTGATAAATAATTAATGCTCTGCTTCCAAGATAATTCCACTGGAAGAACGTTCATGCTGAAACATTAGATTCCCCTGAGACAAAGCAGATGTTTACAATACAGTGCCATCAAAGAGGCATCCTAGTACACGCCAGCAAGTTCTGAAGACACCACCGCACTAGCTTGCTGTCAGACACGTCCACCTAAGTTTGTTGCTATACTGTGCTGCATTCATTTATGAACTCCAATGAGCTAATTCTGGACCACAGAGTAGGATGAGATTTTATTGTGGCTCCTAATTTAAGGTCGTCTAAACAGTTCTTTTCAGGAGCGCCAAATCTGATGAGTGTAAGCACACATAGCCTACAGCCGCCATGCAGTAACTGGTGATGATCCTTTTTGTTCTCAACTCTTGGCCTAACATGAGAGCGGATCGTGTTCACAGAAATGAATGGTTCTAATAAACCACATGAGATAAATACACAATGTGTAAATACTAAACCTACACCGCTCGCAGGCATTGATAAAACAATCTGCATATTTTGGATCAGTGTGGAAATAACTTCCCCACCAGAACAAGGCAGCAGTGATTAGTCATGGCTGCTGTTTGTCTCCATTCCGTTCTCCTTTTTCCTTCATCCATTCTTCTTTTTTCTCCTAGTCACCTTCCCCCTTTCCCGGGTGCCATATTCTGCACCCCCACCACCACCCCCCAATACAAATTAGCATTATACCCATGAAATTAAAATGCAGGTCCCTGGAGATAGCCACAGAGATTAGGGGTTATACTGCAGGTATTTAGAGATACACATGTCACGGCAAGTCAAATTAATTTCATGATAGCCACTTGAAAGCAATCCGTGGCCCCATGTCTGGCATGTATATTGTATGTCCATTAATAAGGTTTGCCATGTCTGGCGGGGTAATGAATCACTGTTCAATGGACTGGCAGTGACTGCAGCAAAAATTGGCAACCTGGCATTGGTCCGTTCATGTTGGATGATCGACTGTTTTATACTTCAAGAAGAGGAGGTTTCTCCCCCGGCTTAATTTGTCAGCTGTGCTTGGTCTCATTTAATGATGAGCAGGGCTAATATAGGCCCAGGATGATAAGTGCCTGGCAAGAGCATTTGAATTAAAGTTATTAATTCATGTTTAATCACTGCCAAGACGCAGCATCCTTAAATAGCTGTATAAAACATGGCATTGCAAGATAAAGTGCTACTGATGTGCTGCCAATGCATCAAACCAATGCTTTACTATAAAAGGAGACAATAAGACAAGGTCCTTAAAACAACCACTGCTTTCAAAATCAAAACCATCATAATAACTAAAGACAGCTTTTAAAGAGTTACAAAGTGGTGGAAAAAGTTAAGGTAAAATTAAAGATGGCCTAAATAAAGATAAGTATAGCTATAATACTTACAGAGCAATGATTTATTTAGTCCATTATTAAAATTAAACAAAGAAATACATTATATATATATATTATGGCAAGCCAAACAGGAAATGTTGAATGAACTTGATATATATACAATGAACTTTGATTCATACGTAAAGGGTCAGTACTAAGTTAACTGGAAATAAATACTACTTTAATTTGCCACAATACGAACTAAGGAGTTTGTTGCATCAATTCTAAATGACAAAAGCTTTGTAGACACTTTTCTAAATGCGTGTAATAATAGGGCTCCTAGCGCACAACATTCAGTCATTTGGGCTGTAGAGGATGAAGTTCATTCACCTTTCACAACAGTCACAATTCAGAGGGCCTTACCCAAATGCATGTAACCTTACATTTACATTTAAGGCATTTAGCAGATGCTCTTATCTAGAGCAACTTACAACCGTGCTTAGTGTTCCATCTGAGAATGTTTCCTATCTAGTACAAGGAGGTTAGAGTCTTAAACCTGCCCTGAGCTCAGACGCTGCCTGAACAAGGGCAAGTGCTGATACCTACAAAAAAGAATACAGAGTTAAACACAGCAAAAGTGCACTACCTAGCAATCACAACTCATCGCTCATACCGAGAGAGAGAGAGAGAGAGAGGTTCAATTTCAGTATAAGTGCCAAAGCATTACAATATATACATCTATTAGTGATTATTCACTGAATTGCCTTACAGAAAGACGGGTCTTTAGTCTGCGGTTGATATTATTCAAACCAACAGTCATTTCAGCCTGCACATGAGTGGCATGTCGTGTCCACCTCCATTGGCTGCCCAGTCATATAATTAGAGGTGTCTGCTTTGGTTGGTTTGAATAACGTTACATGCATTTGGGTTAACTTTATTCTCTACATGTCCAAATGATGGCAGAGCTTTAGAGGCACTATTATACATGCATTTACAGTAGTGTCTATAAACCGCTTTGTTGTTGAGAACTGATGCAACTAAACTCCTAATGGCAAATTAAAGTAATAATAATTTCCGGTAACTATTAACTTAGTTTTAATCAAACTTCATTCCATATATAAAAGTTCATTCAATGTATATCAAAGTTCATTCCATATATATCAAAGTTCATTCCATATATAGCAAAGTTTATTCCATATATATCAGTGTTCATTCCACTTTTATATATCAATGTTGATTACATATATATCAAAGTTCCTTGTATAAATATCAAAGTGTATTTTTATTAATGTATTTTCTTTTTAGCTCCCAAAACTCATTAGGTCATTTTCGAAGACCTAGCAGTAAAATAAAAATGTTAATGATACACAAATAAGTACTGTTATTGGGAAACTACAGTCCAGTAGTGTAAAAAGGTGATTGTAACTTGTTAGTTGCAACCTGAAAACAGCACATTCCTGAATCTTAATCCGCAAGAGAACAACCCTGCATATGAATACAGGTGCTGAGCAAATGCCCTTATTAAATGGCTTAAATGGACTCCTCATTCAATGCAATCAAAAGGAAAAAAACACGACTGAATTAATGCAAAATCAATACACTCCATCTATAATCATTAAGATGAAGCATGAAGCGTGTTGCCCATGTCACAGTCCTGGTTGTCTGGCTTGTCTGTCATAGCAGGTTCAAGTGAGGTGACACAAGCATTCTCTTTCTCATTCTCTCTCTCTCTCTCTCTCACCTCTCCCATACACACATCAGCTGACAGTCATCATCATTATCTACCTCTGCCCTCCCATAGTCTAGTCGGACAGTGCTGTCGGTAACAGACTAATCTATGGCCCTCCTCAGCAAAGTCAAACCGAGCAGAGCTCCGGCCCTGGGCCTGCGTCTTGCATTTAAATGGCAGTAAATTGCGCCTCTTTTCCCCCCAGAGACCGTCATTTTCCCATGTAATGGCGTCTGATGGGAGTGGGTGTGATTTTACCGTCAGGGGCTGTCAAGGCTAGTGCCTGGTGTCGAGTTTTAATGTGCTGAGATTCAGCTACAGACAAGCACACACAGAGACTGGCACCTGAAGTGGAGCTAATAACACAGGGGAGGAAATGGGGACATGAAGGAGGAATTGGGCTGCAGTTTAAACTGAGCACTCCGTATCTACTAGAGCTTAAAATATATGTCTGCAAAACCAACAGGACTGCTAATGGATGTCATTTCCAAATATTAGTCGGGCTGAGGTCAGGTTTAGGTTTATGTCCTGGTTCTTACAGCCCTCCTCTGACTTTCAGCAGGTTTCGTAATGCATTTACCCCGCTTTAATTTTAGTCCTTACTTTATTCTTTTTCTTTAAAATATATTTATATTTAACTTTTCAGCCAAAACAGTAGTGTTTTTTGTGAAAGTTTGTGAATCCAATTCTGCAGAAATATGACAAAGTTTCACTCAAGTAGATGAAGAGAACCAATCATAAAGATAAGGCAAAAAATACTTTTATACTACTTTAAAACTGTTTATACTAATAAAGAAGGTCAAATTAGAGTCAGGTGTTTTCAATAAAATGACCATCAGGTGTGCGTTGCCACCTTGTTGTACCTAAAGAGCAGGGATCTATCAAAGTCAGATCTTCATAACGCATGTCTGTGGAAGTTTATCATACTATAAATAAATTCGTTTTCTAAAGCACTTTGAAAATGATTTGTTGAATCCCAACAAGCTGGAAAGGGATACAAGCATCTCTATTTGTATTATTTATATTATAGATTATATGCAAATTAAGAAAATTAAAGCCCATTGTAACTAAACACTGGGGGGCCTCAGCAACAGCGATGACCCCAAGAACAGGGCTTATAATAGTCTGCAATGTCACAAAGGAATGCAGGGTAACTGTAACAACACTACAGACAAACAAGACCAATATAAAACTTCTTGGTTTAAATGGAACATGATACTTAAAAGAGAAAGACACTAAGTTCCAGCCTAAAAACTTAAAAAAAAAAAAATCTTAATAATGTACTAATAATTAAATCTTTATTATTTTTTTTAATATTCATGCCTAGTGGCTTGAATGGCACCCTTAAATAACTATGGGTTCTCCAGATAACCTTTCAGTGGATGAGTTTTGATAATTAATTATGATATGCCAGTGTTTCTCTACGTGACCTTTATCTTCCGCTTCTGAATCACACGCTTACCAAAGACAATTGTTTTTCATTGTACTTTCATTGTAACAGAAAACATGTTGATGCCATACATGCTTAAAATAGGAGCCGGGTCAATGCATAGCAGGTCAATGCATTTTCTGTTTTTTTTTTCTAAACATCTAAATTATTGTCTGTGTTAAGTGACTGTACAACCCTTAAATAAACACATTCCCTTAAATAAACAATAATTGAAAGCTTCTACAGGGATCCTATAGATTCCTTCTATGGCATCACTCCAAACAGGCCTTGATTTGCAAGTCCGCATTCTTTCACTTTGCGCAAAGTCTTACCCAAACAGGAACCAATAGAATAAATGGAATGGCTCTAGTTCCACTGAGAAACAGAATCATCAAAATAACCCAAATTTATGACTTCAACTAACTTCAACTTTAGATAAAGCCAGAGAGGAACATGCTCAAGTACTGTTTGCTCCTTTGGAAACCCATCCTAAGCAGGAACCAAAGAACTGTAACCTTCGTTTCTGTGGTTGTTGGTCTATTGCCAAAAGTTTCAGGACTTTATGCAGAGATGAACTGCCCTAAGCATAGCCAGTGGAAGGACTGAATGGAAAAGCCTACACTGAAGACTCCGAACTTCTGTGCTTCTGTGAGGACTAGTTATGGAGTCTAAACAAGTTAGCTCCCCTAAAACAAGCACATCAAAGTCACAAACCAAACATAGTGCAATTGCTCTCCAAGCACCTCAGCTGGTTCAAACTCAATGGTGGCTGTCTTACAAAAGGCAGCAGATGGGACAAGGTAACACCATGCTGTCGGAAGCTCCTCTGCCTAAGAGGGCTATGTGTAAATGGAGTGTGTGATGACTTGTGCAGTGTGTAATATATAGTAATACCAGGGCAGGCATGAGGAGACATACTGTTTGCACATAAAAGCTTGTCTTGGAAATCAATGAAGCATTGATATTGATTTTTTCATAAATGTACAGAATATGGATTGAGGGCTGAAAACCACTTAGATTCAGAATGCATATTTATCTGACAAGCCTCATGTCCAGGAATGCTAGAGTGAATCCTCCCTGCTTTTGGGGAAATAGAAGGTTTTAAGTGTGATGCTGCTGTCAATGAATACATTTTTATTCTACATTATTTGTTTCAGTGCTGTGGGCATTGTGACTGTGACAGTTAGGCCTGCTGCAAATGGACACGTCACAGTGGGTGTAACAGTTAAGCATGATGTGATGAAGCCAGAAAACTGTTATATCCTGAAACACATTAAATCGAGCGCCCCTGATTGAAGGTCGCATAAATGACAATAGACAAGCTCTTCTTTCCGTACATATCAGTACATATCAGGCACCACCTTTACATGTATCGACTTTACAGGCGAAACCCCTAAACTTTAAAGTGCAATAAAGTAGAAAGATTTTATTTACACTATGTCATTTACACCCTTATTATTAATATACATATTATTGTATGCATCATGAAATGTTAAGTCAAATTTATTTATATAGCGCTTTGTACAACAGATGTTGTGACAAAGCAACCTTCCAGAAAATCCAGGTCCCAGCTTTCAATGAGTAAGCCAGAGGTGACTGTGGCAAGAAAAAAAAACCCTCAGAGCCAAAGGCTCTTGGGACCTTAAGAGAAACCAAGACTGGGAAGAGAGCTTATCCTCCTCAGGTTAAGCAAAACAAACACAAAAAGGATCAGATTTTGGAGCATTATTGAACAGGATACTCCTAGTAACGGTTAGCTAGACTACAACAAGTGTTGAAGGTTTTTTGAGGCAGATCCAGCCGAGGCAGATGAAGCAGCAGCACAGGATGGGATTTGTACATTTGTAACAGACAGATTTTTGTTAGAAAAAAGTTTAGCAGTTTCGACTGAAATGCATTACTTAACAACTACTCCAGAATATGAACTGCATTGGTGATAATATACGGGGGTACTTTTTATCATTCTTTACCATCACTTAAACTCTTACAAAACCTCATATCTCCACAACAAAAACACAAAATAATCAACACCAAATGCACAATGTTTCCCAACTTCAGCCCTGTTAAAGTCTTTCCTACACCGTCCTGTTATTCAAGCCTCAGATCAATAAAGATAAGATATAAGCACAACAACTACTTTTTCTCTAATTCAATTCTTAATAAAATGTATACTCTTCAAAGCCAATTACACAAATGCAGTATCTGCTTAAAGTTTCTACATAATTCTTCCTATGTTTCAAGAGAAATTCATCAAGGACTGGAGGGCCACTTCTGGACATTTTATGAGCCCTGCTCTACTTGGCATCTCCACATCTTTTAATATAATATTTTGTGCAATAAGTATTAAAAAAGAATGGATACATCATAAAAGGTAAAGACATTTATTAATTTACCATCTAAGCTGCTCGTCTTTTTGGGTTGTAATGGGTGCTGGACCCTATCCAGGGTGGAAGATACGAAATGCCCTGGACAAGTGGCCAGTCCATCGCAGTGCAGACAAACAGACATACACATTCTCACCTAGGGGCAATTAAGGATCTCCAAAATGCCTGATTGCATGTTTTTGGTTCATAGGAAGAAACTGCACCTGCAAGAAGTTTGAGAGCACTGCAGACTCATAAACACGGCCCAGAACATCATCGGCTGTCCACTGCCCTGCCTGGAGGACCTGTTCAGCTCCCAATGCCTCAACAGGGCAGCCAACATCCTGAAAGACTCATTTCACCCAGGACATCACCTGTTCGACCTGCTGCCCTCTGGTAAACGCTTTAGGTCCATCACGTCGCAGACAAACAGACTCAAGACTCAAAAACATTTTTTACCCCAGAGCCATACGGGAACTGAACACTTCCAAACACACACACACTGACAAGGATTCTTATAGAACACTGTGCTCAGTAGAGGTGAACTGAACACTACCTCAACACTTCACTGGAACAGACTCCAATAGAGCATTGTATACTGTTAGTGCAGTTCAGTTAGTGCAGTTATTCACTGCACTATTTACCCTCGAGTGTGCAATACATATTCTATGCAAAAAAAACACACTATCCTTGAGCTATCCAAAGAATGTGCAATAACTATTGCTACCTCACCTGTCTATTGTCTGTTTAGAATATACAGTTTTTATAGTCATCTATTATATTTAAACCTTTTTTTAGGCAATGTGTATTTATGTATATTTTTGGGATTGTTTTTGCTCTGTCTGTCTCTCAAGTTTGCACTTTATATATTTTATATATATGTTTAATTATTTTTATGTATAAAGTGCCGTTGGATTGCTGCTCGATTTCGTACACTGTGCAATGACAATAAAGGCATCTTATCATAAATCTTATCGTAAAGCTAGCAATTGAAGGAATTATGATTTATATCATTTAGCATGCCAGCATGTCTGGACATTTTTTCGGACATTTAAAATTCTACTGATAATATGAAACATTTAATTTAGGCTTATTTTCATATCTTAATGGGTATATGTTGGAACAATTTACTGATATATCTTGAGTGTGTGTGCACATGTTCTTATTAATCCAAATACAACTGGAGGATTTGATTTAAAAAGGATTTTGACTTAAAACAAGAAAAATGATCAGAAAATGGCTTGAAGCTATTACATTGGACTCTAGAATGGAAACGAGTTCATTGATTGTTCATTCTGTTTCTGAGCCCTGGTTAAGGGAAAGGGCAAGTACTGTTTTCAAAAGGTATACAAAATAAAATCCTTCTACTATTTTCTTGTTTTCTGCAAGTTTCCAAACACCAGTTTTCCTGAAGGCTTTCCAACAACTGTTGTGTAATGCAGCCCTTAGAGTATTAGCATCCTCCCCTGGCAGCAGGATCCAGGACTTGTTAGGGAACAAGAGGCTTTTGCGAGCGGGCAGATGCTGCAAATCAGCACGAGGAGGCCGATCCGGAGGTTTTCCTGCCATCAGATGGGGAACGGGAGTGGCTCAACAGGCCTTGAGGAGAGGAGATCAAGAGCATGGGACAACACAGAAGCGGCAAGTCTCACAGGGTGAGTGGGGCTAGCTCTGCTCAGATCACAATGTTATTAAACCATGGGCTTGGGCTGCCTCCCAGGCAAGGAGTAATTGGTACAGGATTGTGACCCCCAGCGTATATCCCATTTGGAGGCAGGGGAACAAGGCATTGGTTGGAACTAAGATGCAGAGGGCTGGATGCCATTGACATGCAAGCCAACTAAGCAGAGAATAAAATACTACGTATGTTGGATTGTTTCTTTAACAAATCAGGCATTCATTTTAGAGGGAAATACAAAGTTTGTTTTAATCTTAAGTGTCACAAAAAAAAAAGTTGCATAAATAGTCTGCATAAAATGTGCTGCCAAAAATGCTGCCCATAAAACTTTCTTTAGGATTTAACAGTGTAGAGTTATTATTGTCATTTTGTTGTTTACTATTTATATGTAATGTATGAATCAGTTCCTTTAGTACAGCATAGTGGATATCACTGCTGTTCTCCACTCCATCTTTTATCTCTCAGACCTTCAGTGTATTGCACCCAAGGCTTATACTCAGTAATTAGATGGAAATGATAAAAAGACCTCCGATCTCCCGGACTGTATCTCCCAGTATACGTCACAGTAACATGTCCTGAATCCTCCAAACACACCCCACATCCTAGGTCCAGCTCTACCGAAATCTAAATTACACATGCCTGCTGCTCATTCCCCTCATTGCATTTAAGCTCCCCAAACGCTCAGCTTCAAATGTCACTCTCCCCTGTATTTCTCTGCTTATTCTCTCTGGATTTGATCTCCATTTTGCTTATTGGTTTACTCTTTTTGATTCTCCTTTAGTTTAATTCTGACTCTCCGGTTCTCACCCCCTGCCTGTCTCTCTCTGTTTATGCCTTAGCCTCATCCTATGGTATTGTGTGTCTCGTTGGTGGTGCTGAACCTGATTGTCCAGTCGTTGAAAAAAAGCCTTTGATTATTAGCTCGGCGTGCGTTGAATTACGTTTGTTGTTTCTGACAAAACGGTTATAACTGAGATATTTTTACATTTTGGGTGGGAGGAATGGTAGAGATTTTGATTATACACCTAAACGTTTTAAAAATAGTCAAAAAATAAACAAACAAATAAATACATACATATACTGTGCTGCCAATATAAAATATAACATGGATACAAATGAATACAAAATTAATAAAATAAAACATGCAAGGCCCTTTCAGCTCAGGATCTATAACCGGCTGATTATACTACTTACAGCAAAAAGCCAGAAAACAGAGATGAATAAAGAAGGTTTGGGTTTGGAAAGAGATATGACCTCATTCAGTTTGTGCTTATTTGCTCGGGAACTGCAGTTTATTAGAGCAGTGATGGAAATGATGATGAAGGCTCCAGTACGGGAGAGGAAGAGTGTGCTGAATGAATGCATGTTCATGTTCAGCTTCTCTATGCAATTCAATAACAAAAAGATTAGCATCTCTGAACCTATAGTTAGTTTCAGGCAGATGTGCAAGGTCCTGTCAATTAGTAATATTTACCAAATCCAGAAACTGCAGCTTTGGTGTTATTGTTTCCTATGTATTACTCTGAGGCAAAGTAACATTTATCCTTGGAATCTGTTGCAAGCTTTAAATCATATTTACGGGGGCAAAAGAGGGGAATAAAACCTTACACTTTAAATGACTGTGGAAAGCAAGAAGGCTGTGATGAATTTTGATGTCAGGCTTGCGCCTTAATGGTCTGGACTGGAGAGGACAGTATAAATGTTTGAGCCTTGAGGTTATTATGATGGAGTAGGGGTAGCATTTTTGAGGAGGAACACCCCACACCCTGTCCTGCCCTTCACTCCAAAATCCCATTTCAGCAGCCTGCCCTGCCTGTGACAATGTCAAACCCTGGCCTGTGATTTGTTAAGGGGCCCGATGCAAACTCTACATATTTATATTTATCTTGCCCCTGCTGTCGACCTCCATTTTCCTTTCCGTTGTTCATTGAAGCCAACTGTCAAAACGGACCAAGGTGAAGCATATGGGGACATGTGCATTGGTGAGCATGTTTTAACTGGGGGAGGGGCAATAGCTGTAGAGACAGGATTCAAAATGAGCTTGTTTGACATATGCACAGTACAGCCATCATGCAGCCAGTTCATTAGGAACAACTCCTTGTATTTACAAATCAGCTTTTTTTCAGGTCTACTTATCATATACTATGTATTACTTTGTAGTCCTACAGATAGGGGATTTTGACCATTGCAGAACAAAGTAACATAAGGTAACAATGTATGTAGCGAAGCAAACTACAGTGTGCAATTGTAGAAGTACAATTCTACAATGGTGGAAGTGCTCCTATAAAATGAACAATGAGTGTAGAACTTTGTGTGCCTAAAAAGTGGTTGGTCCATGTGTGTGTGTATATATATATATATAGTATACATATATACATATGTATATATACAGTATATACATACACATATACAGTATATACATACACACATATATAGTATATAACAGAGAACAGAGCATGTTGTTTATTGTTTTCAATGATGGTCTAGGTATTTTATGTCTTTTTACTTCTGTCAAATAGCGTTTTTAAAGAGTTGCATTTGTAACCTTGTTATTCTGGAACAATTTAAGAGACCACCTCAAAACGATTGGTTTCTCTAGCTTTACAGTTTGTTTTTGACCAAAATAAGCAGTTCTATTTTACTCTATACACTACTGGAAACGTTTCTCCTAAATTCCTTGTAAAATATTGTATTTTGGCTCTATTTTTTTAGAAAATGATTAATTACTCTATTAATGCCTATTTTAAAGCCTGTTTGCTGTGCAATTCACCCCAGACACGGCTTGCCAGTCTTTCTGTAGTTTACTTGAGGTCATCTTATGGTGGTTAAGTGACTGAGGTGGCGCTCATCACGGTCAGTAGAGAGTGGGTTTGGCCCTCTGCCAGTATGTAGCTGTGTTGTCCTGTGTGTTTGCTGCTTGACCTTGTTCTTAAGAACCAGATGCTCACTGTATCTGCCAGTAAAACTAGAACCAAACCTTCTGTTCCTCACTTAGAACCTGCTGTAATGTACAAATGCTGACCTGAGAAGAAACTCGAATCTCATTGATTTCCAGAGCTATATATGTTAATACATATATATGTGGATTTCCTTCAAACTGTATATATATATATAAGTGTATCAGAAAAGTTGCATGTAGTAAAGAGTAGATTTACAAGGAATCATCCATTGAAAGCTTCTTTACGGAACCAGTAGTGTACCTTTTTGGCTTATTTGAGGGTGTAGATTTGCTGTAGTGCAGTAAAATGAATAGTATATGTAGTTAATAAGAAGCCCATCTCTAATTAATAAAGAAAGAGCTACAGAGATGTGGCCCCCTGGCCTTCAGTACTGGTGGGGGCTGATTGTCTAAAGTGCTCAGATGCAACCTTTTAAGGTGCTTTCCTGTCAGTGCCAGCGCACAAGGTCTGAGACATTTTTATTTATTTCATTTTATTGCCCCACTTAGATGCTGACCCCTGAGGAAATGTTTGACCCACTGGATGGCCCAGCACCTCCACTGGATAGCAGAGGGGTCTGGAGCGGTCTAGAGCCGTTCAGAGGGCAGCTACAGAGGCTGGTAGCAGGGAAGAAAAAAATATTTCCACTGACCTGCTGCTCAGTGTAGGTGAAGTGAGGCTTAAACTGCAGCACATATGCTCCACTGGAAAAACCCTATCCTGTGGACTTCTAGTGTGGGCAAATGTGAAACATCTCCAACATTAACAGGCCCTGTTTGTTTACCAGCAATGCAAGCTGCTGCCTAATTCGCTTATTTAGTAAATGCTGACCCAGCTCCAACAAAATCATTTCGCCATTAAGCCCTGAAGTTGAGACTGTAGAAACAGAGTGTAGGCAAGAGTAAATAAACATCCGCTTGGCATTTTATCACTGTCACACCAAAACCTTTAAAAAAGAAAAAGGTGAACAATTGACATGACAACTACATATTTTTAATCCAATTTAGTCTAAAATTGATGCACATTAATGTGGTGGCACTTGACTTCTAGCTGCCACTTCAGTCAGATCATGTAGCGTCATGGCTCCCAAAAATACACTCATAATTAAAGAAACAAAGAAACCATCTACATCAGCCTGTAAAGGCTGCCTTACAGGCAATTATTACACAGAATGGGCACAAATATGTTGTCTGGGTGAAAGAGGGGGTTTTATACTGTTTTACCTTTTATACAGGTCAGACAGAATATGCCAATCACTGCATTCATTTTTCTTTACTTTTTTTTGGAATTGGGTTTGTTTAAAGAAATGACCTGCACAACCCTTCTTGAGTTAACTCAACCGGAGGTCCCAACCAGAGCTAACCCAACAGAAACTTTTTTAGTTTGGTCAAATATTCTGCTAACGTCTATTTATTTCTAGTTTCTAGCTAAGTAAACAATATATGTATTGCTTACAATTAAAAGTACAATTTATTGGTACTTAGTTGCCTAACTGCAAACAAATTCTTTCATGCGGTCCCACCATGCATTTTCTCCTCTGGGGCATCCAGATATTGGATCAACTGAGATTCAAGCACAATCCTTAGACCATCGCATCATGTGATGATCATCTTACTAATGATTACATCTTACTTTTTTTTTAAGTTAGAACAGCAAACATTTTTTACAGCTTCTTAAACATGTAAGTAAATCTGATTCAAGTCAGAAGCTTGCCAGTTTTCAAATGGAGTCCCAGCTAGTGGGAAAACTGAGTAAAAACCTACACTCTGAGTTGTTTACCCAACTGAGATGCAACCCTGAAAAAAGGGGGAAAGAAAAAAGAACTTTACTAACCTTGCTAGTTTAAACTGAGTGAACTCTAGTCTATGCAGTGTAATATGCAGTATTGTTTTAAGCTGTACTGACTTAAATTTTCAACAGTTGACAACTAGTTTAGGAAATCAGTGCCTCACTGTTCATTGCTGTGACATTTGGAAAATGTACAGTAATACGACCCGCAGGGATAAACAGGGTTACTCCTGGTTTCATCTGTATAGTTGAATGAAGCTGCCATTTTTATTTCTGCTTTCCTTGATTTTTGCCTGACCTTGTTGCCGTGAAAATCTATGTGCCAGTCAGCTCTTCCAATACATTTACAGGCCAAGCTACGGGCCAAATTCAGAAAACAGGTAGTAAAGGAAGTTTCTTTCAACTATTTAGATGCAACTAATGTGTTGTCTTTCACTAACCCTCACCTCTGTCCTGAGTCCGGCCTACTTGTCTATTCTCAGAAATGGATGGCTGAGGATGTGCTGGGGTGGAGTTGGGGAGCTGTCTTAGAAGGGTCAGAGGTCGTCATCTGGGAGATGGGAGTTCATGTTCATTTCGCCTGCTCTTGTCTGCTGTCGGACATGGAGCAAAGGTCACTGGCACAGGAGGTGGGGGGAATGTAACATCTTGAGCTGGTTGGCCATGTAGTAGAGCACTGAGGAGGTAGTCTGCCCCAAACACACATACATGCACATGCTTACATATTACCCCTCCCCAACCTTCCACTCCCAGCAAGCCTCAGGGCCACCCCTGACCTTTGGGGAAAGCAACGACTAGCTCCAATTCAAACAACTTGGCTCTGATTCAGAGGCATAAAATAAGCACTTTGTAACCTTACATTCCTCTGACAAGTGCATTGTTACGATATGATTCATGTGAGTAGATTTACAAGTGCAATGATGGAGGACACTAATAACCTGGCGTGGTGTGTAAGGCTGAGCTGTGGAAAAGAGGAAAACCTCTAAAAACACTCAAGAACTGAGTTTATGTTGTATGTACAAGTCAAGCAAAACACACACACACACACACACACACACACTTACTTTTGAAGTGCCATCATATTAGCACTATATGGGGTTGGCACAAAATGTCTAGGACAGTGCAAGTGTATAAAAATAAACTGCTAAGTGTCCACTATAGACAGTCTCCTCATTATGACACTTGACATAGCCAACATACTCAGTTTCATGTCGAAACCTCAAAGCAGAAGAATGGCCACAACAAATATACAACTAAACATGGGAGGCATCTAAAGCGCCAGGAGCAAGGACAAGATTCAACACATAAGAAGGCGATGGAAGAAAGCCTTCAATTTCAAGCCTTGTGAAATAAGCACTCATCCTTTACATCACCTGGGACTTCAAAGAGGCCATTCTTTAAACTCAAAATCTACTGATCAGCAAGCTTAGTGGCTATGGCTTCACTAATCAATTTCTGTAAAACATTATAGGAATACTCCTAACAGCGTTTTGAACTATTATCATAATTACGATTTATGGTTTGATTTCCAATAGGCTGGGCTAATTTTGAGAGATAAATGTCACTCTAGGTCTTTTGGGGGTCTTAGATAGCTGAAGTCTAATCAGTGTGTTGTTAGAAATGGAAAACTATAAAACTTCATAATCTGAAATGTGAATTTCCCCTGTCTCACTGCTAACAAACTGCTAAAATTCAGAAGCAGAAGTAGCATTAATGTAGAGGTGTTTTTTTCCCTCATGTTTGACCAAGTTTTGATATTTATGGCTTGAACTGATAAAAAGATAATTGACTACTGTCATGCCTACTGGCTCTCTTCTCACCTCCGATCTCACGAACTCCTTTTTCCATAACCCACCACCCGATGTCACTTTCACATGTCCCCCATCTCCCAATCCTGTTCCGTATTTGAGAATCTGAGTCTCCTGAGTATTGATCACACCTGTTGTTAATTGTCTGTTTGTCCTAATACTCCTCTCTCCCGCTGACCCATTGCAAAGTATTGCCACTCTATATGTACTGAGCGTTTCTCCCTGCTATTACTTATGTCTGGTATTCTGGTTTTGACTTTATTTGGATTTGCGGATTTCCTTTTTTTGTCTTTGACTTTTTGGTACTTTTGCTGGTCTGACTGTTTGCCTGGTTTTGACGCCTGTCTGTTTCTTCACTCGGACTCTGCTTTGCCTTTCTGTTATCGCTTTGCTCTTGTTGTTTCTACGTTTGACTACAAATCTGTTAAATAAGCCTAGCCTTGATTTTAGCTCAGTGCTCGTCACAATCTATTCGTCCATCAACACAACTACATGCCACAGATGCAGCAGAAAGAGATTAGCTGGAAAAAACGCTGCAATGTTTAACATTTCTATTGTGAATATGCACAGACCAGGGTCTTATGTAGAGTGATTATATGTGTTTAATGGTATTTACCATCTGTCATCATGTTAACCTCAATCAGAATAATGAAAATGCAAATTAATATTATACGGCTTAGCACAGTATGGCAATAATGAAGTATGAGTAATGGCAGGTATGATATGATTATAATATGACGCACTATGTATTTATGTACTTACAGTACAGTGACATGTTGGCATGTTAGCTTAATAAAAAGAATAATAATAGTCACACCAATAGAATAATATATGGTCCCTTTGTCATTTTGTGCATATTACCTAATGGTCCCACCTTGTCTTATTACTGCACTGTTGTCATAAACAGTATGTTTATGTTTTAATAAAAGAACATATTTTATATTGTCACTACAGATTGCTAACATATTTTAGCATGTTATAACAGATTCTCATCCTGCTCTACTTGCTCAAAGCTGAGTTGATCTGTTAGTCTAGTGTTGTAGGTGCAGACAGAGCAGGGATCAGGCTGTGCACTCCTCCTGTTGCCCAATAATCCCTGAGAGATGATCTATGTGCAGGCCACTCCAATGCCTGTCCACTGGTGAGTCCCATCCTTATCAGTCAGACAGCAGCGTAGACTCCCGGCCCGCTCAGGGGGTCCAATCTTCCCTCCTCCTGTCTCCTCGTAATTAGTGGATGTGTCTAGGGCTGCCCGGGGATTTGGCCTGGGCATGAACTAGGTCGCTGGGTGATATTTGGTGGTGTTTTTTATTTTGGCACTCTCCCCCTCCCTTCCCTCCCTTCCCTCTTCTCTCTCTCTCTCTCTCTCTCTCTCTCTGCCACGTCAAACTAATGTCAGTTTTTATTTGTCAAAGGGAATATGTTTGACATCTGCCCAGTGGCCTGGATCATTATGGCCAGGGCCAGGGGAGGCTACTGAGAGGTAGCGCTGGTCATTACAGGGTGTGCTATGAGTCTGACACTATGATGAAAGTGTACTATACTCACTTATAAAATGTCGTCTTCTTTTTTTCCTTTTTTGCTGAATCAGAGAATCAGCCAAAACAAGATGATTACAAGAAGGCCTGGCTCTGCTCGCATACATCAGAGCTACATGACTCATCTAATGCATGACCTTATGGAGGTACATCATTTGGCAGATGGAAAAGATTTTGGACACTTGCCCACCAGATGGAAATGTGGATCTTGTGGAAATGCAAAGCTTGCACTTCAGCTTCTACATATCCTATAGCTGGCCTTTATCGACCGCTAAATGTGTATTACCATTATTGGCACCTCAGTGACAGTGGTTTAATTAACTGTTTTTGGGCATTTCACTGTGCAACGATGTAGCGGCATATTGATGCAACCATGCTGTCACTATGGATTAGCTGATATATTTCACTGAGCCATTAATGGGTCGGCCTATTTGGATAATGAGACTTCATTCCAATTGTCCATTTGCCGGGTAACATAATGATGGCTTCTACTAATGTCATACCAGGACACAAGACTCATGCGTTCATACCCTCTCTTACCTTCTGTGCAGAATAGGAAACTGCATATTATACCTCTGTACTCCACAAGTTGCTTCATTTACACTTCTATATAAAAGGCCTGGTCAGACAAAAGTGTGATGCCAGCAAACAGACAGTGAAGGCATAATGTACATCTGCATTTTAAATGGTGCTAAAACACATGTATCTGCTATACCTGCCCTACTATCACTTCACCTTTGTAATGAAGGAGCAATGAGGATTCTGTCATAAGATCTTTTAATACTTCCTTGTGCCAAATTATTAAAGCTTTAAATCTCATTATAAATACGTTTTCCCTGGCCTTTAAAACAGACGAGCATAGTTATATAAAATGTAAGCAATTTTTATTCAACTTGACTTTTACTAAGTTGACTTTTGGTTTTAAACTAACTATAATCAGCCTATAGATTCTTTAGTCAGAAGAAATAACTATGCATCCAGTGCCGGTATGCTCTTATGTTATGCTATGAGTGCAGCTTGTATCACGGCACTTAATATTATGTATAAACTGATAAAATGAGTTGATTTCAGACATTTGGGACCCAGGCACCTTCAGAATCTTATCATTGTGGGACAATAAAACTGAAAAAGATTAGACACTTGTAAGTTAACTGTTAAGTAGACTGATATTCTTCTTACAGAGTGAGAAATGGAAGTTAGTGTGAGAGTTAGAGTGAGCAGTGGAGATCTATAATTTGTTAGTCTTATTTTGCTGTGTTCTTCAGTGGTTAGGTACAGGTCATATTTGGGTGACGGATCGTTCTAAACACTGTGCAGACACAGACACAGGTAGTATATTAGAATCAGTGGACCAGACACATCAATGTTTTTTTTTAAAACTGTGTCCAATTACTGTCCACTCTATTAGACACACCTTCCTTATTAATCCACATTGTAGATGTAAAGTCAGATAGCTTATGTGTTGCTGCAGTTTGTGTTGATGATCCTCTTGTCCTTCATCAGTGGTCAGAGACAGACAGGAAGGTGTTGGCTGGATACTTTTGGTTAGTGGACTATTCTTAGTCAAGCAGTCACACTTTCTGATTGGGTAACAGAGTAAAAAGAGCTAACGAGAAACAGATAAACTGTAGTCTGCTACGGTAGAACTACAAAGTGCTCCTATATGGTAAATGGTCCTGCCAAATATACCCTTTATGTATAGCAAGAAACAGGCCATCTTAAAAGCTTGTGGTCTGTAGCATTTATTGTTACTAGTTACTACTTTAATACTTTCTTTCTCTCTGCCTTTCTCTCTCTCTCACACTTTCTCTCTCTTTCCAGCAACTGCTGTTGCAGTGCCTCAATGCATGGAAACTTTCACCCCCCCCTTCCTTCGCTCTTTCTCACTGTCTCGCTCTCTCTTTCTCCCTCTCTTGCGCACACATACACACACCATAGCTCAGAGTGGTGGGTGGGAGGGGAGGAGTCTGTGTCTGGTAACGTTGAGCTGTTTACAGTGTGGGTTTATAGAGCAGCAGACGGGGGGCCGTCCCTACAAAGAGGGAATAGGGAGGAGAGACGGTTAACAGGGATAGAGAGAAAGACATAGAGACAGAAAGGGGATAGGGAGTGGTAGAAAGAGGGTCTGCATGCATTCTGCATGGGACAGGCTTGATGGAACTGCATGCAGACACCGGAGCGCAGCCTTTTTTTTCACCTCCTACTATCACATCTGCTACAGTCCAGCCCATGTCTGTCTGAGGAAAGGACCAGTCTGAGCAGCTCTGTACACTCTAGCAGGAAAGGAGCACTTAATCACTGTAAGTACTGCATGTCACATGTAGTATAGCATTTTATAACATTTTGATGTATAACATTATCCTATGTATTGTATGTACCAGTGTGAAACCAAGTGTGCTTTATAGGCAAGGCAAGGATGTTGCACTTCATTAGGCAAGGATGTTCCACTGGTTAAGCAAAAAGCTTTCCTTTTTCTACAGCCTATGCTAATCAAAGGAACTATAATAAGAACCTAAAACTTGCCTTCCTTTCTTTTAGGACAAAAAGCAGGCATTGATAAAGACTTGAATGCATTTTATAGTGTCTAGTCATGGATGACTCTAGAGACACTTCTGAATAGAGAGTGCTCCTGCATCATGGTTCAGCAAAAATACTCTACAGCCATGGACAGAGATTCCAGCCGAGAGGTGTACATGGGACTGGGAGCAGATGCTGATGAGGTGTTCGGGCATGTCCCGTCCAGCAAAGACCCTAACTGGTGCAAAACTCCCACAGGGCACATCAAGAGACCCATGAACGCATTCATGGTGTGGTCCCAAATCGAGAGACGGAAGATCATGGAGCAGTGGCCTGACATGCACAATGCAGAGATCTCTAAGCGCCTCGGAAAACGCTGGAAACTACTCCCAGATTATGAGAAGATACCTTTCATCAAGGAAGCAGAGAGGTTGCGCCTGAAGCACATGGCTGATTACCCTGACTACAAGTACCGTCCCAGGAAGAAAAGCAAGTGCTCCACACCTGTCAAAGTTGGGGACAAGCTCCCTCTAAAAGCCAGCAAGTCCCATTCAGGTCGATCTGCCAGCTTCACCAGCAAAGGGCTCAAAATGAAACCCAACTCCTCCAAACACAAAGTGAACTTCAATGGCAATAAACACAAGAGCTACAGTGAGAGCATGAGTGATGATGACACAGTGGATGTAAATCTGGCAAGTCCAGTGACACTGCAAGATGACCAGCACCAAACAAGTCTTGTTGTCCTTCACCAGCAGACCAATATTCCCCTCAAAGACCAGCAGCCCATTCCTCAACTCAGAGTCAAAGTGCCCACCTCACAGCCCAGCAATCTCCAGAGTCCATCCTCTGACATTGGGTCTCAGGTGCCCACGGAGGCCAGGGCCTCTGAGGCACGAGGGTCTAATTCCGGAAGATGCTCCACACCAACCTCCATCAGCTCCTCCTCCTTTGTGTCATCAGCTTCTTCAGACGAGGAACTCGATGAGGAAATCTTGCATATCATATCCAACACAAACTTTGACAGCATGCCTATGGACTGCTCCACTCTGGACAAGGACTTTGAAGCATTTCATGCCAACTCAGGATCCCACTTTGACTTTCCAGACTACTGCACTCCAGAGGTTAATGAGATGATTTCTGGGGACTTGCTTGTACCAAGCATCTCTGACCTGGTGTTTACCTACTAAGAGTTTAGTTCAGTGTGATTATAGGTGGGCAGATAGGTCTGCCAAAACCAGTAGTCTTGAACATGTTTTGTCCATGTTCCTGACTTTGGACAATTCCTTTTTTTCCCATTGTTTTGTTTCTCTATGAATTCCGTAAGTGCTATTGCTTTTGTTTTCCAAGCATGTCACATCTTGTTGGGTTAGGAAAGAACAGCATGGGGCTCTGCAGAGTACTTAGTGGAGTTAAATATTCAGACACTGGAGACCCAGTTTCAGACAAAATAGCAGATGTTTAACCAACAACATAACATCAGGGCAAGAAAAGATATAGGCAGCAAAGATGTAATTCTCAGCGACAGCAGATAAACTTGTAACGGGCCTGAAATATTCTATGGTTTTATTCGAAAACAAAATTTGAATCACTGGACATTAAAGTGCTGCTTCAGAGCAGCACAACCATGGTACTAATAGCCATGAGTCAGTATTTATCATCCACACAGTACTATAAGTTTCATGATTGTTCATAACAGCATTACTGTTCTGCTCCACTGAGATATCGTCCCACAAAGACATTCAGATTAATTACACTGAAGGACTCAAGAACCATTTGCACAACAGTAGGAGTACGTATTGTATTTTAGCACTGAATTCTGATGCTATTAGCAATCTGAATGGAGATCAAGGTTGGGTGTGAATCAGCTTGTGTGAAGCTAATTGACAGGCATACAGTATGGTGGAGTATCAGAGAGCCACCAGACAGAACTGCTGCAGAGAAGTGGCAGACGACTGGCACAGAAAGGAACCTCTGCTCTTTAATTAGGTAACAGCAATTCCATCATCTTGCTAATGCCGCAAGATGTGAGTACAGGCGTGATTGAGAGGTAGCCCCACACTGTCTGTGCGTGACCATGTGTGCCTGCTTTCACACGGGACGTGCTGCGGTTGAAGGGGACTAGGGTTTAGGAATTAAGGTAGGGAAGTGCTTTCTGGGAGCTGTGAATCTGTCCTTGCAGGCAGCAGTCTTTGTGCAGGAGCGTCAGGGAGGGGAGGTGAGGGGGTTTGGGGTGAGTGGGTGGGTTTTTGGGGAGGGGGTTACTGCCCTAGCTCTGCAAAATGCATGTCATGTCTGCAGTCTGGCTGCAGCTGCCCCGATCAGGGCGAGAAATCTGCGTCTGCCAGCTGGCCCCATTGACTCTCTCAGGGATCGTTTGTCTAGGTCCTAGTGCCTCCCGTAGGTAATTCATCTGTGATGATTCGTGTGTGTGTGTGCGTGCACGAGCGCATGTGTGTCTTTTTCTCTCCCGGCCGCTCTGTTCCCGGAGCAACCGTCTGAAGCCGGATGAGGTGACTGAGTGCACTGCTTTCTTGCTGCTTCTCGGGAACCATCCTATTATCTGACGCCCAGACATTCATTCATTTTAGCACCGGCAAGCTCAGCAAAGTTTACCTCCCACTATCAGCTGTCATTGAGGGACAACCAACCCCGTAGTTTCAATCTTACATAAACGGTTAATCCTCCTCCAATGCCTGGCACCCTTTCGAAGATGCAGCCATATGTGGTGCAGCAGCAGCAGCAGTAAAGCACTGGAACACGGGACACCCAGTCAAAACGAACGCTGTATGCTAGCTTACGCATTAACCTCATTTTCTTGGGGTGCATAACGACAAGCCATCAAGCCGTCACCCCCCATGGCTCTCTCTCTTACTGAGTTCCCCACCCTTGCATAAAACAGCTGACAGCCTGACCAGTTTGAACTGTAATCAACTGTATAACCATCACCTTGTGTTTTTGTCTATTCCGCTACACCCTCCATTAGTTAGTATTACCAATGCTTGTGTGATTGTTTAAAGACATCACATCCATGGTGTAATGTTATATTGTTACAAATAATTCAGGTATCCAGGATGTGAACCAAGAGAGAAAAGTCTTAATGTGAGGGGATATGACAAGAAAATGGGCAAGAACAAATGCATGATCAGAGGCCTTCAGTCACCCTTACTATATAGATATATTTTGTCCACTATGTAGAAGAGGAACAATTTGCCTTTACATATATGTACAGTAAGAATAGCTGTAGGCATGATGTCTTTGAAATGCTTCAAATGTAAAAGTAATGCTAGAACCCCAACTCTAGAAACTGAGTCCATGATACTAGCAGTTAACCTGCCACATTTCATGTGTTGACAGATGAAGCATAAATAAGAAAGTGTGCATAAATGATGCAAAATGCTCGGTGGTGTTACAGAACAGTATTCACGCTTGACTTGGCAAACCCAAGATCTCCAATGTGACCTGAAAAGGGATTTATGAATAAGTGTAACAGTGGACTTTGGCCAAAACTATCAGGGAAAAGCAGATTCTGCACGTCCAACTGTGTGACCACGGCTTGAGAGTTCAATGTTGTATCTCACAAGCAGGGACAGCTTATGTATCTGCATTAAGATACTTGCAACTAAACCTGTCAGTCAAGCTGTTCACCATACACGTATTATATATGAGGGCATATATAATATCCAGACTACACACTGAACCAATACAATACACCAGCAGTATCAAAACGGACTCAGGACCTTTAACATCAGCTCACTGTGGAACCGCATTGACCCGGTTTTGATTTCAGTCTATTTCATTACTAAAATGCGAAAATTCTGATTGATTGATTTCACCCTTTAACACTGTATGTAGCAAAGTTGAAACCTTTTAAAGCTGAAATATTTCCAAATGACATGGTGCAGTCTTTTAGACACAATTTTCTTTTTCAACTGTAAATAAAACATTTATTTAATCATCAAGATGTTAAAATGAGGGTTTCTTAAGGGGAGATCTTTGTAGTGACCTTACCAGCATCTCTAGATTATTTATTCAATGACTTTATTTTTTTAAATTATTTAATATATTATTTTTTAATGTTTGCAACAACCTCATTTGTTAATTTATTCTATATTTTAGCAAGAGCACCAGAAAAAGGGGGTAAACATTTCACAGATGGGCTCAGGCAAATTAGTGTCAAAAGTGATGAATGCAAAAAGCTGTATATAAATGAACCAGTGTAAAAAAAAAGGGAAAAAAAGAAACCCATCTGGTCCACACCTCCTACTTTGAGCTGGCTCTTGATGAATAGCATTCTGGTAGACACAAAACGCAAGGACGATGCTAATTTCGCACTGGCCGGACTTGGCTCCACTCAACCTGTCATAAAAGGAGCAAATGATGGTACAATTCCATATCAACCAGAACCTCACTGCATGAGGCTCGCCTCAGCCAGCCTTACAGGTCGCAGAGTCAGTCTGCTCCTCAGGGTCTCACTAATGTGAAGATTTATTATGGGGATCACTGTTTTTAAATCTTGACAGGTCCCGATCAATTTGTCAGTAAACTCAAAGCTCAGCCTGGATGCGACACTATTTGGGACTTTGGACATCACGCTGACAGTTACGAACCTAAGCGTACTCTTAAAAATAAAGGTGTCAAAAAGGATTATGTAAGCAATGCAATAGAATAACCACTTATGCTTCCCTGAAAGGTTCTTCATGGACCTGGAAATAGTTGTTCTATGGCATAGAGCCCTTTTCAGCACTGTTATTTTTTAGAGTGTACAGTCTGACCATATTGCCTCACACAATGGTATGCATTGTTTACAGATTTTATAAGTTTACTTCACTGTTTTATTTTCCAAAATGTGTTGTTACTAGGAAATATCAGAAATTTGTACATTTTAGTATTCTTACACTTTGTTTCTGTGTGTGCTTTTTTCAGTGTTACTGATTTCAACACATTTGCATTTATAAGATTGACTTATTTGGAACATAAACATTACTGTTAATATAATGACATGACAAATGACAACAAAGGATCCACTCAATTTTACTCCAGGAATATTTCAGCAAAAGATGACCACTGATTATTGGATAAACAGGTTCTACCTTGTGTTGTAAACAGCTTGATCCATCATCATTTTTTATAACATATAATGCTTTATAACATTATGACAAAATGTTGTGACATGGATTCTGTGAATGCTCTCTTAAAGTAGCTCTCTCTCAAAACACCAATACCACAAAGTATTATAGGGATATGATTTTCTTTCCTAGCATGTAAACTAACAGAGACCACTCCTCCAATCTGAATGTTTCGATACCGCTGTTTGTCGTCAGAGCTTTGATTTCCTGAATTGTAAATGAAGGCGGTTTTAGTAGGCCTAATGTACACCAGCATCAGCTTTAAGTAACCACATGTACAAGAATGACAGAAAAGGACTCTATTAAATCAGCCTCACCCCAGGAATTTAAATCTGAGTGAAACTGAATCAATTTGTGGCTTTAAGAAAACAGCCCATGCAGTTGTGATGTTTTTTTTTTTTTTGACCATGATGTGTGATTTATCAACCTGCTTCCTCACTTTGTGTTAAAAAAAATCTACAGTTGGAAGATAAGAATCTTCTTCATCTCAGTAGATCAGTTTTCCACATGATTAGTTTGTTTTTCCTCCTGTGCGTGTGTGCGTGCATCTGCTTTTTTAGTCAGCTACAGTGCGTTCCCATGTGTCTGAAGGTGGGTTCTGTATGTGGGCAGAAACGAAAGCACTTTGCTGTACATAACGACGGTAGATCTGAGCATTGCAGTTTCTCATTTTGAATACAGCTATATGTGTAGTGGCAAGCTCATTAATAAAGTAGCTACTTCAGCACACATGTGGCCTTGCTGTGTTTCTTTGGATGTAAAGTGTTGAGGAGGGTGGGAAGTGAGTATGTACAAATATGTTAATAAAATTACATTGACTTGTTTACAGATTCTTCATTTTACTAAAAACCATGTCCCTCCTTATTAAATACACATGTAAGCTGTTTAGTTAAAAGCAGGTGAGTTAAAAAGTAGTTTAGCATGCTTGCTGCCTGGCATGTACCTGTCTTGAGCTGTGCGTTCCTCCCACTGCATCTCTGACGTCGAGTTTCAGAAAGGATGCAGATGTTCTTGTGGTCAGGGCGCACAGGCTTGAGAGCCTGTTGCAATCATGTCAGTGACAGCACACACAAATACACACACACCACATGCAAAAAACACTTTATCTCCACAAACCCAACTGCTATTTCCAGGTAATGCATATCACATTTGTTAACCAGTTCTATATTGTAACGCTTGCTCTAGGTTAAAAGGTTAAAATGAAATATGTAAATTGTAATTCTGTATGTGGACATCATAGATAAAATACAACAGAGCACTTTTGAGGGCCATTGAAAATTTCATGCATAGGTCTTTTGCCTTACCTTGTTTGGCTTGGCAGAACTTGGCAGTCACAGTATCAAAATATGGCAAAATGTGTGCTTTCTGAATGGCGCAACTTGACCCTCTCATCAAAAATCATGTATATATTAGGTGGTGTCACAATAAATGGCCTCGCTCATCTCCATGCTAGCCAGTGTGGGTGCCTGTTAGCAATGGTAACGGAACTGGCTGTTAGTGTTCTCCAAGCACGTTGAGCTTTCTAATGAAATTTTGTTCAGCTGAGTTCAGCTGAAGTTCTAGGCAGCCATTTGTTGTCATGACTGTGGTAGGTAGGATTAACGGGACTGAGAAACAAGAAGATGATGTGGTGGTGGAACATCACAGGAACCGAAGATGAGCATGTAAGTTTACAGGGTGTCAAATGAAAAAGGAAGGGGTTCAGGCAAACTTCAGTTATTCCATAACTTCATTGTGTTTGCAACAGTACAAAAGGATGCAGTGGCTTCATGCGTCTCGGTGGAAGCAGTTCTGAAAGAGGCCAAACAAATGGACACAATTTGACCATTTTCACTTAGGGGTGTACTCACTTTCATTGCCAGTTTGATATTTTTTACAAAAAATATCTCACTTTTGTGAGATACTGTACATATATGTGTGTATATGTACTTTTTCCTCTCTGTTGTAACTTTGCAACTTTTCCTTTCATGCCAGCACTTCTCGCAAGCCTCTGGTGTTGTGTCTGATTCCGTTCCCAAAATTCCCACTTCTTCTTCATGCATTCACTGAACAGAAAACAACTTCAAACTAAGCTATAGTGGAACTACAGTAAGTAAAAAACACCTAAAAATGTTGCATAGCTGTTTGTATTTACCAATATGAAAACTGTGTGACAGAATGACTGTTTGGTCGACTAAAAACAAATTTCCCAAATATATCAGTTATGCCATGTTTATTACACAAAATAAATACACAAGCATGACTGCTTTCACATTAAGCACTACATTCTTATAATTAACATTACTTTATTGAACAAAACAACATATTGCATATGCAGTGACTACATAATGAAACCTTTAGCTCGTTAAAACTACAGATGTCTTGCTCCAAAACCCGGATATGTCATTCAACCTTAATGATGCCTCATGGATGCTGGCTTTTTGGTGTGGCAAAAACAATGATAGTCCCTCTCCGTTTTAGCCCAAAGGATGCAGCGTCCAAGATTTTAAGTCACTGGACCACAGAACATGTTTCCACTTCTCAGATGTATCTGAGCCCAAGGAAGGTTTTGGAAACAATGTTGTAGGTCAATGGTATCATCTTAACATTTTACGCCTTTTGAGCAGTGGCACGTCAGTAAACATCGGATGCTCATGACAGTATGTATCCCTCACGTCCCTTATGCCACTTCAGACAAACAGACGGTCAAACAGACATCTGCAGCAAGAGGTTCCCAAACCAGAGGTCATAACACCACCTTGGAGGTCACCAAAATTCTGAGAAAAGTTTTAAGAATGATTGAATAACTTTTTGTCTTAGATTTTCATGTACTATTTAAATGTTTTATTATTTTATATTATTTTTTAGTTATTTCATAAAAAAAACATATTCAAATCAGATATCACTATGCCCCATATCAACACAGTTTTAAGTCTTCAGAGTTTCCAGGTATTCAGAGCGATACTTAGTCTGTCATTTTACAGTGAGTGAGGTTTGGAAACTGGCCCCCCATCAGTCAATATCAATTAGAAGGGTTCATACGTGAGGATGTGGAACATAAGAGATGTGCTTGCACAATGCAAAGGCACCATCTGTGGCTTTCAGTTTCATCAATGGACTGTAGCCACAGATTTCCTATAAATGTGACTGTTTATTTCAGGTAAATGCATCCTCAAGAAAACATTTACTGTCATGTTATATCACCTATTATCACCTACCGGAAAGAAAGATTTGTTGTAGTTAATAGCATATCTCATAAAGGCCACACCAAAAACAACAACAATGCTGCAAGACAAGTCAGTCTGCTGTTGCCAGAAAAATCACTAATGGTCACCTGACTTTTCTGAATTTTTACGTATATGAAGAGTTCTTTGGCATAGGTCATGACATGTAAATTAAACTTCAACCTCCTGAGACCCGAACTTGCTTGGTGTGCCATTTTAATTTCTCCTAGCTATTTGTGATTAGTAGGAACTAACAAGTATAAAAACTAAACGCTGTGTTTGTACAGGAAGCTGTTTTGGCTAAACACAATGACCTTATATGGGGCCAAAGGGTCAACGTTTTAAAAAGTATCATGGTGCAGAGAAGCAGAAATGTAATGTGAGGGCTCTGGTGTCTCAGGAGGATAAACAAGAGGTATTTGCTGCTAATGTTCTCTCACACAGGTGTAAGCTAAGAAAGAAAGAGCGGTCAGCAGATGTTCAATCAGACTGTGGTGTCCAGCTAGCTCTTCTGTGCTGTGGTGTGCTAGGGAGGAAGCATTAAAAAGAGGGTCAAGATGCAACTGGACAAGCTGGTCAGGCGAGCAGGGTCAGTTGCTGGTGCGGAACTGGGCTCTGTGGCGAAGGTGGCAGAGAGAAGAACACTGCACAAACTACTGTCCATTATAGATAATGATGGGCACCCACAGTGCAGTGGCAGGTTGCTGTCACAGCGCTGCTCCACAGACAGACTCAGGAGATCCTTTGTCCTGAGAGCCTTCAGGCTCTACAACCCTACCCAACAGGCCCGGAAAAGGGAAGAGGACAGATGAGAACTCAATCTCATCTAAAATCATAGGTTTATTTATTTGCACTATTAAACTTTACGTTTATCCTGTACATCTTCACCCCTGGACACTCAAGACACTTTACTTAAATACCAACACATGCACAGGTTTATCTTGCCTCATTATAATAAGTGAGATATATTTATCTATAGTAAACAATAATATTTATAGTTTTATCTATCTAACGGATGTGATAACTACTAATGCACAATTGCTTATTTTGTGCTGAATTATAGCATATTGAAAAAGACAAAAAAAGTTGTCAGTGGCTATTTTATGGCACATTTTTATTTGATCTTTTTTTTTTCATATGTTAAGCTAAGCCAGTAAATAGAGGTTTGCAGAACCATTTCATATTTAGGTTTGTTCCTGTTTAGAGATTATCATTAACATGCAGACTGGTAGTGTGTCAGGATATCTGATAGATGCCTGTGTCTTGACTCCCTGTCACCAAAAAGCAGCCTTACTGTGCAGCATGACACCACACCTGAGAGGATTAGTAGGATTATGGGTAGAAGCTTTCACGCAGGATTCGGCACATCCCTTCAACAGTGCTCTGCCTAGACTTGAGGTCATGCAAAATAAGCTTCCTCTGTACACATACACTAAAAACCATCCAAAGACTTCCTCAGCTGTAACAGGCTCTGAGGATGTCCATTCGGAGGTCAATTCATTGTGCTCTGCTGTCCGGTGCCTTGTATTGGAAAACCTGGTGATAAATGCTGGCAAAAAAATCTGTGGCCAGTAAAAGTGAAGCCTCATCGGTGGAACAACTTATTGAATTGGGCTGGGCGCTTGGCTAAGCAGCTGTTTTACAGTGTGAATAATTGGACGTCTATAATTCACCAGACCTTGCTTTCCGATGGCCTGTGAGGAGAGATTTCGCCAATAGCAGGGAAGCTTCATGCACTACTTTTCTACGGGGCGGTGAGTGAAATGGACCTCTCCGTCCCTGCAGATTTATCACGCAGAGCTCTTTTATATAGGCCACGGATAGGAAAAGAATTAGCCAAGCACTAAAGTGCTGCGTCAGTTCGCTTTCATCCATACATGGATCAATTAAGGTCTGCTAATTGCTGTCCTTCCAATTATGCGGTGATAAGCAGTCGACAAAATGATTGCAGGGTTTGGGGAGGTGTGCAGAAAGTAGGGATGAAACAGCGAGAGTATATTAGAAGGGAAACTGAGGATAAGAGAGCTAAAATTAAGACAGAGACAGAAAATAGCAGAGAAAGATGGAGTGATAAAGAGGACACCGTCGTTTGATGCAAAAGTAGTCATAAGACGCCTTGAGCTCTGTATGGACGTCCAGAGTGTAATCTGACACTGATACGTCTCTTACCAGAAAGTCCCACCTATATGTCTGCTCAGATAGTCTGTCCTTTAAACAAGCCTCATTAGCAAGCAATGTTAGCTTCAAGTAAGGCCTTGCAAGCCTAGAGAGTGGTAATCAAAACACCCCTTCAGAGCGTAAGATCCAGCTCCTTTACTTATACACGTATCATCAATGGAATAGTTGCACAAAGTGCACCCAGAAGTTGCACCCAGAAGGAATCAGCCGACAGGAGTGAAACTTGGTGGATAGGTTTTACATTGTGAGAAATGCGAATTATTCAAGTTTCACACTCAGCCACACATATGATGGATGCAAGGACGGGCCTTAACAGTGTACCTGACTGACCCTGAGTAAGTTACAGCTCAGAATGGCGGGAGGTCATCTTCAGTGACATGCCCACTTTTGTTTTGGTGGAGACAATAATGTGTGAAGCCTTTGGTCAGTGCAAAGATGATCAGTTTATAAACACGCGTCACACATCCATAAGTACTGTGTGAGAATATTTAAATGGCATGGTACCATTAGGAACCTTCATGTCGAACAACTTCATGTCGAAACGAATGGCATGTTGCATTAGCAAACATGGTAATCCAACAACATACTGAGAGACACTACTTCTGTATATGTAGCTCAATAAATCATGTCCATATCACTCTACCTTTTTCATCATTTATTGCGTTTGAACACAGCTGTGATTGGCTAGATTCCGGGCTACTTTTACCTTTAGCTTATGGAAAGGTATCTCATGTGTTGAACAAAACAAGCATGAACATACATAGCTGTGTTTCTTCTGAACTTTCTGGGGCGAGAGCTGCAGGTCTCAGAGCAATGGCTGCGCTTGTGCAGTGTTCTCTCTGCTGCCTGACCTGGCTCTGCACGCACCGCTGGGGATTCAGCAGCCCGTGCTAATGAGTCAGCGCTTCCACACATGCCAATTAGCAGGCCAGAGGGACGTTAGAACCAAGTAGAACTGCAGAACAAAATAGGCTTTTTTGCTTTTTGACATTCGTCTCCCTCAGCGCTCACGGATATGTAATAGTCTGGCTCAAATCAAATGTTTTTTGCATTTTTTATTATTTCATCAGAGCTATAAGCCTAAGTGACACAATTAGCATTGTTAGCACTTCATGCCTACATAAGAACTCACAAAGTACTCACACACACACGCACATTTACACACTGACCTGGCGTGGTAGCAAAAGTGGACACTTACCTGTAGTGTCGTAGCGCTTGCCTGCTGCTAAGACATCCATTAGGTGGCAGGCCCATGGCCCATATCGTTACACCGATGACCAACAGTTTAGGTCAAACCCATATCTGATGCAGCTCTTCTTGTGAAGGAGGCAAAACAGACAGAATGACATCAAACACATGAAACAAAAATTCTGGGTTGCATATGGTTTCCACTGTAGAACATATGCCCATATTTTCACAATAGCAGCTGTAAAGTATGGAGAAAACGTTTGTGGTGATATTGTAGACTTACTTGATGCTTGTTAGCTTCTGGTCGAGTTTAATACAGCTTTATTCTCTATAACTAAGCAAGCAAGTGGTAAAAGGGGTTAGTAGGTAGCATCAGCTAACCCCGGTAGTCTGTAGACCCTATTGCCTATATAATAATTATAATATAATAATTGAAAGGAATATCCACAAACTTAGGGCCATAAAGTGTACTGTGTTTAAAATTACTTAGTTACTTTTAACAGAAATTGCTTACTTCATGATGCTAATTAGCTGATGCTATTATTCATTATTGCTAGCAACATTAAGCTTGTAGCATAGAGATAAAATTTAAACAAAATACAGAATCAAAGCTCAGTCATTTAAACATGCCTGAGCTGACCAGCTCTATTTGGGATTGATAAGTGGAAGATTTGGCAAATTTCAAGGGGACAGTTTTGTAGATGACTGCATTAAGGTTGAAGGAAGAGCATGAGGTGACACCAACATCATGAATGTGAGGGACATCATCTGATTTGGTTGAGTTGGCCGAGAGTGGAAAGGTGGCTATGGAAGGCTATGCCAAAACCCTCTTAAGCTGTAAGGATTGAAGGGGGCAGTGGGACATGCAGACGGACAGATTTGGACTGCCTGCCCCCTCTGGCCATGTCTCCAGACATTTGGACGGAAAGCTGCAGCCCACAGTGCCAGGAGGAGACAGTAATGAGCGGTTTAGAGGGTTGGGAAGAAGTGGTTGGCCCTTGCACGCACACACCACACACACACACACTGACCTGGCATGATACCAGAAGTGGAGTAGTGTAGTGTCCTAACGCTAACCTGCTGCTGAGCCGTGCTGTAGGAGACAGGCCCCTGGTTCCTGCTCCGCAGATATGACCAACAGTTCAGATAAAGTGAGACTGTATCTGATATCTGATGATGAACACAGACAGAATGACAGAGCTTTGCTGAAGACACAAAAGAGTAAAGGAAGCACAGAGAGTGAAATGAGAGACAGCAGTCTTCCTGTTTCTGTTGTGTTCACCTTCTGTCTTTTTCCATGTTTTTTTGAAGAGTAACCTCACAGTCTGTATGTAAAAGGTGGTGAGACATACAAACACCCCATACGTCATGACTACTTCCCCTTTTAGAATGTCATGAACTGCACCAGTTTTCATTTCCTGAACAGGCAATTTTAGCCTTCACTTCTATATTTGCCAAAATAAATGTGTAACAGTGCTAGTGTGTGAAGGAATACATATGCTTGTGCTGTAAAAACAGTTCATTTTTGTTACTGCAAATTCAGGAAACACATGCACTCATTCATAAGAGGACTTGGCTATCTTCATACATGTTCTACATATTTATGTCCACATATCTATGTTTACATTTGCACAGTGGAGTTTGGAGAAACGCAATCTCGTTCAGCTTTGCACTCCTGTTGTAAAGTCTGAATGACAATAGTTCACTTTGACTTTGACTTTGTTTGACTAAGTTACATACCTATATACCTATAAAAAAAAATCTAGTCATCAAAAAATCTGTATTCTTTAAGAAATCTTGTGGCTTGTTTGGCACATCTCACTAAGAGCAGTCATCATTACTTGATTAAGCTTTTAATATCAAATTTTTCACCTTTTTATTCTTTTTTTTTTAAGGCTTATTAAAGGCCTACTAGTTTACTTTTAACCAGTGATGAATCTTTGAATATCCCACATGGTTTGTTATTGTTTAAATAAGTACATTTTATGGGTTTTTGCTAAAAAGACACTGACTTTAGTAAACCAGAGGTGTAATCTCAGTACCTCCATTTGAGAGCCTGGCTAGAGAGAGATAGACACAGCAGTAATTCTTACATTAGCATTCCCAGCCGACTTGTCTACACATGCCTTGCATCAACAGGACGGGCATGACCAATCTGGCAACATGCTGCTGGCACTGACCTAGATCCTCCTCTGACCTTGTGCTTGCATAGGACATTCTCCAGACACGGCCTTAGTGCTTAACTAATACCACGCACCGGTCTCACACAAGCGGTATATATATATATATATATATATATATATTACAGGTGTAACAGTAACATGTTACAATGTACAATGCTGTATTGTAGCATGTCTTATTGTGTTGTTAGATTCTAGCTAGCATGTTACTTAATAACGCTATAAAGAACTTAATTTCCTGTTTCTGTGCTGCTATGAAACTTGCTTGTATAATGCTGAATGTTCTAATCAAGCAATTAGCTGATGTTTTATTTTGATTTTGGCTAATATGTTATGCATTTTATGAACAAATATAAGCCAGGAGGTGCACTCTGTGTTTATTTTATTTTATTTTAATGTTAAAAGCTGCACCTAAACCTAATAATTATGAGTCATTGTGATAAATAACTAATAGGCAGTACTTTATATGACTCACACTGTATAAAGGAAACAGTTTTTTCCTTGTTGTACAGCTCATACTAAAGAGCTCAGTGATTTAAATCATGTCAGTGTCATAGGTTGGAAGTCTTTGCCACAAGTCGGTTTGTGAAAGATCTGCCCTGGTGCCCTGGTGAATGTTTTACACTGACATACCAAAAGCCAATGGGTAGCGATATGTAAACTGATTATGAAGTGGCAATAACCCACGGAAACAACTTGGAAACGCCTACTTGTGTATATTGTGAGGTGTTATTTTGCAAGTGAGACTGAGCAGAAGACCAACCAGAATGCCTCAGTTATTGCCAAGGCACCAGACACAGTCCCCCACCTGGGCTTGGGAGGTTCCTACCTGGATCCAGGAGGACTGACAACATGTGGTGTGGTCTGATGAATCACATCACTAGTTGTTTCGGGCTGATGGTAAGGTTTGTGTGTGGTGCAGACCCCATAAAGACATGGACCTCAGTGGTTAACAAGGCACTGTGTAGGCTGGGTGGCGGTTCCATTCTGGTGTCGGGTGGTGTTCTCAAGGTATCGGTTGGGTCCACTGGTCCATCTAAAACCATGATTTCCTGGCGACACATCGCCTTGGCATGAGAATGTTGGCCAGTGTTCAACCCCACTCACAAGAGCGCACAACTTATACAGGTGTGGGTGTTCCCAAGCTATCCCCTGGGGTAATGCCACTTCATAATCAGTTTACATACTGCTATCCCAAGACATTTGGCATTCCAGTGTACTGTGAAATGGAACGATCTAGACACCCAAATTATTGTACTTGGAAATTAATGTATTGAGGAAAGGGGTCCATTATTACATATGTGAATGGCAACTGTTGATCAGTCCTGCCATCTTAAACGAAGTTTAGCCCATTCCTCCTAACAGTCTGTAAGCTATAGGATCTTGGTGGGTTTCATCACATGAACTGCTCAATTCTGGTCCTTTAACAAGATTTCTATAGACGTATGGTCTGTACTTTGGCTTTAACATTCCAAAACATTAAATGCACTCTTTTTTCTTTGGTAGAAAGTCCTACGTTCTCTTGAGATTCGGTTTACAGCTAATGTTTTCTTTCAGAATTCTATAAAATATCTTTACAAATTGCACATTTGAAAAAAGAGAAATCATACTTAAGTTCAGGACCATTCTGTTGGTTTTGGCACCGCCCTGTGTTTTCTGGTTTTCCGAGGTCAGGACATTTTTTTCTGAAAAACACACACGTTCACACACAAAATGCTGCATCAGGACATTGAGACAAATATAGACATTAAGACACAATCTGTACAAAGCACAGCTTTAGATTCTATATTTGTCCCTTATTATTAGCAATGTAATTGTAATTCTTTATATCAAATGCTTATGCCGTGACGGTTTCCTTTAGGCTATGCAATGAGAACAGTAGAATGCTGCTCTGTGTTCTGCAGGCAAAATATACCCTCAGCAAATCCCTGACATGTGAATAATCGTCTATGGCATGACGGCAAACACTCTCAGAGAAATGTCAAGGTAAATTCAGCCAGCTAGGTAGTAAAAAAGGAAGAAGTTCGGTGAAATCGTCAGCAGCTTGAGACGCCTCACCAACAAAAAGACAGACACAGTGTGTGTGGATTGTGACAGATCTTACTGACACAAACCCACACAGGCAAACACAACCCACACACACATCCTCCGCACCTGGTAGACTGGGTGCTGTTAAAGACACGACTGAGACTCAGTGAGGTTTGTAGGCCATGGCTTATCTGTGATGCTAAACCCCACATACGCACATACGCACACAGCGAGATTAAGTCTTTCCTTCTTCTTAATACACTCTAAATGTGGTTTACGCTCGCTATATTTGTATGCTATAAAGTAAAAGGTCTGATTTGACACTACTTCCCTTCAGAAAGAGTGATGGACTGCCAAGTCTAATATGGATGCCAAAATGGTGAATGGTGAAGTCATTAAACACCTAATAGGTAATTTTGTCATTTTCAAACAATTAAAGAGGACTTTAATATTCAAACCTATGTATATTGTAAATTAATGCCTATACTCATAACACCATATACTAAGCACTTTATTAGAAGTAACTTTTTGTTTTAAAACTCATGGTCCATTTCATCAGTTCCCCTTACCACACAGGTGCACTTTGTAGTTCTACAAGACTGTAGACTGTAGTTTATTTCTCTGCATACTTTGGTTGCCCCCTCGAAGTCGTTTTTTCAGTGGTCTTCACCACCACAGAGCAGTGTTATTTAGGTGATGGGTTATTCTTAGAACTGCAGCGACACTGACATGCTGGTGGTGTGTTAGTGTTGTGCTGGGATGAGTGGATCAGACACAGTAGTACTGCTGGAGTATTGAAACTGTCCACCAACCGAATCTATCCAGCCAACAGCATCCTGTGGGCAGCATCTTGTTGCCACTGGTGAAGGGCTAGAGCAACAGATGAGTTATCATCTCTGAGTTTACATCTAATAGGTAAACCAACAAGCTAGGAGGGTCTAATAGAGTGATCAGTGAGTGGACACAGTGTTTAAAAAACTCCTGCAGCACTGCTTAGTCTGGTCCACTCACACCAGCACAACATACTAACACACCACCACCACGCACCACCCACATAATACCTGGTTTGTGGTGGTCCTCTGAGGGTCAGCATGAAAGGGGGCTAACAAAGGAGGCAGAAAAGGAGATTACAGACTACAGTCTACAAAGGTAGAACTACAAAGTGCACCTATATCAGTAATAAAATGGACAATCAGTGAAGAAACACGGAGGTGTTCCTAATAAAAGACATTCGAATGTGTTTCTGCCTCAGAAAAAAAGACTTTTTGTTTTTCCTTACATCACTGTGCACCAGCGGGCACCTTCCTCACCTTTCACTGAGCAAAAACAGCTCAACCAGCTTACCGACCCTGCGTGATACTGTGTTTCACTTGGCGATTCGTCATTAAATTCCTCATGATTTGTGATTCATGTTGAGTCTTAAAGCCTTTAGACACTGAATACAATTTATATGTGCATATGTGTAAATGACCTGCATATGTATTACTGATTGTGAAATTGCTACATTATTCATACCGATTCATACAGATTTTTCTCAAGTGACAAACATTTTTGCAGGTGATGTAAGCTCACTTAACCAACATGATGGATCGGTCGTGTTCCCGCAACTCTTGCTTCCTCTCTGCTGCTTTGGTCTGAGAGCCTTTTCTAAAGTAACTCCAATTACAGTGTACAGTACTCCTTAATCTTTAGGCTGTCAAGAAAACTGTTTAAAAGCTATTTATCTCAGTAGTAGGTGTTTTTGGTGGTAAAACGCTATGTAACATATGTAATATGTAATATATCCTAATATATATATTACTATGTAATATATATATTATTAAAAAGAATACAATAAAGTTAGAAAAACACAAAAAAAAGTTTGGTTCCTGACCTCTCTGTGCTTTAGCTATAAGACAGGTGATTTAATATACAGCTGTCATAGTTACTGGGAGTAAAAGAAGGGAACACATCGCTCTTTAAATCCTTACACTGGTTACCAGTATGTTATGGAGTGGACTTAATGGTGTAGGATCAGTGTATTTATCGGATACACTGTGGTGAGATCAGCCAAGTAAAACTCTCAGATCTTTAGAAATTAGTCAGTTTAAAACACTGTCAGTGCTATAACACTTCTATCCTGTAACATCACTTTTTATTTGAATTGTATGTCTATTTTCTATTTCTTTTAAGTATATTGTTTATATTGTTGTACATTTCTTTACTTAAATTATCTTTGTCTTTTCTTATTTGTAAAGCATTTTGTGGTTGCAATGTTCAAAAGGTGCTATACACAAAAATGCTTTGTTAATGTGGTCCAGTAAATAACTGTGATGGTTTTTACAGTGTCATATTTTATAACATCACTTAACCTTATTTTAAATAGCTTCATAATATTATTTATATTAACAATAAAGATCTACTGGGCTGTTTTAAATTTAGATTACATTTTTATCCCTGATAATAACACTCCTCAAACTCCTACCTCTTTTGTCCTTTATAGCAGTTCCTCCAGGACAAGTGATGGACTCCTCTCTAATCCTATGTATTCTGCTGGCTTCACTTCCTTTCTCAGTAGATTCAGGCTAAACCGCAGACCATGTATCTTCTGTAAGTCCAGTTTAAGCCTCTCTGAATAGAATGCTGGAGTTTGAGTAGCTGTTAAAACAACATTATTCTCATTAAATAAGCTAGTTTGACCCAAAATGTGGGCTTTTCCTGCAACGCCCGCATTATGACGAATAACACTTTGAGCTTGGGCTTTACGTAACAAAGTGTGGGGCAGAGGAAGAGGTTATATAAAGCGCCTGACCCATCCCTCATCTTCTCTGGGTGTTTTTGATCTCTAAGCAGGACTGCTCAGGTTTAGCAAGAGGGACAGATTAACCTTAATATCCGCAAAACATTAAATCCTTAAAACAACTACAAGCTACAAGAAGCTTCGCTCTACACAACACACACACATACATCTTAAGCCTGGATGTGTATTTTTTAATAAGTCTAATAAAGAGACTTCCAAAAAAATCCATCTCATTTTAAGAAATGCCAACATGAAACACTACATGATTTTTTTCCAAGAGCTTTTTGATGATATTTTTGGCAGGAGAGAATCTAGGTCCAACACAATTTCACACCACTTCGTTACTTGTCCTGCAGCTAGAATGAGACAGCAATGGAAGAAAGCTATATTCACCAGGCCTGTCTCATTGGCTTGAACCTGGCATTTGAAATTCATGACAGCTGAAAGAATCATCATACAGGACGATTTTAGTGGCACAAAAAAAGTGCCAATGTGATTAGTTTGAAAAGCAAATGAAAAAGCACTCTGTGAAGTATTGGATAAATAAAGATGCTTTGCAGTATCTGGTTGTCAGTATCTGGTGCAGGATAGGGTTGAGGTCTGAACACTGACCACTAGGAAATTACATGAAATGTTGGCAAAAGAGTTCTTTGGAGCAATGCTGAAGAGGAAGCCTCTGGTAAAATATTGTGGCTTTACAGTGGATGTCTGTAATAATCTGTAGCAGGTTGTACAAATGGGTGCATGTTATGAAACACACTCATTATCAAAAAAAAGATGCACCCAGAAGAAATTAATCGAGAGGAATGGAACTGTTTGGGTAGGGTTGACAATGTGAGACGAGCAAATGATTTAAGTTTCACGCTTGGCTGCACTTGTGATGTAGGCAAGAATGGGTCTTATGGCTGTCCCTGACTGATTATGTAAGGTCATCTTGTTGCGAGCAGTTGGAAAAACTGAAAAGGAGTCACATTGTAGGGCTCTGGGAGGTGTGATGGTCTTATTGATGTATTGCACCCTTTTTGCACTGTTGGTGGCGGTGGATGGAAGAAGTCTACATGCAGGATCTGGGAGACCTACATAAACCATGTAGAGAAAGAACTGTTGACTTTTCAGCCATGATTGTGGACCTTTAGTGCAGGAACCGTGCGGAATTATTTAAGATGCATGGCATGGATTATTACAGGACACCATTACTCCATCACAACTCCATGCAGAGATGTCTGCCATGTTCCGAAGTCATACTGAGAGACACTACTTCTGTAAGTGTAGCTCAATAAATATTAAACATATCAGTCTAAATGTTTAATCATTTATTGTTCCTGGTAATTCTCATCTTAATTTTAAATAGCATTGCAATTCAACTCTTCCTTTTGGGTGCAACTGTATTTTCTTGATGATAAATATGTCAGGTTACTTGTCAAACTTTACAGTAAATTGCTGTTAATACGCAGAGCATATTCATCTGTATTTTATACACAACATATATCATAATATTTAGATGTGGTAAGTTGGAGCACTGTGCGACAATTTAAAAGTTCTACCAAAACTGTAAAAACAATATTCATTATTTTTATTTCATATTTCTCATGCTGTACTGCACTTAACCCAATCTGAGTTTGATCTCTTGATCTGTGTTCTTCTTTTTCATGTAAATTAGGAAAATAAAAGTGATTAATATTGGTGAAATATTTTACAAAGATAATAATTAGGCTCCCTTTCAAACTTTAAAAGTCGATAAAAGAAAATCCATCAGCTATGGTTATGTGTGATGAAAGACTAGAGTGTCTTTCACTATGAGTGCCATATGTAATGGACGGTATATTTATTAGCACTTGATAGATCAGTTTTAACAGCCCTGTAGCCCTAACAGTTCAGAGATGCTGGGTAAAGTGGGTAGTGGACCTGTTAATGACGGCTGAAGGCACTGTTTTGCTTTGCTGTTGCCCACTGAAACCCATGTGAATGTCACCACAGCAAATATTTTACAAAGGGCCAAACATGCGATTTTCATTCCCACTACATCATCGCTAATACAAATCTGCTTCACAATTTTTCATATTGCTCTTTTATTGATCAACAACTTTTCTGCCTCAACAAAGCACAAAAAGATGTGAAAGAAATAACTTTGTCTTTTGCCACTCATAGACTTTTTACATGTTAAGTAGGTTAGAGCTGGGAGAGCCTGTATTCTGACCCAAATCCATCTTGAACCATCTCATGGATTACCATCAGGCACAGCTTGGCCCTTTGGGTAAAGCCTGCCATTTCCGAGATGACTGTCAAAGGTCAATTGGTTCAAAGCCACGTCCATTTCTCCTGTGACTACTGTTCCATCCAAACACTGAACAGGTTATAAATCTCCAAAAAAATATGTGCTTGTACTGCCCTGCTCTTACTCACACACCTTGTTTTGACTTGGCAGTTCTCCAGTGACTTCTGATAAATCAAATTCAATTTCAGAACCTTTCGGTTTACTGGGCAAACTGGCCATATATGAAAGGAGTCAAGTGTCAAGTAGCATCATCATCAGTCTGATCATGAATAGCACTCAAAAGCTATGGTTCACATGCAAATGCCGCTGCCAAAATTAATTTTTAGGCCTCAGACACTTCCAAATACCCCTGCTTCAGGCTCCCAAACCGGCCGCTGCATATCAAATGGGCGCCCCGTGATTTAAATCAATAACGCAGACAGGATGCATCGCGCAAAGCCTGAATGTGTGAATATAAAACTCCAGGAGTGTAAGCCTCTTAGACATTAAACCAGGTCAAAGCATGTAAATATGCATTTAGACAAGGGATTATCCTTTGCATCATTTTCGACTGCAGCAGACTCCTACGTGTCACTTGCGAGTCAAAGAGGACGCCTCTGCGAGTGACATTTTTGTAACCTTGCACTCGGGATGAGCATGTGAATGGAAAGGCAAGATAAAGAGTGTCCCACTTCTAGCCAGAGGGATTAAGGTCCCCTGTTTATCATAAGTATGTTTAGAGTCGATGGGCCTCTGAGTGTCATAAGGCCTCCAAGTGTCTAATGAGCTAGAGAGTTAGTCAGTTAAAGGATGCATGCTTAAAGCAACAGTTAGGAAGTCATTCAAATTTACATAATTTACTCTAAATAAATGTTCATAGCTCACTTCTTTAACTTTACACTGGAGCTTTGAGACTAAATTAGCTAATGTGTAATAAATTGCATACTGCAAAAAGGACATACAGTATAATACATATATGCAAGTTTTGACACAACTGTGGCCAAATGGGTCTTATATTTACAGTAATATACTGCATTACATTAACAGTAAATATAATAAAATAACTTGATTTCACAGTTACCTGCATCTCAGATAACTGTCATGTAGCTCTTATTCTACATATATCATGCTGTAATTACAATACAGTAATCCAATGTATATTTACATAGCAAGTCATAGTCAGTTATTTACTATATATTTACGAAGCAAAGTTAAACTTAATAAAATGTAAAAATGTAGTAAAATGTGATTTTGCATTTAAAATAGTTTATCTTATACTTTAAAAATGGCATTAAACATATTTTAGAGAGATTTGAACTTTGCTTATTATTTGCACAAACATGACCACCACTATGACAATACAGATGCACAGTAATATTTATTTTATTAATTCTAACAAAAAAACATCCAAGTGTTTAAGTAAAAATATCAAATTCTTCAAAACACCAAAAAGTCTGAATAAAAACACCAAAATAGTCTGTTGTTTAAAAGTTTGTTTTTTAACTCATTACTATATTATCATGCTAGTGTGTAACTAAGTGGTGTCGAGAAGACAATAATTAAAAAGCTACCTATATTACATAAAATTATAAAAGAAAACATCTTATGTATCCAATATTTCCTATTATGAGATTTATTATAATTATGTTATGACAATATATATTTTTCTAAATATTTTACTTACCCATGACCACAAATTTCAGACTTTCATGATTGCTGGTTCAGCAAAGCTGGTGACATACTCTTGTCTGTTTTATTTGACGACAGTATATTACACAATGTGATGATTAAGACAACGCTGGCTGCACCAAAGACATATATTTTTGAGAAATACATACCTGACCCTGATCCATACTTCCTCGTAGGTCAGAAGGCCATATGGGGTTCGAAAAAAGCTAATATGGGGTTATTAGACTTACAGTGAGAAAAATAAGTATTTGAACACCCTGCGACTTTGCAAGTTCTCCCACTTAGAAATCATGGAGGGGTCTGAAATTTTAATCTTAGGTGCATGTCCACTGTGAGGGACATAATCTAAAAAACAAATCCGGAAATCACAATGTATGATTTTTTAATAATTTATTTGTGTGTTACTGCTGCAAATAAGTATCAATGTTAATATTTGGTACAGTAGCCTTTGTTTGCAATTACAGAGGTCCTGTAGTTTTTCACCAGGTTTGCACACACTGCAGCAGGGATTTTGGCCCATTCCTCCACACTGATCTTCTCAAGATCAGCCAGGTTTCTGGGCTATCACTGAGAAACACGGAGTTGAGCTCCCTCCAAAGATCTTTTATAGTGTTTAGGTCTGGAGACTGGCTAGGCCACTCCAGAACCTTGATATGCTTCTTACGGAGCCACTCCTTGGTTATCCTGGCTGTGCTTTGGGTCATTGTCATGTTGGAAGACCCAGCCACGACCCATCTTTAATGCTCTAACTGAGGGAAGGAGGTTGTTCCCCAAAATCTCGCAATACATGGCCCCGGTCATCCTCTCCTCAATACAGTGCAGTCGTCCTGTCCCATGTGCAGAAAAACACCCCCAAAGCATGATGCTTCCACCCCCATGCTTCACAGTAGGGATGGTGTTTTTGGGATGGTACTCATCATTCTTCGTCCTCCAAACACGGCGAGTGGAATTAAGACCATCTGACCACAGAGCTTTCTCCCATGACTCCTCTGGATCATCCAAATGGTCATGGGCAAACATAAGACGGGCCTGAACGTGTGCTGATTTAAGCAGGGGAACGTTCCGTGCCATGCATGACTTTAAACTATGACGTCTTAGTGTATTACCCACAGTAACCTTGGAAACAGTGGTGCCAGCTCTCTTCAGGTCATTGACCAGCTCCTCCCGTGTAGTTCTGGGCTGATTCCTCACCTTTCTTAAGATTGATAAGCCACGAAGTGAGATCTTGCGTGGAGCCCCAGTTCGAGGGAGATTGACAGTCATGTTTAGCTTCTTCCATTTTCTAATAATTGCTCCAACAGTTGATCTTTTTTCACCAAGCTGCCCCGTAGCCCTTTCCAGCCTTGTGGAGGTCAAAAATTTTGTCTCTGGTGTCGTTGGACAGCTCTTTGGTCTTAGCCATGTTAGTAGATGGAGTCTTACTGATTGTGTGGGGTGGACAGGTGTCTTTATGCTGCTCACGACCTCAAACAGGTGCTTCTAATTTAGAATAATAAGTGGAGTGGAGGTGGAGTCTTTAGAGGCGGACTAACAGGTCTTTGATGGCCAGAATTTTTGCTGATTGGCAGGTGTTCAAATACTTATTTGCAGCAGTAACACACAAATAAATTATTAAAAAATCATACATGGTGATTTCCGGATTTTTTTTTAGATTATGTCTCTCACAGTGGACATGCACCTAAGATGAAAATTTCAGACACCTCCATGATTTCTAAGTGGGAGAACTTGCAAAGTCGCAGGGTGTTCAAATACTTACTTTCCTCACTGTAGCAGTTAGCTGCACAGCTAATATAGTAGCTAATATTGTAGTGTGCCCTCTATGGATAGCATGTATGAATATTAATTGCAATAGATGCGACAAATTTACGCTCTAAGCAAATAATCACAGGTTGGGGTGGTGCTGTAGCAATGCAGCCCCTCTGCTTTTTAAGACAATCGTGAAGTGTAATTTAAGTTGAATGAGATTGATTCTCCAAAATTACAAGGTTTCACTATAAAAGTTATCACTATAGCAAATGATACCATTGTAACACTGGCACAGGCTTGCTAACTGACTATCAGTGTTAGCTAAAGGTTAGCACATTAACTCAGGGATAGTGTGTTGGTAATACGCTTGTAGTTAGTGCTAGGGTTCAGCACTTTGTCCTATGATAGCAGTGATATGTCTACTAATTTGCGCACACATCACCCTTCTGTGCAAGCAGTGGTATTAACTGCTAAAAGAGCACAGTTTAAAATAGGTGCCGTGGTAACCTGAGGTGTTATTTACTGGTTCATATAAGAATTTGTTAGAATTGTTTGACCTGTAATTAGCCTCTTTTGATTTTGGGCTTTTGAATGTTAGTTAGAACCAAAATATTTTTGTTGTTTATTGAACAAAATAATATGGAGTTCTTGCCTCTTTAATCACATCACATCTGTTTAATAAATCACATCTTTTCCAAATATGTTGGAGTTCTCTGACTGCTTGCGGTGAACCGGCTTCCAAGGTGGCACATGCAGACTGATCTGTCTGATATGCTGAACTCCAGATTGCCAGGTAAGCACATGAATATGGTACATGACAAAAGGGCCAATAGGTGTTTCACATAGTTTCCTTTTTTTTTGTACATGTCTCCACATGTGCCAGATTCACATATGATTTCCTTTCCCATCACTTTTTTCAATTGCTTTTGTAGGGTTTTTGTAAGAGCCTTTCTGCTGTAACAGTGCTACCAGACAGTCACAGTCACCCCATAGACCTTCACATATTGCCCTGATAACCGTGTAGCAACACATAGATTTCAACATCTTTTATACTAAACCTTGCACTTTATAATTTGTCATCACTCAGCTAAGCCCTGTTACTCACAGTTACTCAGAGCATGAACCAGCAGCAGCACATTGATACCGTGTAATTAAACACCCAATGTGCTTTTTTTTTTTTTTTGCATACCCAGCAAAAACGGATGGAAGATGGGATCGTTCCAGTTCATGTTTTCTGAACCAATTTCATGCACAATTTGCTTTGTGCTGGATGAGAGCTGTGCGTGAAGCTTCTACAGTAGTCCATCGCTGGCCCTTCTCCTGTATCAAGAAAAAACAACCTACCTTGCTACTCTCAATGCCATTACTCCTGTTGGGCTACAGAACTGCTGAATTCAACTCACTGCACTGTACTTCAAATCTTGTTTCAGTGCAGGGTGAATGTTTAGCTATTAAAAAGGAGACTTAATAAAACTAACTACGAATACATGTGAACCTTAAGGCTTGGACTGAACTAACCCGCATCACAGTACATTTTTGCAACAAAGCTTTCCTCCGCAATGAATTGAGTAAGGACTTTTGTACATTTCAGTTGCGATGAGGAAAATGACCAAGTTAGCTGATAGCATGCTTGCTAACTTGCCAAGTATATACAATAAAAGCAAAGATAGTAATACCATTTGAATACACCCCCCAGTTAACAGTGTACCATTCCACATCTTGAAATGAAAACTGGGGCCACTGCAAGATTTGTCGCTCATCATTTTTTAGAAAAAAAAGTTGCTAAGTAGAAAGAGTCTTTTGGCATTGACAGGGAAATGTTTTACAAAACAAATTGTGCTTGTATAAGCCCATAATTAATATATTATGAAATATTTTGGTAGTAATATGTATGCCCAATAGCCAGACTTAAAACACACCCCTGGGTTAGCCCCAGTTCTAAAGAGACAGAGACGGCTGCTGTCAAAATACGACAACTTATATGGACCTCTGAAACAGTGACGCAAAGTTTTTGGTTACCATAGTTGTAGTTATGCTTGCAGTTTATGTTATGTTCATGAATTTCAGAGGAAACTGAAACACCAACAGCATGTGCCAATAGTGAGCAGAAGTGCCAATACCTAACAAAAAGCCACAGCATGCCACATACAGGTACGTACCACCCACTTTTATGCATTGGCCCAAAGTCAAGATCTACCAGTAATGAGCAAAGTTTGTCCCAGGATATAATAAGTGACTGCTTTATTTTGGATATTTTTGACAGTTCCCCTTTATTAGTTTTGGGTCTTGTATAAGAATCCTTTCTATTTGAATGAAGGGATATTTGCATGCTGTGCTTTGCTGTCAAAACTCTAGTGTGCACTGGAGTCATTTTTTAAGTGCTTTTTAAAAGCATCACTGTGACAATTACAATGGCAGTTCATGAAATTCATGAAAACAGAAAACAGGTACTAAACATAAGCTGAATTCTGTTTAATAACACAGTGCCTAGAAGGATGCCTAGGTGAAGTTACCTTGACAGGCCTCAGAGGACACATACTCTACCTAATCAGTGTCATTCATTCACATTCCCTGTCCTCTCTTCTGTCTAACAGTCTGTTTGTTTGTGTTTGAGATTAAATGTCTCTGTGTGTGAAGGTGTTATCTGCTCTGAGCTGTGTGTAGGAAAGTGACGAGAAGAGGGAGGGGCTGTGTTTTGGCCTTCATTCTCCACTGATGAGCATGTCCCCTCCCCTCTCCTCCTTTATCCACCCCTCCCCTCTTTTTTTGCGGCAGCTGCAGCCGCACAGTAGGGGAGCCCACGGGCAATCTGCTCCAAACACACCCTCAAATCCCACCACAGTGCGCCGTAGAGCAGACAGACACACACACACAGGGGCTCCATGAAATGAGCTTCCACCACAAAAGCTCACTCGTATTTATTTATCTGCAAATGCAGAAGCTGCCAAACTCCATGCACTGACTACATCACTACCCACCCGATTCTGTGGCCCAATGGAAAGCACTGATACAGTGCGCTGTAAGGCCACACATATACAAACTGTGTTCATTAGGAAATAACATGACCTAGTAGTGTAGACTACTAGTAGAATATACTTAGTAATTATTATATAGAATCTCATAAACCTTATTATTATTACCTTATTATTAAACTTGAAATACTGTTTTAAACATGTCCTTTGTTGCATGTAATTATGAATACAACTCATAATCATTATCTATAATTAGTTGGTATTTGTCTGCATTCTAAATTCACTTCTCATGTTTTCAGTATCACTTTGAATGTTTTTCTTTAATATATTAAATTTAATTGTAATGATATATGTATTATTTATGCTTAATAATACATACACTACATGGTATGTGAATATCCTTCATAATTATTGAACTAATGTTTTTTAACAACACCCAATGCTGCCAGGTGCATAAAATCAAGAATGTATAGCTATGCAGTAAAAAAGGTCATACAGACAAGCAGAGTGGGACTGTCATAGGATGCCACCTTTGCCACAAGTTATTTTGTGACATTTTGAAATCTGCTAAATCTGCCCTGCTTAACTGTAAATGTTATTATTGCTCAGCCAACAAATGGTATATTATGCAATGTCAAAGAGCAGGGCTCTATGAATCTTCCAAATGACTCCCAGACATTAGAATAAGAACTGTGGATCTGACAACTCATGAAATGGTTCATGAACATTGCATGTTTTCAAAAATATGCTTGAAATAAGTTGAATTACTTTCCATTATAGTAAGATATATGGTACAGAGCAACATAGAAGTTATTTTCACTGTTGTCCAGGAAGTAATATGTAACCTAATCGCATAAATGCATTACTTTCATGAGTAACTGTCTATCACTGGAACTAATTACATTAACACTAGCTAGCATTATTTACAGTCTGCTGAGTCTGTGCAGCACTCTGATCATGACCTAATGACCTAACTTTGATTTAGTGAAGTTTTGTACTTACCTTTCTCTCTGGTTTGATTTCAACGCAATAACTGTGTAGCCCTTGGGGTTTTTGAGAGTAAAAGAGTGTTTGAGTGTTTAGCTTTCATGCTACTTTCACATTTATATGTGCCTGTGAACCTTCGTTATTTATTTTATTTTACAGCTTTACCTAAGAGTTAAGTAATTTCCCACTGTTTTGGGTTCAGTTTTGTTCTGTTTAAGCTAAAGGGGGCGGAGCTAGCAAAGTTCGGGAAAAAAAAGAAAAAAAGGGGTAGACGGAGCCACGCTCGGAGAGTAGAGCTATTTAGGGAGAAGAGACGGAAAATAGACAGTTTAACCCGCAAATTCAGCTAAGAAACAAACCAGAAGTGCCCAGCAAGCGTTTCTAGTGTTACGGCAACCTGCTGAAACTAAGCAGAGCCTAGTTAGATTGAGTTTCTATAAACAGCTAACTAAGGAGGCTCTAGCTAGCTAATGCTATTAGTTGTTCAGTTAAGTGTCAGGTGGGGGGCGCTACACGTGGGGGCTCGTTCGCTGCTTGTGAACGTGGTGGCCTCGAACAAAATGTCCGTTCGCGCTCCTTCGCCTTGCTCTGACTCAATCAGAATCCATGATGGGGAACGGGGGGAAGAAGCTGCTGCTAACTTGCTTTGGAGAGGGGAATCCAGCGTTGCCAGAGGATGTCTGAGCCCATGGTTGCTCAGACTGCTGTCTGGTTTTCCCGAGGTGATCCCGGATGAGCCCCCACGTGTAGCGCCCCCACCTGACACTTAACTGAACCCTGGGGTTCAGTGTCCAAGAGGGAGCTACCCTCTGTTGGCGCGTGTTGGAGCTAAAAAAAAAAACACAGCGAATCAGTCAGCAGTTACTCACAGTTCAACCGTAGGTCACGCATAGCACCCTCACAGTTCAACCATGGCAGGATATTCGGAGTAGCAATCCAATAAAGGGGAAACGAAAAACACGAATATGACAAAAAAGGAGAACCTTTAATCCAGCCCAAAAGTTGTCCACGCGAGTCCGCCGTCAGCGCAGTGTCCGTTCGTCCCGACAGGCCGTCTGTCCAAGCCTGGCTAGCGCGGCTAATAGCATTAGCTAGCTAGAGCCTCCTTCGTTAGCTGTTTATAGAAACTCAATCCAACTGGGCTCTGCTTAGTTTCAGCAGGCTGCCGTAACACTAGAAACGCTTGCTGGGCACTTCTGGTTCGTTTCTTAGCTGAATTTGCGGGTTAAACTGTCTATATTCCGTCTCTTCTCCCTAAATCGCTCTACTCTCCGAGCATGGCTCCGTCTACCCCTTTTTTCTTTTTTTTCCCCGAACTTTCTGGCTCCGCCCCCTTTGGCTTAAACAGAACAAAACTGAACCCAAAACAGTGGGAAATCACTTAACTCTTACGTAAAGCTGTAAAATAAAATAAAATAAATAACAAAGGTTCACAGGCACATATAAATGTGAAAGTAGCATGAAAGCTAAACACTCAAACACTCTTTTACTCTCAAACACCCTAAGGGCTACAACTGCATCAGCTGAGTAGCGGAGCACAATGTAATGCAAAGTCATTGGATAACGTTCATCACACTGAAGAACCTCACCTGCAGTCTACCTTCATGCAGTTATGTTATCATGTACAACATAAAATAGTCCATTATCTTCACAAATAGAAGAGCAACATTGAAATGACTTACTGCTATTTTTTAAAATATATGCATGTAGTATTTAATTACTTAACTATAAAATGTACAGAGTACCTAATTTGTATTTTCATTGGACCCTTGGGTAATAGGGGCCTTAAGCAGCTGCCTGCATAGTCTATTGCAAATACAGCCCTTGCTCAGCTCTCTTGGAATCTACACAGAGGGTATATACAAAATAGTACCCAGTACCAGGTGCCAGGTTTGCCTAATGGAAAACTAAAACAGGCAAGTACAGTCAGGTCAAAATGAGCCAGTACCATGCAGTGGAAAAAGAGGATTTAGTGCTTGCGATGGGTCGTTTTAATGCTACAGCATACAAAGGCATTTTTTTAGACAATTATATGTTTCCAACTTTGTGCCAGTTATGTGGAAGGCCCTTTCTTGTTATAGCATGACTGTGCTCATGTACACAAAGCAAGGTCCATAAAGACAGACTTGGTGTGGAAGAACTCCAATGGCCTGTACCCTAGCCCCACTGAGCAATTTTGAATAGTACATTTTTATTGATTGCAACGCCTTTTTACCCAACATCAGTACTTCAGAAATGCTTTTTTTTTAATGAATGAGTATTTAATTGTGTATCAAATAAGTGAATAATTATTAATTAGCATTTATTAATGTGTGATGTTTGTGGTAAACGAATGACAGCAAACCAGATATTACATTGTTTTAATGCTGCAATGAAAATGTCTACCACTGTAAGTAACAAAATTCCTTAGATGGCAGTGGTGAGTTGAATTCTCTTTTAATAGCTTAAAATGGCTTGGTTTTGCGACAACCTCACTGGTGGAATAAACAGGATGTGGATTTTTAAAGAAACCAAATATGCCAAATGTCTCATTGTTAAATTCCAGACAGCCCAGTATCACACAAAAGGACAAAAAATAAAGAATATAACATTCTCCTGCCTGATCTCCACACTAATAAAGTTCTCCTTTCATTGGTACCTCTATTATCATGTCAATATATGCTTTGCCTTATGCCACTGTTGTTTGTATAGCACTATAAGTAAATGTACTATGCAGCACTTACAATTGTAGTTAAGGTTGCGTATTTGCATATTAAATTTGGTTGCAAATTTTGTGTAATCAGTATTTTGCTCCCATAACTGCAATGTCTTAGCTTCTTAGTTACCTGGAAAGTAGTGCAGTTTTATGCTGGTGATGTGAATTATGATTTTATTAATGATTTTTTAAACTAGATATAATTCTTTTTTTAACAGTTTACATATATTAAAATAACTGTTAACAATAAATGTGCTGCAGTTTTGTGGCCTGATAAAGGACAAAGCTTAAACAAAAAAAAAACAATGTAACAAACAAATATTAAAGTATTTATTATCATAATTATTCATACCAGGCCTGATTGTACAGATTATAGCTGTCATAATTCCTTAATCTTAAAAAAAAACATGGTATAACATTTTTGATAGTTTGTTTTTTGTTCATTTAAGTCCATTTTTATTGTTAGGCCTTGGTAGAAGACTCAAATATTAACATATTTTATAGCAAAAGCACAAAAATAGATAAATAGTTAAAAACTAAATTAGATTTTTGTCACAATAATGGTGTTCTGCATTCTAGCTATAAACACACACACACACGCGCGCGCGCACACACACATAGGCAGTGAAGGTTGTAGAGCGTTTTAAAGGGCAAACAGACTTGTATCATTTAAAACATTGGGCCACAGGCTCTGGCAAATGCCCCTCACAGATTGGAGAAGACAAGCCTGCAATTAAGGGAGACGAGTACGGTTGCCAAGTCATTCCCCTTGAAATCCCCCTTTATCCATCACTGGTGGGTCAGAGGAGCTGTCATGGCAGGTAATGAATTATAGTACCTCCCCCTTTAAAAAAGCCCTCACCTTGCCTCACATTAGTGGTCAGTTTGATCCAAACACCGCAAGACACTGTGGCACCCTGCAGGCAAAAAAACAGGCCAAAATGGGTCCACAATGAAGTTGTTAATGAGAGTACACTTTCCGTTGCTCAAGACATTACAATTTGGCACACTTCTCCAAAGTGTTGTCTCTCTTAATCAAGTTCATGTTCAAAGTTATTTATTCAGAAACAGGGGAATGTTGAAGAGTTTTTCCAAATTGGAGTTCAATATGAGTGCACTAGGCATGCACAAAGCTTGCTTTTTAAAAAAAACAAACCAATATACAGCATTGACTTATCAAGTTAGAGAGGTTTAATCACACAGTGTTCTGGGCTTGCCAAGACAGATGGATTTAGATTTTCCAATTACTTTTAATTAGTTCCCTTCGATCTGTTTCAGAGAACACCGAAGGCCATGAAACAGTAAATCCTGGAAGTAGAGGACCATCCTCCAGAGTGCATGCCTCCAACAAACAATATTTACACCTCCAGGTACAAGAAACAACACTGAAAGTAAGGAAATCCAGTCTGGGGTGATACACTCGGATATCAGCATGAATGGGCTGGGCTAAAAGGCTGTAGGCTGGGTTGGTTGGGACAGTATGTCAATAGAACCAGTGATAAGTCAATATTATTTGATCTGTATTTAATATATAACAAATAACAATATATGATATTATAGCATATGAATTTTTGCATATACTTGCTTATTCCAAATATGAGGCCTTCAACCCGTTCCAATAACGTTTGGACAAGAGCATGTTTACCACTGTGAAACATCATCAATTGATCCAGTTTTGTAAGTTTTGCCTTTCTTTCTCATTTGTGGAACTGTACAGATAATTGTAAATGTGTTTCATATTTTGCGCTGTATAAATGCCACACGTTTTCAACAGGAGAGACGTTCTTAAGGCAGAGACTTCAGTATTGTTTTCCAAAGTGTATATAATAAAATAATTGTTTACAAATGACTTATTTATTCTGCATATATATATTGTACAAGAACAAGACAACCTGCTTTCTCATATGATCACCTGTCGTATTGCTTTACCATGGTTGGAGTAAACTTAAAAATCTTTACTTAATATGGTTTTAAATTATGTCAACAAAACAGACAGGAAAGCAACTGCAATACTATAGTTTAGTGTTATCTTAGCTACGTTTTTAAAATAAAACGTATTTTACTTTGTTTATGTGCAATTGCAATTTACATGCACATTATAAACCACAACTTCCAGAAAGCTCAGGTTTTTTACTCAAAACCCTGCATACAGCAATGTTGGTGTTGTTATGTCTAAATAAGAATTTCCTCAGTAAAAGTGATGTTGTAAAGATCAAAAACGTGTAAATATCTTTCAGCATTAAAGGTGATTCACAAATGCAAGCTAGCCTGAAACAACACAAAAAAATGTGGTGGTACGCTGGTAACACATTTTTCACACATGGAACACACTAACCTCTATTATTTCTATCTGAAAGGTGGATTTAGATCACGATTCAACTTTCCACTCTGTATCAGTCTATTTCAGATTAACTTGAGCCTAGATATGGCCTCCACACTGCATAGTGCAGATTTAACTTATTATTTGTGTTTATTGACAGTTTGTCAAAATATTGTAATGTAGTCATATTCATCATAGATGCCGGTTTGTAATGCAGTGTGGCGTGAAGGACTGAAGGTCACAGGTATTCAGTTGTGGTTTTGACATAAATAAATAAATAAATAAAAATTGAACAATATTGAAACGGATAAGATTCATTTATATATCATCTTTGTACTGATTTAGTTAAAGTTGATTTGCAAATCAAACATACTATATTTGCAGACCACATACAAATGTTTTGAAAAATCGTTTTGAAAAAATAAATATTTTGTTGTTTTTGTGACATCACAAGAACAATGAATACAATTTGCAGCTTCCTTTCTATAAATGGACCATATGGACTGCAGAGTGAATGATACAGTTTTAAACTTGTTTACATACAACATTCAACTATTAATCAAAAAGAGACAAAAAAAATTCAGGTTTCTATGATATGGGCCCTTTAAGATTTTCCAAAAATATACTCAGCTACACTATGAAGCTGCATAGGACCTTTAATACTTTCATTTACATTATTATTGTCAAGTAAAAAGAATACATGAAAACCAGCTACGAAGATGAAAAAAAACTCGTGCATAAGTGGGAATGACATGCAATGAGAGGAACGGTGCATCTCTGGTGGGTGGGGGATTGATTGAGGTGCAGGTGATGAATTCAGGCCGTGCTGCTAAGCTGTTTAAGGGGTGGCATCAGTGTGGTGCTCTTAAGTGCGCTGGGCTGAAATCTGCACAGTAATCCATTTTCACAGTCACGCTCCACTGTGTCAGGAAAGCACTCGGCAGAGCTTTATAAATATGCACTTGCTTACACATAGCCTCGCTCGCCTGCCTGCTTTCTCTTTCTGTTTTTACTGGACGTGATTTCAATGCTGCTTAGAGAGCGAGGAAGAAAGCCTATCAAAGAGGGATACAAAAGAAAGAAAGGAAGAAAGAGTGTAAAAGATTATAAAAGTGGGAGATGAAAAAAGAAAGAGGAAAACTGTGAGGAAAATAGTGAAATAGAAAGAAAGAGAAAAAGAAAAAGTGAGAAGGTGTGAGATGAAGGTAGATTGTGAAGATAAAGAGAGAAAAAGAGGAAGAGAGGAAAAAGATAGAACAAGCCAGAGAACAGAACAAGGAAATAAAAAAGAAAGAGAAAGATTAAATAAAGACAGAGAATGGGGGAAATAAATGCAGTAAGAAAGGAAAGAGTGAGGGATGAAACAAAAAGAAAAGAGAAAAAGAGCAGGAGAAAGCAGGAAAGAGAAAGAAAAAGTTGAACACAGAGGGAGACATAAAAGAGAGAATGTGAGAGAAAAAAGGGTTGAGAGAAAAAGAGTGATAGATTAAATTATAGAGAGAGTTTCTGTATTAATGACAGCAGCATCCTCTAAGAGCTGGAATGGTTATTTCAATGAGAGGGATGGATACAGAAGAAAGAAGAAAGACAGAAGCCTCTAACAGGACCCACCTACATTACAGTCAGTGTTAAACTGTAGAGGCAGCATGGGAGAGAGGACTCAAACACCTGTCTTTCATTTGTTTCCACTCACCGAAAGCTATGTATACCTGTGTGCACTCATAAAACAAAGCTGTTTTACTGGTTTTAGGCTTGGATGTGAAGACCTAGAAGCAAAATCATTTGGTATAGAACATTTATATTACATAGTGGTTCTATTCACTTTAAAAAGATTTTTCATCTTTGAAAAACATTTGCAGGCTGAGCAGGTCCTCTGAACGCTTTCATACCCGCCGTGTTTGCTATAGACCAATATCTATTTTATTATTGAGAATATTCCACCCCTATGCATTTTTATATATGATTCATGGCAAATGAGGAAACATCACATCAACATCACAGATGCTTTCCTCTTCTTAAAGCAGCACATTAACCCAGTACTGCGCACATAATCTTCCCATTTTACCTCTTTACAGATGCTCAGTTCCATCTTGCAGCATGGCAGCTGGACCTTGCGGCAGACAATAATATAAAACAGACAAACAATAAAATGCATTTGATGAACTAAATGAAAATTAAAATCTACAGACTTACATCAATTAATGACAGAAGGAAACACATTTGAATTCACTATATAAGCAGGTTATAAGCAGGGCTAACACTGGCTAGCCAGTAAATGTCTGCCTCAGGCAGACAGAGTATGGTTTGCACAAGCAGCTCACTTATAAGAAAAAGTGTATTTCTCAAAATTATAAAGGTTTTTTCCCCAAACACCTTAATAGTCTTTCCAACTTCTTCAAATTTAGAGTGAGAGTAACTGACGCTAAGTCATGCTAGTTAGCTTATCAAATTAGCAAACATTATCAAGCTGGCTAACTTTGCTTTCAGCATTTGATGGTAACAATGCAACAATCAAATACATCACCTAATTACATTTGCACTCACTCACTCACTCCTGGAGCCCACATCACCAGGTAAGTTTAACTAGATACTGAGAAGGGGGGGTTCACGCATGACGGAACATATTAGAGCTTATATTAGAACATGATTACTGTATAAGCAAATGTTTGATTTAGCTAAACGCTGAGACATTATTAACACATCCACACCTACTGGCCACTTCATCGGGTACCCCTCCTTGTATCTACACTTAATGCTATCATTACATTTAGTCTATTTTATCAGCTAGTTCTACAGTTACAAAATATAGTCCATCTGATTTGCTGCATACTTTGTTAGCCTCATTTCGGTCTCTTCTTCAGTGGTCAGGATCTCACAGGACTGCCACAGAGCAGGTAATACTTAGGCCATGGATCATTCTCATCACTCCTGTGACACTGACTTGGTGGTGGTGTGTTAGTGTGTATTGTGCTGGTCCTTATGGATCAGACACAGCAGTGTCTCTGATGTTTTAAACACTATGTCCACATATTGTCCACTCCTACCTTACTGGTCCACCTTGTAGATGTTAAGGTCAGATACAACAGTTCACCTTAAGACCAGCACGATGTCTGGATAGTTTTGATTGGTGGACTATTTTCAATTCAGCATTGACAGTGAAGTGTTTAAGACTCCAGCAGCACAGCTGTGTCTGATCGGCTTCTAACAGCACAACACACACTCACACACCACCACGTCAGTGTCACCACAATGCTGAGAATGATTCATCGCCTAAATACTACCTGCTCTGTGAGGGACCTGACCATTGAAGGACAGGGTGAAAGGGGTTAACAAAGTATCCAGCAAATCACTTGGACTACAATCTGTAACTGCAGAACTAGAAAATAAACATGTATGGTAAGTAGAGCTGAGAATGTACAATGAACTCAACGTACCTGTATACATGGTGTATCCAATGAAATGACCAGTGGGTATATTTAGGATAAAACATAAAACAGAAAGACGATTGTGCAAAACACCTCTTTTTTCAAACATAAAAAAGTGGTTCTCTTATGACAACGCTTTGTGGCACACTTAGCAAAGCAAAGTATTAACTATTTGCGCAGCAAGTCCCAGAATGAGCTAAAGACTGTTACATTCAGGTAAGACACACTTTGAAATGTCATTCCCAGTAAGCCTCAAGTAAATTACTGATCACCATGTGAACATTTATTAATTAGGCTAGCGGATTAAGATTCATTAAGGTAAAAAGGACATTACGCGTTTAATCTCTCAGTAAAGACATGAATTTTGAGGCAATGATTAAAACTACAACCATAAAACACAAGCTCATTAAAACAGAGTTGTGATACCATGCATGATAATAAAGAAGATGTCCTTGAGTCAGTGATATTTCATCCGTCACCCTCTTGTTCACTCATCGCTCGTAGTGAGGGGACGAAGACCCTCATCAGCAGTTACACGTCTGACGTCAAAGGTTAATGCGACATGGTTTGACTAATTAACTAGCAGTTTGACTTCGCAGCTTCTCTTTTTGTTCGGCTTTTCTGAAGTTCGTGGCTCGCTTCACGGTAGGCTAATTTTCTGTGCGACAAAGCACTCAGCGTTTAAATGAGCTCTCTTATGTGGAACAGATTGCTTGGTCCCAGTACCTCCGGCACCATATTTGGGGGTCATAAATGTGGATTTTTGAAGTTATGACTTGATGGTATTTCTTTTTATGGGGTCTTAATTGCCAAATGGCACCTCAGTGGCAGTGAGGCAAGGTCACGCTGATAAACGGCCGTGTCACCCACTGCTGGAACCCTGCTCGCTTTTGCTTCCTGAGGCATATGTAGATGACATGTTTCACTGCGGTTTGTTTTGCTTTTTCTCACCATGTCTAAAGTGTATTAAAAGCAGGCGTGAGCTCAGATAAGTTTGTCATGCTCTTACATTGCTTAAGGCAATAGTCTACTACACTACAGCGGATACAGGCCATAGAAGCGAGTGATAAACTCCTGTTTTAGAGGCTCTAAGGGCTGCTGATTTTAGGGAATCCTTATTGAAATTGTTCACAGCAATGCTGATTAGAATCAGACGTCTGAAGCATAAAATTCCCCCAAATATGAACATTATGTATTCGACATACTGTATTTCAGATCACTGATAATTTTGGATAGTAAAAAATTATAAATATTTTTGTATTTGTGTTGTAGACATCGTAACCCCTGGTTCCTGTCATCCTTTCACACCAAAACTATGAATGACTCATCTTTTTTAAATTATTAAAAAATTTTAAACTTTAAAAAAATAGGTGAGAATCCCCTTAAAAGAGACGGCATGCTAAACACATGGTGCTGTGGCCTTCCAGGACTGGGGCCTGACACCTGGATAAATGCAGCTTTAGGATCAAATTTGCTGCACCTCTCACTATGTGGTCTAAAAACAATGGACCAGGAACAGCACTGTATGGAGATGCTTTGTAAATAGCACTCATGGTGGAGTTCTGAGATAGGAGTAGCATTTCTCAACAACTGTTCCATAAACCTGGCATAATATTTCTCACTTCTAATAGAGATGTAACCATACACTGTTTTCACATATTGTGGTTTTTATAAAACAATATATCACAATGTAGTCAAGAAGTAAAAAAAATTAAGCCAATGATCAGCAACAGCTGGTAAAAAACACAAACAGGCCATTTACTTGGAAAATGAATAAAGTTAACACAAAAAAGGTTCAGGAACCTTTAGAACTGAAATGGCATGGATTGTTTGTAATGTACAAGTTCCAACATTCTGGCAATTTGCCTGATATCACAATATCAAAACGTTTATAGTATCAAATTGAACTAAATTAATTTCACAGTTAATAATACAGTAAGCATGAGCAACAGTATTTTACATTGTGATGATAACTTTAGGATGGATACAGAGCAACATCTGTCTGGCCTGCATCTGCATTACCTCAAGGGCATTTGCTCGTAAGTTTGCTACAGATATATCCCACCACAAAGTGAGTTTAGTCATTCAAAATGAATCTCCATCTTCAACATAAATCATCAGAAGGGGTTTTTTATCAGTATTCAAATTGATACATTTCACTCTGTATATTAACATCAGATGTAAGTAATTTATATATATATATATATATTTATCTTTTTTTTTTGCTTGCGGTAACCCTTTGTTTTAATTATTTTTTATATTATTTTATATTATTTCTATATTATGTAATAAACTATACATCTAATGTTAATATACAGAGTAAAATGTATCCATTTGAATACTGGGAAAATCCCCTTCTGATGAGGTATGTTGAAAATGGGGTGGGATATATGTGGGATAAACTTATGAGCTAATGCCCTTGAGGTGAAGCAGATTAAATATGACATTATTATGACAGTGTGAGAATGTCATAATAAGTACTGGAAAGCAGGGCACAACCTAACACAGTTAGTTTATTTTAAATAAATGCTTAAATATTTGAGAAAGTGTAGTTATTGTCTGATGGAGGGATCTTGCACATTTCTATTCCAATCAAATTGTAAGCTTTGTTTCACCTTCATTTGGGAACAGTTCAGCTGAAAAAGCTGCAAGTGCCTCTAATAATAAACCCCATATGTGGGATTAACTGTAACAGACGGAGGGGCTAACTGTAACAGTTGCTAGGAACTCACAGTTAATTTAGCATGATGCAATGTAGTTTGATCCAGACGGGCCTTCTGAGTTAACTGTGTGAAAAACATATAAAACACAGTAAATATGATTAGTCAAAAAAGATTCTGCCAAATTAATTTTTGACTGTGAAGCAGGGCCATGACACAGATTTCAGCATAATAAAACACATCTGAAGTACATTTTAACCTGTTAATAAAAAGTAAAGAAAAGAGTTGTTTGGAGATGATATTTACAGGGTTACCTACCTCATTCGGTCAGGTAGAACCTGTATCCGGAAGGCTTCAGGTGGAGTCTATTCCAATTGAGATGTATTTATGAACAGTTTCTATTTCGAGCTATTAGTAGGATAATTAAAGGATAATCAGGCTCCGTGTAAATGTGGCTAGTGAGTCCCTCAGCTGCTTAGACACTTCTCCTGAGAAAGACCTCAGGAATCTCATACGTGTCTCTTTTTGAGTTTTTGTAGAGACCACAGTAAAGTCATAAATTGTGCCAGGAAAATAAAGCTTAGGTTTGTTTGACACTAAACATTCATCTCTCCTTTATTTCTTCTGCAACATAAGTTTCCTTTTTGTCACATGCTGTTCCTCCTAAGGAATTATAGAAGTCTCCTGAGCTATCAAAGAGCAACATTTAAGCAAAAAGAATGTCCTCTGGATTCATTCCAAAAATGGTTTGAAAAATTACCTTTTGTTGCAAATGCACTCTGTACTTTGCTTTCCTAGCATGTCTGTTTTTGTACTTGCACACTTTTTCACCATTTTCACATATGTAAGAACTGGAATTATGTTGGCAATATTGAACTGAATGTTGAAAAAGCATCCACTCTTGGAATTTACACACATGCACACACACACAAAAAAAAAAAACAGTTTCTGAAATGCTGTATAGATTATTCTGTTAGGACAAATAGTCTATGCGTATGGTGTCAGTTTGTTTCAGTTTATTCATGCATCGTAAAGGTCCTTAGCAGCATCAAGAGGAATTGTTCATTACAATAATTGAAGCTGCTTCAAGGCAGTTATTAAAAATAAATAAATAAATATGCAACAAGAGTGTTACTTATTAACACCCCAGTCTGTAATGGTAAGTAGGCCTGTGGGGTGTGTGGGGGGGGTGTCTACCTTCCCAAATATTGTTCTGAAATTCAAAATGATATGCGCATATCATCATCAAAAACAGAGGGCAACTGAGAGGCGGGTAGAGCGAGTAGTGTTTCACAGTGAATAACAATGAGCACAATCATTCAGTTTTAAAGACACTTATCAAATGGATCTGCTGGTGAAACACTTTATAAATAACCTTATTGTGACTGGCTTCCCTGTCATTTCTTTTCTCTTTTTTTTAAACACTGATGTGGCATTGATGTTGACACATGCTGGTTTTCGGCTCACTTTGACACGCTGTCGACACATTTGCTTGGGAGAAATCTTGGAACAAATAACCTTGAAATATGTCATTCAAAGGAAGTAAATCTGTGTAGTGTACATATTCATTATAGATCAAATCAGATGAATGCTCATCAGCTTCAGGGTGTCTGCTTTGCCTGTACTGTTTTGTTTCTGTCTGAATGTCATATTAAGAATTCATCTATTCTCATCTTGTTTAAAGTCGTGCAGCATCTCCGTGTATTTGAAGGCCTACTTTGTCTCCTGAATGTTGTTTTTATTCAGGACAGCATCCATTAATTCATCTGCTGCAATTAAGGGAACACTGTGCACACTGCAATCACGGTCGTTGTCTTCCTATTGATACTATAAACGTGGGCTTCTAATAAGCAAACTAAAGATATCTCTCCATAGTCATCGTAGAATATGAAGCCTTACAGTAACAGGCATAAGTCACTTTAATAATAAAAAAAACTTCAAACTTTGGGGCATGTCTAATGTGATGGTATGCTGTGAATCATACCTTTGCAAGCATTCAATGGGGTAAATACTGGCAGTCCAGACAGTACAGTCACACTGGGGCCTGTATGGTAGGTGGTAGGAGAGACACCAAGTTTTCTGGTGTTGACTCAGACTCTTGACTCCTGCCTCTGGACTTGATGAAAGCAACTTCTCAACTTCACTTTATTTTAACCAAGACCCTGAGCAAATGATAAAAGGATATAACCGAGATCAATCTACAAAAAACATACTTTACCTAGTTTTATGAGGCTATACTAAAATTGACATATTTCAAATTCAGTTAATTTCACCTACTGAGGGGTGAGAACAAAAATATACTCAATCATGCAGAGTTGTGGTTCAGGACAGGAGTTTCTGCTACAGCAGCCAGTAACCAGCCCTGTTTTTTTTTTTATTTAAAGCTGGTAATTAAACAAATTCTACAAATCGGATTCCAAAAAAGTTGGGACACTAAACTAATTGTGAATAAAAACTGAATGCAATGATGTGGAGGTGCCAACATCTAATATTTTATTCAGAATAAAACACAAATCACAGAGCAAAAGTTTAAACTGAGAGAATGTATCATTTTAAGGGAGAAATATGTTGTTTCAAAATTTCATGGTGTCAACAAATCCCAAAAAAGTTGGGACAAGGCCATTTTTACCACTGTGTGGCATCCCCGCTTCTTCTTACAACACTCAACAAACGTCTGGGGACAGAGGAGACCAGTTTCTCAAGTTTAGAAATAGGAATGCTCTCCCATTCATGTCTAATACAGGCCTCTAACTGTTCAATCGTCTTGGGCCTTCTTTGCCGCACCTTCCTCTTTATGATGCGCCAAATGTTCTCTATAGGTGAAAGATCTGGACTGCAGGCTGGCCATTTCAGTACCCGGATCCTTCTCCTATGTAGCCATGATGTTGTGATTGCTGCAGAATGTTGTCTGGCATTATCTTGTTGAAAAATGCAGGGTCTTCCCTGAAAGAGATGACGTCTAGATGGGAGCATATGTTGTTCTAGAACCTGAACATAGTTCTCTGCATTAATGGTGCCTTTCCAGACATGCAAGCTGCCCATGCCACAAGCACTCATGCAACCCCATACCATCAGTGATGCAGGCTTCTGAACGGAGCATTGATAACAACTTGGGTTATCCTTGTCCTCTCTGGTCCGGATGACATGGCGTCCCAGTGTTCCATAAAGAACTTCAAATCGTGACTCATCTGACCACAGAACAGTCTTCCATTTTGCCACACTCCATTTTAAAAGACCCCTGGCCCAGTGCAAACGTCTGAGCTTGTGGAGCTTGCTTAGAAATGGCTTCCTTTTTGCACTGTAGAGTTTCAGCTGGCAACGGCGGATGGCACGATGGATTGTGTTCAATGACAATGCTTTCTGGAAGTATTGCTAAGCCCATTCTGTTATTTCCTTGACAGTGGCATTCCTGTTTGAGGTGCAGTGACGTTTAAGGGCCCGGAGATCACGAGCATTCAGTAGAGTTTTACGGCCTTGACCCTTACACACAGTGATTGTTCCAGATTCTCTGAATCTTTTGATGATGTTATGCACGGTTGATGATGATAACTTAAAAGTCTTTGCTATTTTACGCTGGGTAACAGCATTCTGGTATTGCTGCACTATCTTTCTGCGCAACAATGGTGGAATTGGTGATCCTCTTACCATCTTGGCTTCAGAGAGACACTGACACTCTGAGAAGCTCTTTTTATACCCAATCATGTTGTCAGCTGACCTAATTAGTGTTAATTGGTCTTCCAGCTGTTCGTTATATGCTCAATTTCCTTTTTCCACCCACTTATTGCTACTTGTCCCAACTTTTTTGGGATTTGTTGACGCCATGAAATTTTGAAACAACATATTTTTCCCTTAAAATGATACATTCTCTCAGTTTAAACTTTTGATCTGTGATTTGTGTTCTATTCTGAATAAAATATTAGATGTTGGCACCTCCACATCATTGCATTTAGTTTTTATTCACAATTTGTTTAGTGTCCCAACTTTTTTGGAATCCGGTTTGTACTTAAACTCTTGATATGGACTATGGGTTTATAAGCTGTTTCTTTGTATGAAGCCACGTCTTCATATTCCAGTTGTCAGGCTTGTCGGTCAGAGAAGGGCTGACAAAGACAGCTAGCTATTTAGCTAAGGTGGTGCTAAGGTTAGCTAGCTTCACTTTAGCTGAACAGCACATTAAACAGATAACCAGAACATGAATATGTGGGTTCATAGCAAGAAACACTGCACATAACCCTCAAGGAGATCAAATGCCCTGTTTGACTTTTACTAGTGGGTGCTAACATTAGAGCCCAGTGGCAGCAATCTTTGTTTCTCTTTATTCATTTGAGAATTCTCATACTCAGGACAAGGAAAGTGCTAGAACAATAACGTAGTAGATTTTATCTGACACAGACGACATAGAATACAAAAAGATGATAGTCTTAGCCGTCTCAGTAGATGCTTAGACCTGGACGTGTTAACAAGCTGATTGCAGTGAAAAGAATTTAGAGCCCTTGTAACCCACAGTGGTACCAGAATAAACAAGAAAGCAACTGTGAAAAAGGTTTTACAGGTTCTGTGGCTGTCATTCGATTTGGGGGACTGCGGTGCATTTGGGCCAGGAAATGGCTTACATCAGACATGGTGTATGTGCTAGTATTACGTCTGTATAAAGACTGAGTGGCAGTGACTTGTGGCAGATGTGCCATTCCCACTGGGAGGAAAAAAAACTTTTTAATAATTGCTAAATGAAAACATACCCAGTCAGCCCCAAAAGCACAGGCATAAACAAAAAGGTATAGATACTGCTGAACTAAAGTGTGTGTATGATCACAAACCAAGTGATTAACAGATAAATGTACTAAATATTTTTTATGAAACATTTTTCTTTAGGGGATTCTACACTATTAAATGTGCTTTTTCAACATTATGTATTCTGCTCTTACACTTATAGAGATATGAATAATATGTACACTTGTGTGTATGCACATGCTTGTATGTGTGGTCATAGACATTAAAAGATGGAAAGATTTAAAAATTGTTATTCATGAAACTTGTTTGTTTATGCTACTAAATGTACCTTTTAACAGTGTGTTTACTCTTCTAAAATCCGATGATCCACGAAACATGCATAATGTGTGCATCTGTGTGTCTGGATGTGTGTGCGTACGCTCCTCAGGGCTTTATCTAGTGTCACCAGCCGTCAGACAGACTGGGTCGTCTCAGGGCTATGCACACGGCCTGATAGAGCCTGATTAGGCCTCCCTCATCTCCCCAATGTGCACGCTGACAGAGGCAATCGGACAAGGTCGCCCACAGTTACCATGACAACCAGACACGCAAGCCGGGAGGCTTCAAAGTGCCCCCCACCCCTTCCCAACCCACCTCTCCTTCTACATAAAAGCTTAGCTTGCAGTCTCTTTCTGTGGGTGAAATGCCTTCTCGTAAATGATGAGAACAATCTAAGTGGAACAATCTTAAAATTATGAAATGGCTTTTTCAATAAAAGCATTTTAACTGAACTTATTGTTGTCATGGGTTATGCACAAGACAAAAGAAATATCAATGTTGTGATTCAAAATACGTCTGTCTTCAACAGCACTGTCCCCTGTTTCACCTCTTCCCACTGCAAGCCTGTTTATTTGTACCTGCTCACACTGTGCATTTCTTCATGCTGTGACTGTCACTCATTCCAGCCACCTCTGTCCTTTGGGTATTGAAGTCCACACCTTAATTAGCTGACTATTTTGACCCTGTCTAAGGAAAAGGGAATGGTCTGCTTACTAGCCTGAAAAAATGAAGTGGTGAAATGCCCTCTTAGAGCAAATTACAGTTTTGAATGCTTGCTTTGCAATGAAACAAAGAGCTGAAAAAGGAATTAAATAAGTGGTGCACAGATGCTTAATGGATCTATATATGCTCCATCTACAAATGTTCTTTTCATGGCAATGTTAGACAAGCTATATCAAAGGCTGAAAATTGCCTTTCATACATTACAATGTACCTGATGTTGAGTGGAACCTTATTTCACTGTAGACTTAAAGAACATTTTTAAAATTATTTTTGACATAGTAGGTGAGGAAGCAAATGAACATTGACAAAAGTTGGTATTATAGCAGTTGTTCATAATTCTTAATATCAAAGAAAGCTGCAGTGGTGGCTGTTGTCCCACAGCTATTTTTGCAGAGATGTGTCCACATCCACATCACCACACGCAGACAGAACAGTGCTCTACTTAATCTGATGACATAGTATTTTAATGAGAAAAAAAATGATTTGATTATATTTGCTAAAAGTATCTATGTAATTAATTTCCATTCTACCTCTGCAAGGGGTTACAGTGTCACACTGCTAAAAAGGACTATACTGTTACAGTTAATCAAAATTGGTCCTGTTGGAAATAACAACAAATTGACCAGAATGTTAATGATAGCTCGATTACCAGAGAAAATACATATATACAAAATAAATATAATAACTTTATAACATCAAAATATATGCTGTTGGTGCAGTGCCACCTTTTTTGGCAGATATATGGCAGACTCATCCCACAGTGACTCACTTTCACCTCTTCAGGTAGAAATGGGTATTACAGATAGGATGGGCCATGGCTAGCTGGTTAGCATGCTAACTTCAGTAGATATCTCTGCAGCAAAATACACTGATGTCTTTAATACTGTTATTTCTTAAAATGTTGTTAACAAGTTTAGTTAATTTTGTAATGTTCTAAACTATGAACCTTACTGCACCCTTAATAGCAGAGGGCCAACACCAGTGCAGCTGTTGTACAATGAATGAAAACACATGGCAAATATTAATGCTAAAACAAATAAATAAGGAAGGTAGACAAGCGCTTCGGTGATAAAGTAACTTTAAGTTAGTATTTGTTGATAAGTAAACAAGTAATAAATTACATAAGGTAATGTTGTTTTCACATTATTATTAAATCTTCATTCACAAAGTGTTCGTCAAGTCGTTTCTGACTCCTGATATCCCAATAAAGTATTTCTCTATATTATTTTGTTTGGTCTCCTGAGTGGCTGGTTCAAGATTCCTCTGATTTTATTCATCTGATTTTATTCATCTGTCTTGTTGCCGGTTGTGCTTTTCTTAACCTCTGTTATTGGTATTAATAATGTATTATTAATACATTAATAATATGAAAACAACACCTAATGGCCTTGTTGCTTATGTACTTAATATTAGCTAACCATGATGCAAGTTAGTCAACCCTGATTGTAAAGTGTTACCCAACAAAGCAATGTGCACAAAAACAGTTGCTAGAGTGCTGATCAAATAAAACTGTAGTCCGAAACACCTTTAGTTCTTTTTCTTATGGTCACAGCTTTGACAGCTATTTGTTTGCCTCATACTATCTGTGTGTTGGATGAAATCAACCACACCTGAATTCCTGCAACTATGTTAAGTGTGTGTGTGTGCTGATTTGAATCAGAGCTTGTCAATCTAATGTGATAAAGAAAAGTGATCTGGATCCAATCTGTCACTGGCCCTGAATGATACACTGCCCATGTAGCCGTTCCACACAAACAGACCATTTTCTTTGGACAGCAAACATGTATTTCCTTTTTCGTTGATTTTTACTTGTATGCCTCATTTGATCACATGAGCTGCTGTTTACACTGTGAGGAAATTTCATGAAGACTGAACCAACAGAAAAAACTAAGTAAGTCTAACAGAAAGAATAGAAACTACTGGTGAACATACGCAATACTGGAAAAAAAATAGTACATAGTGTCTGTTTTGACTGGAAATATATGAGCGGGGGTCTCTGACTGTTGCCACATTTGCAATATTTTTCCTGGTATGTGGGATATATATTGTATACATTGTTGCTTATGAAACAAAGATCCATAGCTTCAAAATAGTACTTTACAACTTTACAATTTTACAAGGTAAGTAAAAAACATTATTTACTGTAAATTGCAGATAATATAATAGTTTTTCTTTTAACCAAATTTCTACTGGTCTATTCATTCTGGACATATAATATAAAGGACAACTGATATTTAAGTGATCAATAAAATGATGTCCATAAGGGTAAAAAAAATATATTTTTACAGCAAAGATATGTGATTTTGGTTGGTTCTATAAGTCTCCCATGCTTTCTCTTGTCGTGTAATTTTGTCCAGAAAAAAACATTCACACAAAGATGCCCATAAATAGACACACTGGCACACATGCAACCCAAACACACACATGCACACAAATCTAAAGGATGTTTTTAGTAGCTTTCCGCATTCCATTGCTTTCTCTAACATCTAAGGAATCCACTCCGCTCTTCAACGTCTAAAACCACAAGTAATGATGTATAATACAAGCAACACAACGTGACAATAATCATATTCACCTGACCTAAATCTGTATTTTCGCATCACAGAGACTATGCTTCCCTGTCACTGAGGGGTTTCTGAGCCGGGTTTTCTCTCAGAGCGCCCCCAGGGGAGTGGCTGCCTTTGTTTGATTGCTCCGACACATTTTTGAAGTGGATTTGAGATTTAGTTTACGCTTTAATGAGCCAGAGCCCGAGTGGGGTTCCCTCCACTGCTTCCAGTGAAAAACGCGCTACATTATTTAAAGGTATTATTTCACGTCTGAAGCACTCGTCTAAGCCAAGGCAGGTCTGGAGTGAGAACGGGCAGAGGAGAGATAAGGCCAACAAAATCAGGAACAGCACACTACACAAGCCCTGCAGTGCACAGATCTGGCATTTTTGAGTGCTCCAAAATTAATACATTAAAAAAACTGAAAATCATTCGGGAAACATTTAAACACTGGTGCTGGTGATGCCATGATACAATAATGATGGAGAAGTTCATAATGGAATGCAAAGTCAAAATTATACCGTTTGTGCATTTACACAGTGCTACATTTTTAACCAGGAGTGTATTATAAATGAGGAACACCTATCATGCATCCTTTGACACACTGGTCATCAGGACTACCACAGAACAGGCATTGGATATTGGATTATTCTCAAGACTGAAGAGACACTGTTGTGGTCATGGCAGGTCTATTGTGCTAGTAGGAGTATATTAGACACAGCAGTGCACACTTTATTCAGAGTAAAAAGACAATGTAGAATATGTAATTGTAATCCTTTGGTTTGTTGAGTTACTTTATGAAATACTTAAAATGTTTTATGTTATAAAATATGTTATAAAATGATGATGTTTTAGAGAAAGACAGCTTTAGCAAATCAAACTGCTGGCAGACACTTTGGAAAACGGCTTGGAAAAGAACTCCAGCTAGACTTCATTAAGGGTCCTGTATAGCACTGGGGTGGAGATGTCAAAGTCTGTGGCTGTTTTTCAGACATGTAAGAAAAACAGTCTGCAAAGAAACTGGTAAAATGACAGAAGTTGATTTCGTCAGGATAAAGATTTAAACAAAACACCAGCTGCATTTATTAAGGTACTGGAGTGGTCTACTCACCATAAGCATGGTTTGACATTTTCTTTTCTAACTGAGTAAAATGAACACATATTTATGTACAGCACAGATATCCAAATCTTTTTATTATTTGGAGGGTTGCAGGGATATTTATTTGAAAGTAAACACCTCCAAAGTTCAGTCTTAGACATATGTTGCATTTTCTGCTTATTAGGATCCAAGTAATCCTGATTACAAATTAATGCTTACCAGTCTAATGCATCTTAAGCCACTTCATAGATGTCCATTTAAGGTGGTTTCATCCTGCCGTGTTTCTTCTTTTATGTCTATTTTCCTTTCACAGTAATTGTCTCTTGACAGCTAATCATCCTTTCAGACTCACAGCACTCTTACGGGGAAATGATGCATAGAAATGCCTTAGCTAAAATTCTCTATGTGATGTCTGTGTATGTTACATGTCTATCATGTTCCAGAGATATCTATAAAAGTCAGCATGCTAGCTAACTAGCCCCAACCTATCCTGTCTTGTAATAGATAGAGAGTCACTTTGGCTGATGAAGGAAATGCCCCGGCCCCGGTCGCATAATGTGATCACTTGTAAATTGTTTAGAAGGTTCTGCTTCAAGGAACAGTAAACACAACAATGGCTGAAGCAATTGGCAAGCGACCACTGCTGTCTGCTCAAACAAAACACTAAATAGAAAAACTAGAGTTAATAATGGTGTTGCTTTCCACTGGAGATGTTCTTGGCAACTAAATGAATGACATTTGATGATTTTTAATATAGGGTGGACACCACAACTTTGTGTTATGTTGGCTATTTGTTTGGAGCATGAATTGCTCTGTTGGTGGTCTATCAGGTCTTGCATGGTTGTTAGGAGGCCTATTTTCCACATATATCTTTATGTAATCATAATACCTTTAGTCAAAAACATTGCTCTAATTTATTGACTGTAATACAGAAAGCATGGAAAGGGGCATTAAAACTACTTGGAGGATGAAAAAAGTGATTTCATTTGTTGACACAAAACCTTTATACTGAGAAACCTAAAGAAAACTGTCATGGCCTTCTTGTAATAGCATCATCTCCTGGCAATAGTTCTTTAACTCTTCCTCAGAGATTGAGGTCTGTTAATGGGCTCCAACGGAAGCTGAAACATGCCTACTGACCTCAGAATACTGACTTTCATAGTTACAGCTTAGCAGAATGGGGAAAAAATTGGACGCCTTTGAGGGTATACGTTTGTAAAGTTGGATTTACGGGCTTTTAGCATGTCCAAATATATGTGTTAGTGTGAGGGTAGGTGTGGGTAAAATCAAACTCCAACCATCTCTTTCTTCAACACGCAGTGTGCACTGTTGGCCAGCAGGGGGAGTGAGAGTGCCTCAACTGCGTACTGCAGTTCTACTACTCCACCACGAGGTGACAGGAAAGACAATCTAATATAAGGATTATATGTAAAATCCTGAGAGTTTGGAAAGACCTGTATTTCTCTTCTGGGTCAGATTCCTCCCTCTGTCTAGACTGATGTTAGTCATCAAAAACAGATCATAGATTAGTAGGCTTTCTTGTTTCCTGATATAACCTTAACTAACAGCATACAATCCCAATATATTTCATTCTGAAATAAAAAAAAAACATAAATATCACTGTTTGCTTATTATTTAAAAATTTCTTAGTGCAATATGAAAATGCCTGCTGCTTTTTTTTACATTGACAAAATCTTATGTTTAAGGGACTAATTCATTTTTTGTTGCATTAATTTGCATTAAATGAACAATATGTAAAAAGATGCAGGCATTTTTAAGTTCAAACTTAACTAAAATAATCAACAGTATGTCCTATTTTAAAGGTTGATCAAAGGCATCATGTTGCAGAGATATTTAATGAACCACCTAGCTTTAGCCTGTCCCATTTCATAATGCCAAGTTCTGTTGAGCCACTGTAGCTTTTAGTCCCCATATGAGTGAATGAAGAAGAAGCACAGCCACACTCAATAAAACACATCAATAAAACACATCAAAAGCAAAGAAAAAGTGGCAAAAATAGCAGCAAAAACAAGGCTAACATTGGTGTTGCTTTCAGACTGTTCTTAGCAATTAAGGGACAAAGTTTTGATGCTGGACACAAGGTTCTTCAGGCTAGTTAGTATCTGGCAAGTGCACTGTGTGGGGTATGAATTTGAAAAATTCCGTTATTTTGCATAGTGCTCCTTTAAATAAAAAAGGTAAAAATATTAATCTTGTAAAGTTACTGCAAATACAGATTAATGTGTTTGATGTTGGAAATAAGCAGTTATGATAAAACTTTCTGCCTGCACATTGTATCTTAAAAGAGCCATACTGACAGCTCAGGCCCACGCGGCCCAATGCCAGAGGCACGAATCCTATTTGGTGTGATTCAGGGCTGGCTGCTCTAAACTAAGTGTATGACACACAGGCCTGAGGGCTAGCTGATACATTGTACTGGAAAACAGGGGAGTCAAGTGAAGCTGATTCATTAGGAGGGGTCAGCTATGAGATTAACCAAACACCCATTCTCCTGACTTGCTTCCATCGTGAGTGCCAAGCAGCATGAAATGCACATACATGAACACAACCCACATCCTGCATCCTGCCCCAAACTGCTCTTGTCAGGAAGAAGCATGCTAATAAGCACTGGATATCCCACAGATAAAGAAACATATCCTCTTTAGAGAACTGTGTGTGTGTGTGCGTGTGATCGCTAAGTTCTTATGAAATATTCCTGTTCCACAGAAATGAACAGGAAAGCATTTTGCTTTTGATGTGTCACATATCTGGAATGACTGCCACAATCCACATGATGATCTGCTGTTCAGATCTGGTTTCAATGCCCTGGAACTTGTGCAAGATGTAATATGACCATATACACTTGCATAAATGCTTCCCATTGTGTATTATGTGTCTTTTTGTGTTCATATATTTCTATTGTGAGAATTATGCTTTATACCTAGCTTCTATTTTGTTAACAAAGCAAAATTAGGCTTTGATCTGAAGTGGGCTTACTCACATAAAGTAATGTGATGCCTTCCATCAGCCAAAACATATTGGGTGTTGCTAAGAGTGAGACAGCTTGGTGATAAAGTACAACAACATGAACCAGTCAGAACCAAAGAGCGGTCAAAACCAGAGAATATAAACAGGAAAGGCAAGATAGAGTGCTCAGTATGCAAACTGGATTTGGCAATATTTCGCAAAGTGTTTGTGTGTCTGAGGGGTTTATAAGCTAGTGGTGCAATGAGATGCAGGTGTTTGATAATTAATACTCAGGCGAGGAAGGGTGAGAGAATTAAATGTGATTGGACAGTTCTGGACATGTGACAGTGACATCATCAGGTAATGAACTCTGAAACAAGAAATTCAGGATATTGTGTCAGGTGTCAGGGAAACCCGGAGGCATGACAGGTATCCGAACTTTGCTTTATATCTTAGGGCTGTAAAGCTAACATTAGTAACTAAACACTAGATGTAATTTCTGTTGTTTCGATTTCTAAACATACATCTGTGTATAGGATATCATTAGCTTAATGATTAGATGTTTGAACAAGTTTACTATTGAATGAAACGATAGAGTGTAATTAAAAAATGTGATTAAAGATGGACTGTTTCAGATTAAGGATGGGTGAACCGACACCTAAATATTGACACTCCAGATTCTGCTGTTTATTTAAAATAATCGCTTTTGGGCCAAAACTATTGACTGAAATGTGCATTTTTAATTGATACACTTCCCTAGACAAATTATACCTAAGAGTAACGAGCAAAAGTCTTTAAAGTTATTACATGGCTTTTGTAAAATAGTTTTTTCTTGAAAACACTAAATACTTCGCTTATATGTACTTTTTTACTCTGCCATACTTTTGACAAGGTTTAACTTTTATTCATTTAAACTATTTAAATGTTAGTCAGTCAAATACATATTTAGCTACTGAACTTTCAGTTCACATGTAAAGTTGATATTTGAGTTGAATTGGACTGAAAATTGTCCACCTGCCAAAAGTATCTAGCAAACAGCATCCTGTAAGCAGCATCCTGTAACCACTGAAAAAGGACTAGAGGATACAAACTCTTCAGTAGCAGATAAGTTCTTGTCTCTGACTTTTATCTGAATGTTATTTAAAAAGAACCAGGCTCCTGAAAGTTTATTTAATAGTAATGTCAGACTTCTGTGGAGTCAGACATTCTGTTTAATAGTAAACATTATTTCTGGCTGAAGTATCAGTATTTTGTATATTGGTATCGGGATATTAGCCTTGGTTTTACCTCTGTATCAGAGCAAATGAAAAATCTGTGGTATCACATATACCTACCTACACTGCCCCCCAACAATTTATCAATAAGCAAAACCGTTATACTGTGGACATCATAGCCACTACCATCTAGTCAGTCCTTATCACACTTGGAGAATAAAGACACATATGTCAGAATGCTGCTTATCTGCTCAAGCTCAGTGTTCAACACAATCCTGTTCCCGCCCACAAGTTAGCAAACTCACTCTATATGACAGTTTCTTAAAGCATCATAAAGAGACTCCTGAACTGTAGCATTACTGTCTGGTTTGGAAAGTGCCCTGTCTCAGTTCATCACTGTGGGAGATTTTCTTACCATCAAGTACTTCTACGCACTGTGTATGAGGAAGGCCTGAATCACTCTTACTGCTGACCTGGACTGTTTACACCATTCTCATCTGGAAGAAGGCTACAAAGCCTCCGGGTCAACTTCTTGACTGATGAACAGTTGCTTCCCACAGGCAGCCAGACTGCTGAACAAATATACCCGATGGTCCTTTAAAAATTCATACTGAACCAGCTCAGCCCTACTTTCCTCACTTACATGTTGTACTATATCTGGTGTACCAGAAAAATTATGCTTCACTCAGTTAATATGCACAGACGCTTAGATCTGTACACTCTGTACTGTATGCATGTTGGGAATGCTGGTGGTTATGCTTTTAAAAGCTAGTTATTTCTAAAAGTGTGCACCAAAAGTAACACATGCACACCGGTCTTAGCTGCTGTGGACTGACAGCTTATCTGTTTTTCCCAAAACCTTTTTTTCATTGTGTACAATTATATGTTGTATATTTAATAATGTTCTATGTAACACAACATTTGCATATTGTTTATTGTCGATGTTTACTGTATACATTGTTTGTTTGTAATTCCATTGCTATCTGTAGCACTGTCTTAAAGAAACTACATCTGTGCTGAGAAGAAATGACAATAATGTTTACTTTGCAATATATAGAAATATATTCAGAGATATTTATGAGCTTATTGAGATTTTTGAATTTAAATTAATTTACAGAAACTGTGGCCCCCTTAGAGACCCACCTTAATGGATTGACTATATTCGGGGTAAAGTGTATTGCGTAAACTCGATTTTTAGCTGAACTATTTCTTAAAACTCCATAAATGCCCAGGAATTTGCAGCAGGGTCAGGTTTCCATTTAAAATTGCTATATTTAAAAAATTACTTTTTGTAGTTACTGAATAATAAGCCTGAGAACACAATAAGCCTGGGACCTAAGGGGTTAATTACCTATTACCTGTTTCAACATAGTTCCATCCCATAGATTCCTCTGAGTAGCACCATGCTGTTGTTATTCCTAGTATGACTTTCTCATATAGACAGTAAGACATAAAAGGGCAGTTTGCATGGTGGTGTGAGGGCGAAGATGAGTAACCGTACACTGACAATACATATCACCAGTCAGCTAAAACCGTATCCTGCTGTGTCAGAGGCATGAGACCTGACTTGGACAGTGACACACACACATATGCTTGTTTCAGAGAATGGAACCTGTTCATTAAAGCTGGCTGTGGAAGCTCTGAGGCAGCCAGACTGAGGCCCAAGACGCAACATTATACAAACATGTTTAATAAAGCTTTTACCAGAAACAAAGTCAGAATCATGTTTTTAGTCTTGACGTCATGGGACACCCCAGTAAATAATTAGTGTAAATCTATAGGCAATGCATTCCAGTCTTACCTTTTACATTAACTAAATTTACTTTTATTAACACCTTATCGTTCAACACAATGCACAGCCCTTTGCACATGTGGAAACACTATTCTGTGCACTCCCATCACAGACAAAGACACATACATATGTGAGTCCATTATGTCATATGTTATGCCATATGTGCAGTGGGGAAACTGGACAGGTGGGAAAAGGCGAGAGTAGAGGGGAGGGATGAGAGGAGATGGGGGTGTGAGGTGGGAGTGAAAAATGGTTGGAGGAATGGAGCTGTGATCTGCGGCTGCATGCTGAGGGCCCAGGCAACACATCCTGTGTCGCTCTGTTCTGCTCACATTTCACATGACCTGAGAGGATGTTGAGCAATCAGCCATCCCGGCCTAGGTACACACAAACACACACACTTGTTTTTGGATAGTGTCAAAACAAAGGTTCATACATAGGTGCATAGGTCCATAGGTGCATTGTGTTTTGTATATATATATATATATATATATATATATATATATATATACGTATGTGTGTGTATATACATATATATAATAGACTATAGAATATAGAATAATATCACAGTATATATAAACACAGTCCAAAGACATGCAGTCAGGCGAACTGGTGATGCTTAAGTTGCCTCCTAGGTGTGAGTGCGAGAATGTGTATGTATGTGTGTTTGCCTTGTGATTGAGTGGCAGTCTGTCCAGAGTGTTCCCAGTCTTCCACCCAGTGATCGCTAGGATAGGCTCTGGAGCTTGAATGATTCAAATGATACAAAAAGAATATGTAATGTGCAGACGACTTGCCTGTAGTAATAATGTGTCCCATTTGTATTATATCGATGTAAATAGTTATATTTAATACGACTATACACCCCTAATATGTATGCACTATGACGTTTTCTAGCCCTAAACCTGACCCTATTCTTAGCCTTACTCACTGCCTTTGATACTGAAGGTCAGCATTATTTTTCTCTCTGTTTTTTGAAAATACAAATTAAACACATATTCTCTGCAGACATACAAACCCTCACTTACTCATGTTCTAATGTACCTTTCAGCTGTGCTATCACTGCTTCTCTGCTTTTGCTCTAACACTATAATCATCATGTGCATGAACGTCACCCTGAATATTTCCAGTAGTGCTTGATGAGACTAGCTGGCCAGCTAGAAGCATCCTGTTTCATAAATAGCACCCGTAATAGCTGCAGTGAGATGAGACAAGCAGCAGAACACACGTACACACACACACACACACAAACATTGCTGACCTACTGTCCACAACCCTTCTGGCTGCCGCAACTCTAATCAACCCCCAACTGCAAGCAGGGGATGAATCCTCTTGCGTAATCCTGCAGCGTTTTGCTGAAATCTGTGCTGCTGAAGACATCCCATGATTACAAATTAGATTAGTTCACCCTTAGGTTAAGAGACATGCGTTCGTCACTGGAAACTGCATTCGTTGTACAGGTCTTCCCCGTGCTGCAATCAAGTGTATGCACATTGCACAAGTCAGTGTTTGCAAATGTGAAAAGTCTGTTGTTAATAGGCAGAGGAGTGTCTGTCGGTCAACCACAGATGCTTGATTGTTTCTCTCCAAAAGGCTTTACACTGCCTGCACAAACCCGTACTGAAGTAAGACATACAAAGCACTGACCTCATCCAACAGCTATTCAGCCCTTTAGGCTACAGCACAATGTTGTTGATAGCACTGAAAATGCCACCAAACACAACAGCAGCATCGAATGTGTGTGACGCAACATTTCTAGACATTACAGTACGTTCCGCAATCAGCCAGGTCTGTGGTGCTTTTGTTCACATTGCTCATTTGATGATGATTATTGTACTCTCTAGCAAAAACAGCAAAAAACACAGATGACAAAAAGATTTCTTAATTCAAATTTGTACAGCATTTCCACATTAATAAAATATATTTACATCAACACTATGAACGTTTTCATGACATCATGACAACATACATTTTGACTGATGTGGTTTAAAATAAGGACATTATAATGTAAGACACTCATAAAGAAATATTATCATCATAACAAATGACATATATAACAGTTATAATACAGACCATCTCAACAAGCTGCTATAGACACACACTGCTGACGCCATTCTGTAACTGGATTTTAACTAGATTGGGTTTTGGTTAAGGTTGGGGTTAGGAATTGGGCCAGGCTGAGGGTTAGGGTTAGGTTTTGGGTAGAGGTTAGGGTTTGAATTAGGTCTCATGTTAAAGTTAGGATAAGAGCCAGCTGAGGTTTAGGATTAGGTTTGTGTTGAGGTTAAGGTTAGGGTTAGGATTTGGTCCAGGATAAGGGCCACTACTGCTACTACTGCTAATATGTTGCTGATGTGTTTGCCCTGTAGTGTTCAACTGTAAGGAACATCAGCAAAGCTCCTGGGTCAAATTTAGCTGATGCATATTTAGCCATCCAAAAGTAGTTAAAAGGAGCATTTTTAATTGAAGCGTTAACTTTAGCTCAAATAATAGACATTTTATCAACATTTCAGATCATGGTCTACTTCAGATGGTTTAATGATTCAGTTCAACCATTCACTGCAGTCCTGCACTACAAGTCATCATTTGTTTTAACTGAGATTTACAAATGACGTTTCTCGTTTCTGTTTGTGGAGCACGGACAGTGGGCGAAACATGTCTAGGTCAATTATAGGTAAGTAAACAAAAAGACAAAATTTTTTGTTTTGTTCATGTAATTCATTTTCTTAGTGTGAAGAAGATGCATGCATGCATGCGTGTCACTATTTGATCACTTTTTCAGTGCTGTCAGAAACAGGGCATGCAAGTGCTGAATCTCAGCAGATCCAAGTGAGCAGGAACAAGACAATAACACGGAAGTGAGAGCATCCCGATGAAATGAAACAAACCCAACCACAGAGCAGATACAGGCTGGGGAAAAGGGGGGATGTGGGGTGATATATTTAAACAGCCTGTCATTGTGTGGCCTTCACTCATGGGACCACAGCAGAGTGACCCGCTCTTGGGCAATCCTTGCTCGACGGGCCAGAACAAAGCTGCCTTTGTAGGGCTCTCCATAGACTCTGTCTCTGTATGTTATTACAGAGGGTGCATGATGTCCACTAAGCGCTTCGTAAAAAGAAGTAAGGTGGTCTTCAGGTTACAACAGAAGACAGAAATGACTAAGGCAGCCACTCTCATCCGATGATCCTTTATAACAATGGATCTAATGGCTGCCCCACCGGCCCCCTCTCCCTTTTTGTCTCCGTCCGGGTAAGGAGAGAAAAATAAATCTTGTTTTTTCCTCCAAACTAAAAGCAGGCTAAAGATAGTCCTTCAAAGGACGCATTCTTTGAGAGAGCCCAGATGGATACACTGTGCAGTGCTGGCGGTGATAATGTCACCATGAAATAAGAGCTCTCACTGATAAGGGCACTTTTGCTGTTCCTGATGCTTTTAGGACCTGGAAAACAGTGGCATCAACTATAAACGCTAGAAGTAAACAGCCACGATGAGAAAAGTAAAATAAAAAAGTAATCACAAACATAAGTGATTAAATGAAGACCACCAACTTATTTTGGTATAATGAACATGCGCGACCTGTACCTGTTTTGCCATGCATATTTGTGGTCATGTGGAGACTCAGGGTATGATTCAGGGTCTGATGGGCTTATTAATGTGCTACAAGCAGCAAAGGTGGGATTTTAAGTTAAAACGCAAAACAACTTAAAATGGTTTGTAAGCATGTCGTTTGAACAGCAGGCATGCTAGCTAACGCAATAGCTTGTTTTGCTAACATTTTAAGCTGACCCAGTTAGTTAAATTTAGTGTGGTTTAAGTTACAGATCCTAAATTCCTTAAAACTTATGAAGACTTTAGATAGGCTAGCCAGCTAACTAACATACTTGTTATTCAAACTAGAGGCTAACCAGCATTGTATAGCATCCTAAGTGTCCAGACACCTGAAACTCAACTCTAACATAATAGTATGTTACTACAGTGTCAGACATTACATGAGCGAATCTACTGAGATTGTTTACCCGCTGGATTTGAGGCAATGTGCATGTGTAATGCTTTAGGAAGTCAGTAACTGGTATTGTATTAGCTTACTTTGTTTATTAGCTTTATTAGCTTTAGGAAGAAAACTTTTGGTGCAATGTTTTTTTCTCTACAGCTCCAAAGCCAGACTCTGCAGTGTGAAATCTTCTGTGAAAACAGTCATACTAAGCATAAATGTGTATCTGGCTGATCATTGTGGTGACACAGACAAGACTCTATTGTAGACTAAGCAGACAGACATTAGCAAACAACCCTGTTGTCTAATGATAGGTCACACGCTTTCTTATCGCAATACTGTCATCATATTGCCACAGAGATTGCAATACTCTCACAACCCTAAATCATGACTGGATTGTTTTGTCAGCACGGAACGCAATTCAAGCAGCTTTGTCAAAGAGTTCTCAATGGCATTCCAGCTATTTTAGCAAACAACACAGCGAAAAATATATAAATATGATCAACTTCAGTAAAAAATGGTAATTAGACTTCAGAGGAAAACATTGTTGAAAAAAAGAGTGCGTTTGCTGTTATCTTAGCCTATCTCTTTGAGGTTTACAGAGACACAGACAGGAACAAAATAATGTGTTGGGTAAGCCTGAGTTGCGCTCTGGGAACTAGGAAGTCCAACACGTCCGAGGGGTCAAAGTTTAGAGTACTGAACGCAGACATCCCCCCCACCACTACCACCCCTTTGGACATAGTGAGCTGAACAAGCAGCTGAACTTCTCTTTCTCTCCATGGGAAAACGCAGTTCCTTTATTAATAGCATGGCTTGGAATGCGTAAATACTGGTCTCTTCACACAGTGCAAACACACATGTAACAGCAACTGGTACACATGGCTTTAACTCCTAAAGGATATTTGTAATGGGCATATGACACTTAAATGTGATATTTGATACAGGGTTTGTCTAGATTCAGGATTTCCCTCAGCGAAGCAGAGCCTCTTACTCTGGGAAAGTAAAGCAGGCCTCATTCAATAGAGAAGAAACTAGATCTTCTAAATGCACATGTAGCCTGAGAAATCCATTATCCTCAATGGTTCATTTGGTCAATAGCCTCCACACAGTCATCCATTTACGCATTTTAGGCTCCTCATGGTCATTGAAGAAAATGAATCCTTTCCTGGAACTGGCCCAAAATGGGTAATTGACCGATGGAAGGCTTGAGAAGGATGAATAAGTTGAGAGAATAAGGAGGACCTTAAATTAAATTCATACCCCATGGCTGGTTTACCCATAGTTCTTATACCCATAGGAGTTACCCATAGTTTTTGTAATTCTTCTATACTAAACAAACTTTATTGGACAAACAGTGTTTTAGACTATTAACATTTTTACATCAGAAATAGGTCATAAGTCTATATAAATTTAGATGCATTTTATATCTTTAACATTCTTATTATTATAACGTCTTTGTTTAATGGTCAGTTTCTAACAATATATATTTTTGAGGCTCATAGCTGCTCACAACTTATGGTCAATTGTTGTAATCAATATAGATTTCAAACTGTGTGTAAATGTTAAGCCCTATTAGCTAAATATATAGTCAATAGATTGGTTTGTTGACACTGTCTATGAATTCCTTTTGACAATACCACGAGTAGTGATGTTATGTTTTTTGGAACAGTAGTTTGGTAAGAATTAAGGGAGCGGAATCTTTGCTCATAGTCATTCTCTTTAACATTGTGCCAAAATTTTACTGCCTGCCCTTAATCCACTCCACTCTCCATGTGAACACAGAGAACAAGCTAGTCATGTTTCTGTCAGGCTACTTAAAGGTAGATTGAGCAGGATTTATTGGTTGATGTTTAAATGCACCATTTAAAGTTAAGAGGGAGAGCAGTGGCGCTTAAGAAGCTAGCGAGTTAATAAAGAGAGAGGAACACAGAGAGAGGTAGTAAGAACAAAGCAGCCAGAGCATGAAAGCATCAGAGTACACCTTTAGTTTATAAATTTGGTGTAGTTAACCATATTACAAATTCTTTGTCATTGTCGTTATATTCTGTGAGTGCCAGTTTCTGCCTCTCGTTTTAATCTGTAATGCATTTCTAAACATTCAAATTCAATATGGTATGTATTAATTGCTTCAGCGTCAATCTGAGTCATGTATGTAGGACTTCCAAAAGGCCTAACATGACTATATTTTTTTACACAAGAGTCCCAGCTTTTGCTATACTAGGTACTATACTGTACTACTATACCAATAACTATACTAATTATAGACATGTATTTTTTATTCCACTGAAATATTTAGCACCTAGAAGGCCCTGAGGATTTTCCACTGGTGTAATTACAAGCAACTGAAATCAATCAAGAATCAAGAAGCTACTTCATTTTGTTTTTCCAAAGTCAAGGTTCAGTCTATTTGGTTGTCACAAACAATTCTGCTTTGTAGCGCACAAATCCTGACCTGGCCCTTTGTAAATGCCACACATGTTATTTGTTGAGATTATCTTTGCATCTCTGCATAGCTAAAAGGTCTTTTCCTGTGGTAGGTTTCAATTTGAGTCACATTGGACAGCTACTGTGTACGCGTGTACAAGCACTGTGTATGCCTGGTGTGTGATGTGTGCACTCAACTGAAAACATTAGTGTGCGTCTGCAAGCAAATGTGTGGGCACTTGTGTTGACCTGACGAGGGACGGTGGGAAGAAAGTACTACATTCTACACAGCTCTCAGACCTCTAGGCCCCTATACGACCGCTTTTTGAATGTAGTCATGGTGACAGCCAGGTCTCCCTGCATGTTTCAGGAATGACTCACCCTCCTGGCCCTCAACGGGCCAGCCATCTTAGGAAGGAAACCGCAATCTTAGCCTGGTGCAAATAAATCACAGTGCTGCATGCACTGTTTATGCAAGCTCGCTTTTCAATACCCTTTCATATTTACGGCTATAAAGCAATGTTCATGCCACAGTTAAAGAACAATTTAGAGATTAACACAATAAAACAGTGTCTGGCTGATATTGGCTAAGGTCAGGAATGACCCTAAAATCCCAAAAAAGGAAGCCAAAGGTATGATTAACACTACATGATTATGACATTGCGATTCGTGGAATGACTAATGTTTTCGTGCAAGCTAGCACAGCAACCCACATTATTCTCCTCTGCAACAACTTTTTCCAGTGAGTGCAACCACGACAGCGCAACCCGCCTGATTTAGCCATGTCAGTCTCGAGAGGGGAAAACCAGTCTCTAGAGAAACTTCTCTCTCTTTCTCTGCCTTTTGGTCTTTCTGTAATAACTTCACAAGAATAAAGGGAAACCCTGACTTGCCTCTTGTGACTTCCTTTTTCTGGAAACCACAGGAGATCTGAAAAGAGCAATGAATGAGAGCCAAGGACTTCCTCTTTAGCTTCAGGTGAACTTGTCCTGCCACTGCCTGCCCACACAGAACTGAACTGCTGCCTAATTGCCTTGTGGTCTTATTCCAGGGAAGACATTTGTAATATGTGTTGCATAGAATGTGTCACTGAGATTGCAAAAATAGTATTGGTGCAGTTTGTTTCTTTAGCAACAAAGATGCTTGCGCACTAATCTGTTCCTTCATTGCAAGTATTGGAAGGTGAAACAACGTAGAGTAGAAACAAAGTAAACATTCAAAACCTGGGGAAATGTTATTACATACTTTTCAGAATTGCTACATTTAAACTAGTTCCAGTTTGACTAGAAATCTGTGGCAATGCTAACATTAGCTTTATTTCACAACAAAGAAAACGCACACCGCATTTATCCCAACAGTGGGACCTTTTTCACACAAACCAAAAAATTTCATTTGACATGTAAAACACAATCTGTATTTGTTTATTTCGATGTTACCATGTTAAGGATTTATCAAGTTAAATTGGATTTTGGACAGCATTCTTGTCTAAGCATGGTTTTGGGTCAAGCAAGTTGTTTGTGTGCAGCACATACACAGGTCAGCGCCATGTTGGCCTTTTACAGTCAAACCCCCATAAAAGATGTTGCATATACAGCTCTGGAAAAGATTTAAGGGACCGCCTCAAAATGATCAGTTTCTCTAGTTTTACAGTTTTTGGGTTTGTGTGTGACCAAAATGAGCAGTTTTGTTTTATTCTATACACTACTGGAAACATGTCTCCCAAATTCCAGATTAAATATTGTATGTTAGATCTGTATTTAGAAAATGACTAATGGCGCCTCCAGAAGCCATTGCTTGCTGTGCATTTCACCCCAGCCACCTCTTGCCAGTCTTTCTGTTATTCACTTAAAATCATCTTATGTTGGTTAGGTGGCTTTTGAATGAGGTGGCGCTTATCACATATTTGAAAAAAGGTTGCTGCCTAATTAATTTGATTACATGACAAAAATATGGACTTTTAATGCAAACAAAATTAATCTTTTAAATTTTAAATGAATAGTGCTTTCTAAATTCACAAATATTGACAAGACATGTTTTTGGCAACATTTTTGGCAGCATTCCATACCGCTTGCCTAAACGTCCTTTCCACAATATAAAGCATAAATAGGTCAAAGGCCCTCTGACCTGCCTTAACTATTGTAAAAGATGTTGCATAAAATGTGTCACTGCGATTGCAAATTGAAATAATGTCTGTTCTTGTTTCTCCTGCCCAAAGACTCCTTGAGTAATATATGCTTGGCATCAGTGACTCCAGTGAATAAAAACTTTGTGTCGTAAACACCGGATGTTGGTGTGATAAGCCAACATTCTCTGGAGCATCATTATCAAGCTCCATGGAAACTCACAGGAGGCTCAACTCCCATTGAAACAACTCTCACACTTGCTTGCTTTCTCTCCAAACCACAGATCACTGATCAGACCTCCCTCTCTGGATCAAGTCCAGAACTGTCATGTGTTTGCATGCCAGGCTGACCTCAGAACAGCGCTCTGTGGTTGCGCTATGTCAACACCTGACTCACATCCTGCAATTCCCATGCAATCTCAGTCTCAAAGCTTTCGCTGCTGTTGTTCTGAGTGCACACACTCCACATGATTGACCCTCCTTCATCCATCTGAGAGCAGAGTGTGCGGGCTTGGTGCGTGGAGGTAAATGCTAGGTGGTTGGTCATCGTTGCACTCTGATTGCAGATCGTTACGGCATAGTAAAAGCCCAGGCCCTGCTCCCTATTGCAATGGCAGATGGTGCTATTGCCTGGAATTGCATGTGATCGCGTACAGTACAGCGCTATCCGGCTGTTGTGTCATCAGACGGGATTCACACACACTCCCTCTCCCACAAAAGCACTAAAAAGGTCTTCTTAAACTAACATACTGTACATCCAGTGGTTTGTACAGCCAGAGGGACAATGAAGCAAAGAAAAATCCAACTATATTAATCCCTTGGATTCTAGGCTTGTTATTCAGTTATATTTCTCCATAACTGAAATGAATAACATGCCAATGTAGCTAATGATGAAGGGAATCCAGTAGCAGTTATCATGATGTTATTGGTGGCTATATTTCTTTATTCCCTATAAGTCGCATTTGCATGTTAGCCTCAGGCTTGTTATTATTAATTACTATGAATTTTTCAGCAACAGTAATTACATATGCATTGTGTAGTTATGAGAGGCAGCTGTAATGCTGTGCCTCATTTTATCAAGTAGAAATAAACCTTTTTCCTCTTTTCCTTTCCACCACTATTGTTCCCACCACTCTCTAGTCACTCTCTTTGTCTGCAGATGTCCCTGTCTACCTTGCAACTTATTACAGCTGTGTCCAACCCCCACCCCATCTACAGTACAGCCACTAGAAGCTCTACAGTTACAGGGAGCAGCTCCAGACAGGAGGTTGTGCAACTCCTCCCAGCCCACCCCTTCCCCTGTACAGCCCCTGGGGCCAGAGACTGTGTATGTACATGGCATTACCTCACCCCTGCCAGCAGAAAGCTTCACATTCCTCGAAGAGCTTGACTTACAGGCAGCTCAGCCTGAAAGAGAGTGGTATACAGAAGAATAAGAGAGAGGAAAATGGGAGTGTTGAGCCCCCCCCAAAAAAAACACAGTGACAGCGAGATATAGGTAGGGAGTGGTATGAAGACAGAAGGAGGGATAAGAGAGATAGAAAGAGAAAGCATGCATAAGAGCGAGAGAGAGACTGTGCAAGAACACACCTGAGAGCAACAGAGAAAAGGGCAAGGTTACGCAATAGCCCAGGGATTGCTCAACCCTCTCCCTCACTCGTCAGCCAACAGGAACTGTGTCGACACACAGGCAGACAGGCAGGCAGGCAGGCAGGAAAAAAACACACAAAGCACAGGAGGGCTGCGGCCATGGCAACTATCTGTACACAAAGCAGCCGTCGCATATTCAAATGACGCCATGCTACACTTTCCACTCCCTCAGATGATCAATGGGGAATGAATCCAAAGGTGCTGATCCCGAGCTCCACCTGTGTCGTACTGAGTATCATGTTAGCGTGACCCGACTGAAAAGGGGTAAAAGGTGTGGAGTCACTGAGGGGTCAGGGTGGTAATACACCACAGGTCATTCGCTGAAGGGGACACATTTCAATTGCAAGTGCAAGACCTTGACATCCACCTTCTGCATGTGCGCGCAGCAGCTGATTCATTGTGAAACTCTTTGCTCTGAATGAGGAAATTAAAGCCGAGTCAACATCCTGGAAATAAGATTCCACTCGACAAACACATTCGCCTAAGGTCACCGATTTCAACATGCATAGTTCTGTGAAACGGCTAAATGATTATAAGTGGTCCCCTCTAACAGACGTCAACTACTTCTGGGCCTTGGTTTGACATTCTTTTTATCTGAGGGCACATCTCTTGACTACTGAGGGCGCTTTAACTAAGATTGTGATGATATTTGGGTTGCATCATATGAAGCTGTACTTGCCATTCTTGTTTTTTCCCTTTCTTACTTGCCTTTCCCAAACCAGAGCTGTCGGGCTGGAAAAGCCCATATTTGAAAGTGTGAACTTTTTCAGCTGTCACAGCCATGCAATTTAGATGAGCTGGGGATGGGAAAAACAGGCTTCTGCAGCGAGTGAGCAATAGGGAAGAAGAAGAAAAAAGGGAGAGTAAGATAGAAGGAAAGAATGAGAGAGACAGACAAGACAGAGAGACAGGGAAAGAGTTACAGAGTGAGAAGGAGATGGGGAGAAGAGAGAGTAGGCAGTACGTCAGAGAGAGAGAGAGAGAAAAAAATACAGAGACCTTCGCTATAATAAATGCCGCTGTCAGGCATTACACAGAGTTTCATCAGAGGTACATGCATTGTAGCTTGCTGCCACTACCCTAAGCTAATAAAGCAGCCTTTTTTGGGCACAACCAAGCCTCAACTTACATTTGAAGAGCAGATGATAAAAGTCTAGTGTAATACTATAATAAAGGAACATGGATGTAATGCATAATAGAACCGAAAGTGGCTTTCTCTATAGCCTAACTGCTGTAGACATGTTTATTGTAAACAGGTTATTTTAGGATGCAAAAACAACGCCTTTTGAAGTGAAACTGCATCTAATTAGCATCTGGTGGATTACACTGAAGTTAGCCAACATTGTACTTGTGGAAATAACTTGCAAAGCTTTGTATGCAAGTGTGTTCATACTCTGAAATGGCTTTTCCTCAGACTTTGCTAGGTCAAATCTAGCACACTTTTGTTGTCAAATCAAAATGTTTTTTTCCCTGTTTTTTTTTTTTAATTACTTTACATCACTTAAAACACCTTCTGGTCACTTTTGTGATAGATATCAAGTCAAGGCTGGTAGTTTTATTGTCAGTACTTGATATCAGCTAACAACCACATCCATTTAAAATCCTCAGTGAAATCATTTTCACTTACATAAACACACCTGTCAGTTAAACATGCAATTTCTCAAATAAAACTACCTCTCCACTTGCTGTTGAAAGCACCATCAGCCTTTTCATTAATAATTAGGATATATATATATATATATATATATAATATATATATATATATATAATATATATATATATATATATATATATATATATATATATATATAATATAAAATATAAATATGCTATTTATACTATGCAGTCGCTGTACGGTTATTGTTTAATGAGAGATATGCATTGCATTGCCAAGCATGCCTAGCTAATTAGTATCAATATTTAGTCAGAGAGATATGCACTGCCCAGATAGGTTAGCTAGACAGACTAGAGAGATATGTACTGCTCAGCTAGGTTAGTTAGAGAAACAGAATGGAGAGACTTGCTACCCTGCTAGGTTAGTGAGACAAACAGGCTGGAGAGAGATATACTGCCCAGATAGGCTTACGCACACAGACAGACTGGAGAGAGATGCACTGCCTAGCTGGGTTAGTGAGACAAACAGACTGGAGAGAGATGTACTCCCCAGCTAGGCTAGTGGGACAAACAGATTGGAGAGAGATGCACTGTCCAGCTAGGTTAGTGAGAGAAACAGGGTGGAGAGACCTGCTACCCAGGTAGGTTAGTGAGACAAACAGACTGGAGAGAGATGCACTGCCCAGCTAGGCTAGCGGGACAAACAGCCTGGAGAGAGATGCACTGTCCAGATAGGCGTACACAAACAGACAGACTGGAGAGGTGCACTGCCCCCCAGCTAGGTTAGCGAGAAAAACAAACTGGAGAGAGATGCACTGTCCAGCTACAAAACAGTCTGTAAGTGTTGAACTACTAAATGCATCTCTATGATGAATTAACTTTCTGAAACAATGAGTGTAGATACATTACGTGACAAATGGCACAATAACAAAAATCTCATTATATCATTTTAAATTAAATGTCACTAACATTTTTCCTTCCCTTGTAAAGTCACTATATTACAGATAAGAAGTTTTGTTATGACAGCAATAACATGAAAGTCAGTTTGCAATTTGATTGAATGTTGCAACATGACCTCTGACCTTGTTCGGACCTGATTTGGCAGTTAGGAGGACAGTCGTCTATTCATTTGCTGGCACTCAAGTGTATGTATTAGATAAACTCCAGGATATCAGAACTGTCTGTCATTTATCTGCCTCCCACCCAGCAGTGCGGACATGCTGTATCCTTCCTTTCCTTCCTCTGGGCTGACCCCGGGGGTCGCCCCAAGAAGTCGCGTAAGCTTACAGGAAGGCATTCTGGAGATTAGACAATAAACAAGTGAGCAGATAGAACACAGACAGTAACAAAGACATCCTGGGATGAAGGAAGACACACACAAGCAAGATGTCAGTTATGGAAACTTTGCATTCCTGCTTTCTCCTGCCAGGAAAACTGTTTTGGAGAACAAGACCTTTGATTTTGGGACATAATCTGAAGTCATTTAAAACCAAAAACTCCCTTTATATCAAAAGTCATAACAGACCAATCAGTCATTGTCCCAGGTACCATGGGCAGCATACTTTTACTTTCTGTTTGTTGGCCAGGGTGTCATTACTTTCGGTACATGTTACGGCACAGAGGCCTGTTCTCAGTGTTAGGATGGAAAGACCTTGCAGGCAGAGTGGCTCCATCTTTCCTGTTCCCCACTGTAGCCTGTGGAAGCGTCCGCTCCGGAGGAAATCCTCGCTCTCCAGGATGGGCCTGCCTGGGAAGAGAGTTTGGGATAATTGCATCCTGATTCCTGGCCACTGTCCCTGCCCTGTCTTCAGGGCTCTCTTTGACATGACTCCGTCTCTCCCCAGGACATTTTACATTCCTTAGTTTATCGAGTGCCAAGTGATTCTTAAAAATAAAGGTTCTAAAATGGTTCTTGACTTGGACATACAATTCAAGGAAAACATTCAACTGGTATAGAATATGTTATTTACAAAAAATGGTTCCTTAATGAACCACCAATTGAAAGGTTCTTTAGGTTACCAAAAGTGGTTCTTTTTAGACTCTGAGGTGCCTTTTTGGCACCTTCATTTTTAAGAGTGTAGCATCAGGATAAGCGAATCTTGTAACCTCATTTAGGTGCTGGAGAATACTGAAACAAACCTGAATATTAAAAGGATAAAGGGCATTGCAATCTCAAGAGTCAAAAATATGCCCAACCATTTCTGGCAAGAATGTAAAAACACCCTACAAAGGTTTTCACATATTCAATAAAATGCCCACACAAGCTTTAAATCCCATGTCCTATTTTAACACTTCTCTTCTGGAATTGCAACAGTGCTAGTCACATGTCTACGGTTGGAAATGCAGTTGTTTTAGCTACACTTTGGGAAGCACCAAAATCTCCCCAGCTCAAAAGCAATGAGCCACCCACACGCTTTCTTGATATGCATTGCTCAATGCCAACATGACCTTTCTTCTCACTTTGCCTCAGGTATGAGCTGTTAAGATCACCTGATGTCACCGCAAGGATTCCCAACCCTTATTACAAAACCAGTCGATACTTTCAGTGCCAAACCCTAATCTACTGTAGCCTTATGGGCCATGAAAAGTGATTACATGAGCTATCATTTGGTGAACCTCACAGCTTAGAGGCATATAGCAAAGTTCATGCAGTGAGAGGTATACTGTATGCTGCTGAGTCACTCTTAAGGCCAGCGCAAAGCTAAACCTTCAATCCCACTTCATAAAAAGACCAGGATTCTTGCAACATCGTTAATGATTTACACCTCCGAAAGAATAAACAAGATCACTTTAAAAGTTCTCAACCCAAGGGATAGCAGGTTCATTCTTTTTCTTTGGAGACAGCCATGTTAACAATTGCTGCCTGGAACAATAAGGGAAACTTGTGGGAGAAACAGGTGGCTGAGGACAGGTGATGAGAATGCGAGGGCTTGTGAAATCCACCAGTGCTCCTCATTTCAATGGGGTTAAAGCAGGATGCATCTGCTTTACACTTTCTCAGTTACTACTGCAATCATGCTGCTGTTCTTAAGGAAGATCTCTCTCTAGCTCTAGCAAGATTTTCCATTCATGCTCACTGTCTATAAACTTTTAGTGTCTATAAACTAAAAAATGTTCATAGAGCTATATAGCACTGACACAAGCCTACATAACAGATGTCAGTGTTCATGTCAGTTATTTACAACTCATGGAGTGTATTGTTGGAATAGGCCTGTTGGTTCATTTCACTGCCATGAAAGGCTTGTGTATGTGTTATGTAGCCTTATGAATGCCACTGTTCAGGAAAGTTGACTTTCACTCTTTTTTGCCCAGTTTACCCTCATCCTTATATTTCATTTTCACTCCTACTGTCTTTAACTCTCTTTCCCAACTTTCTCTCTTTCTCTGCTAACTCTCTCCCTCCCTCTCTTTCACAGCCTCTTGACTTTTAATGTCAGCCCGCGGTTGACTCACTTGGCCCCAGGTTTCATCACATTTGTTATGAAAAGCATGTGATTCAGAGAGAGAGAGGCAGCTGACTCAAAAAAGCCACTTACGTGTCTGGGAGTGGACTGGAATCTGAAAAGTGTCTCACTCAATATAGCACCACAGTTAGAGCCCTCTCAGGCCATGGAACCTAATAAAGTAACAGCTAGCATTTATGGGCGTTAATTCACTCAGAGATTGTACTCTGATTGGGCTGAGCACATGGGTTGCAGATGCACTTGGTGACCTGCTTTACACCCATGCTGACTGAAGACAAACCCTAACATCATTTAGCCTCTTTACCACAAAATGGCATCAATTCATAAATTAATCATGGGGGGTGGAAATAAATCTTGAGATCAATCTTAAGTGAAGTATTCATGGCTTGAGTCATCCCGGCCCATGTCAATGAGCCCACGCCTTCAGCTCTGCGCAGAAACCAGTCCGTTGCTTTTTAATCACGTGCTTACGCTGGATGCCAAAAAACAAAACAGGAGGGGATTATTTGGTTATGAGTTTTACTGTGCCACATGCAAGAAGGGCTTAAAGGTCATGGCCCCCAAGCCCCCATGTGAGACATGAACAGGCAGGCACACAGAGCCATTCTCCTGTGATTTTATTTAACCCTGGCTATGGCAGAATCAAAGTCATAAGGCTTTGAAATGGATTATGACTAAAACCCACAGCAAGATCTCTCGGTCTCAGAGAGGGAAGTAGGTTTTACAGGAACGTTCAATCTAATCTCTGCTGTAGCCTACCTGTAGCATACAAGTAGGACATTATTTCAACATGTGCTGTGCTTACCATAAAATAAATTGCACTCCACATAAAAAAAAAAAACAAAGCTAATAATGAAACATCTTTCTGTCGGCTTCTGTTGTAGGTTAATTTTCAACTTGTTTTTGTTTTTTACCTGGAAATTATTGTCTGTGGAAATATGTGGCAGACACAAATGAGTTTAGTATTGAAAAGCTCCTTTAAAAATATAACTATGCATTTCAGGTCAGGAAAACATAAAGCAGTGTGCTCACTATGCCTAATGACGCAGGGCAGTCGGGGAAAAAGTCTCAATAAAAGTGTTACTACACTCTATTCACGGAGATCTACTTTGTTAGACTAGTGAAACTTTCTTTTATCACTCTTTGGCATCTTCTGGTTTGTGCCACAGTTGGGTAGACCAGTCACAGATGCTCTAAAATGCTCCAAAGTCTCTCTTACAGTTTCCAGTCGCTGAGGTGTCATAACCACTTAGCATATACAAACACATAGGCTTTTTATTTTTTCAAACCTACATGTGGCCAGTGCTCAACACGCACCACCTTCTAGGACAGACTGTGCTGTTTTGTACAATAAATAGGCCAAATATATTAATATCACTACTGAGATGACTCAGCAGATGAGGTTATGACTTTCCTCTGTAATTTTCTGATTCAGACCCATGGCTAGGGGAGCTACAGGGGTGTGAAGTTTCAGTTACCTTTCGGTATCTCACAATTATCCTGTAAGGGACATGTTTTGAGAAGTGCCGAAAATCTGCTGAGCTAAGTGTTCTGTCGTCTGTGTGGGGTTAAGTAATGCTCGGACGAAATTTCCTCTAAATAGAGACTTTCGGCACAAGATGAATTGGGAAGTTAATGAGTTAGGTCATTTGGTGTCATGTCTGTTGCATGTAAGGCTGGATGACTGAGAAGCATTGGCCAATAGTTCCATTAGTTACCTTGTTAACAGACTAATTAAAGACAAGTATTTAAAAAATAAGTTGTTTTTTACCATGTGTCTTAGTAAGCGTCCCTCTTTTTCTCATGCAGTCTAAAACCATAAACATGGTCTTGCTTACTTCCTCTTTGGCAGTTGCTTTACGGTAGTCATACAGTGGCCTGAAACCACAGTGTACCTCATCAACTCAGCAGAAAGCGGCCTTAGGCTTTTTGCACAATCAGCAGGTCCTGGTGAAATACCTGCTTCCGTATGGCAATGATCAGTGGGTAAATATAAAAAAGTGGATAAAGGCATAACTATAGAGAGATAGATAGATGTGGTGGTGGTAGAGTGAGTGGAGTTTGGGATTATGACAACGCTAAAGCATGTTTTGTCCATTTTGTGGCATGCATTTTAGCCAGCGGGCACGCTTTGCTTTTTTCTGTGGAAGAGTTTTTCAAACAGCAGACAGAAAAAAGAGGTGAACAGGCTATGGCTGTAAAAAGTGGTCTGTTTTGCAAAAGCTCTTAGCCCTTTTAAGCTAGCTAGCTGGTTATACACTATAGCTAGCGTTACAGCCCACTTGCTTTCCTTAACATTACCAACTCTAAACTAGTGGTTTAGACGTCGCCTGTTCGCCTCTTTCCTCCACTATAATGTTAGGGTTAGGGTATGTAGTAGTGGTGTTAACCATGAGGTGAAGTTCTATGTCTACTGGCGACCATGCCCTGCGAGTCAGTAGCCCCTGCCCTGTGATCATTAAAAGAGTCTTTGACTGTAAACATCTTTGCCTGCCATTATTGGATCTCTAGGCAAGTTCTGCCCCTGAAGTCTACCTTTATGTTCACTTGAGAATGATTTTCACAGAGAGCTTTGTAGCTAATTAAGTAGCAAGTTAACCTGTTTGTTTGTTATGGACATGAATATCACTACGCTCTGTAAACTCAGCATCACACTGTGAATTCCACAAAGAAATATATTTAGCTTGGATGCAGTCGGTTATGCATCCCACTCAGTGTCACTGTAGCTGCTGTGTGACCGCACTGGCGTATGTTGAATGTAGAAAATGACCAGCATTCTACAGCAATTTACTCTGAACAACAAAGCGGCACGTGTAACACTGAATTCTCTAAAGGAACGTGTTCTGAAAAAGCACAGAGCGAGCTGTGAATGCACGCGCCAGCAGTAAATGGTATAAGGAAAAGTTTGATTGACAAGGCTCTGCAAAAAGCTTTCACGTTTTGTAAATTAGTTTTTACTTTTGTAAAAAAAAAAATCTTGAATGTAAATGTTTTTTTGGTTTGTACATTTGTTTTTATTTGTCATTTTGTTTTCTGAAATGTTAATATGTTTTGCACTTTTCAGCCACTGTATGTTAGCCCCAGTCCGTCCTGACACTGTTGCTTCAATCTATCAATTCAACATGAGAGCATGAAGAAGTAGTAGTTCCCTGATAGTGTATTCTCATCTCTTATCTATCAAGTTAAAGGTCCCAAGTTTGTTTTACGGTGGGGGTGGACACCACAACTTTCCGGCGATATATCTGGTAATATGCTATATTTGTTTGGATCATGAATACAACAGGTTGTGACATCATACCTGTGTTTCCATTTATAAAATGAATATCTAAAGTTTTACAAACCTAACTGATTATCTATAGTTACACTAATAGGCCTAAACTTTGGTTCACTACATTTACTGCTAACTAAAATTGTTATTGTCTGACATGAATTCCAGTACAGTAACATAGATTATGTACACTCTCAGAGTTTATCAGCTCCACTTACCGTATATGAGCACTTTGTAGGTCTACAATTACAGACTGTGTTCCATCTGTTTCTCTCCATACTTTATTAATTACCATTAATTTTGTTCTTCAGTTGTCAGGACGCCCACAGGGCCACCACAGAGCAGGTATGATGTGGGTGGTGGATCATTTTTAGCACTGCATTGACACTGGAGTGGTGGTGATGTATTGGCGCATTTTGCACTGGTGTTTATTAGACATTTCTACCTTGCTTGTTCACCTTGTAGATGTAAAGTCAGAAATGATAGCTCATTTGTTGTCGCACAAGTTTGTATTAGGAATCCTCAAGAGAGTAGATAAAAGGAGGGGCACCCAATTGTGCTTGGTGAATGTATGTAGTCCAGCACCATGTTTAATGTTGTTAGGAGCTCAAATGGATGGCTCTGAAGAACTACAGTGAGCAGAGCTTCTAAATTGGCCAGATTGTATTGTATCTCTTTCTACAGACATGTTGAACACCCATCTGATCCCTTCATGAGATTACCCTGCTCAGTGCACCAGTTGTATTGTCTGAGTAGTCTGCGGCACTTCCGAAGCACAGTAACCCAGCAGTAAGTCAGGCAAAAAGCAAATACACTAGTGGAACCGACTAAAGAGACGACGCCCATAGAAATGCTTATTAATGTTTGCTCATCTTACAAGTGGACAAGAAGAGAACTGCCCGTATTAACCCACACAGGTTAGAGGAGAATGACTTAATACTGTGTCAAGACACATCAGTTCATGTTGCTTTTGTCTGTACCGGAAACTGAACATGATTTGTAAGCCTACAGAAGCCTGAATAGCTTCCACAGAAGTTGCTTCTATTCATCACTTGCTCCACAGCATGCAAAGCATTCAGTAACAAATGACAAATCAAAAAATAAAGGCCAAGTACATTAATTAACTTGTAGCCTAGGCTGCATGAGGAGGAATAAACAGTGCAGCCGTGGGCTTGCCTATGTTTAGCACTGACACTGGTGTGGTTGACCAACTTCACACGTATCAGTGTCACCCCCTGTTTCAGTTACACTGCGCCTTTAAGCCTTCTTTCACAGCAAATACCCAGAGAGAGAGAGAGAGACACAAAGCCCCGTCCAGACGGAAGTATTCAATTCATTCAGTTCTCAGAACAGCTGTTGCCAAAACAGCCGAGTGATTAAGAGGGCACAGGCTTAACAGGACAAAATGCTCTAAAGCAACACACACATTGGCCAGACCCGAAAGACACACATTACGAAAATGGGACACACACTGGAGCACAGTTAATATTTGAAAGGCTTTAGCTGAGGCAAAATCTATTAGAAAGCTATTAGGACATTTCTCACTGCACAATCAAAAACAACAGCTGACCTAGATAGGAACTAAGGAAACTTATGCTTCTAGTTCATATTCTGCCTGCTTTAAAGATAACTAGAACAATCATAATAACAATGTTCATTTATAGTCTTTTGTTATTTAGTGTGTAAAGTTAAAAGCATTAATTATCAATGTGTGGTACAATGGAAAACACCTCTACTTTCCATTGAGTTGTCACACCACATGGGAGACTGGGGTTCGATTTCCAGTCTGGGTGGTTATGCTGTGCTACACCAGTAAGAGTTCTTGGGCAAGATAACGAACTCTACATTGGCCTACCTGTAATATGAATAACCATGTATGTCACTATGGATAAGAGCATCCGCTAAATGCCATAAATGTAAATATTGCTTACTTGTTAAACTGCTGACATTGCAAAAAAAATAGCACACTTTTAACAAATAACCTGTTTTGAATTTGTTGTTTCATTTATTTTTTATTTTTTATTTCATTTATTTAATTACATATATAATACAATACATTGCAGAAAATTAAAACAAATCTCATTTATCTTAGATCAACCTTAAAGCTACAGTAAAACTGTGTCATATTGGAAAACAAGAGGTTGGAAAATAGCCATGTAAAGTGGATTGTGACCAGGAATGTTACTAGTCAACCCCATGAAAGAAAAAATTAAATACAAAAAATGCAGGATATGGTTCCTCTAAATGTCAGATCACCTACACTGCTTATCCTCCTTGGTTGCGGGGAATGCTGTAGCCTCTCCCAGCACTTTCTAGGCGGAAGGCAGTGAACACCCTGGGCATCCATCACAGGTAGAATCAAACACAGGTGGTGTTTTTCTTTTGTACCCTTTAATAAGCAAATGTTGTAAAACAGAACAATAAAACACAAATAAAAGACAAGGTGTACACAGTCAATTATAAAAATCTAATTTAAAAAAATTATGGTACAATAATGCTCTGTAACTAAAGACTTAACCCTGTGTACCTACCACTGTTTTGAGCAGGTACCAAAAAATGTTAATTTTTCAATTTTCTACTTTGCGCTGTGGAAATACACCATTATATTCTGCTTAAAATGGCGTAAATTATTTGTATTGGATTGTAAAATCAGTGGATTAATGACCTATGACATTTTATAACAAGAACCTGATAGCTTCAAAGTGGTATCTAAACAGAAAAGAAAGAGCAGATTAAGGTTCCTACCTTTCACACGTTGATGTTTTTATTCAAAGACATTTTGGACCACCTGGTTTAATCCATTCACAATTAAGTAAGTGCTCAATGTAAAGTCAAAGTTAGAAGCTAGCATTTTTTAATGGTTTAAAGTGACAGAAATGATACTGTAGCAACTTGATCTGGCTTCGGCTTGAGACAAACCAAATAAATATAGATACATTCTACATACAAACTATAACGGCTAAATAAAACTTTAGACAAGTACACCCTCTACTTAAACAGCCACCAGTCAAATATAAATGTGATTATGTGCGGTTTAGAATGACAGTGACACATGCTGCAAGTAATCAAGAACTATAAAAACTCTTTGCTTATATTTGGAAAGCGATCCTGGAAGGCAATCAGAGCAAGGCAATGTTGATTAAAACAAGTGCGAAGGATGCAAATTAGTCCCAGTGTTGTCTTTGCAAGAGTGTCTCTTTCATGTCTAAGGACAGCCTACTTTGTCTGTCCATTAATGAACCATTAGGGAGGGAATACACAACTCTGTAATGATAAAGCAGCAGCCTTTGTCAAGCCTATCAACACTGAAACTGGTTAAATGTCGATAATGAATAGACTTACCACCCCAGACCTGTGATCTTGGCAGATTACAGTCCTCTCTTTAAGGGCTGGAGGGTCTTTTAAAGCAAGCTAATAGGGACCCTCACTAAAGTGGAATGAATTGGATCAGTGGGAGACAAAGAAAAAAATGGCTCTGCAACGTGTGCAAAATAAAGAACAAAATTACATTATACAGAACTGCATTACTGAAAATGCCTTGTTTGTTCTTTTGTCCAAATAAATCAAAAGGCTGTTTACATTGCTGGCACTGCTACCGACATGGATCAAACTTAGATCAAACTCTATAAGGAGTTTTTATTCATCTAACTGTTTGTTTTAAGTGGTCTTTGAAAAAGCCTGGCAAAGTCCCATGTCTTTTGAGAGACATTTCAAAGACCCAGAACAGAAGCACAAAGCTGTCAGTAAGTACAGTGAAAGAAAAAAAGGAGGGGGGGTTCTGAGTAACTTGTTTATGCAGAAGGCTGGTCGCTGCTGTGGAATTCAGACTTTCACAATCTTTCAAAAACATTGTGCAGGATCGAGAGCGAGCCTGAATAAGGAAATAATCCACTTAACAGCTAACTCACCCTCTCTCGCTAGTCCTGTCCTTCAGTATTTTCCCTACCGCAGCACTTGCAGAAGCAACCATGACATAATCAGCCAAAAAATGCCTTTTCCACATCAGTGATAATGTGGGGTAGTTCCTTGAATCTGGGCCTACGACGTCATGTACAGAAGCTGGTCTACTCTCGGTAAAAGTTCCCAAGTGGTTTCTGGCTTGGATGCAGTTTTACAAAACAAAAAAATAACCTTCAGGACCACGGCATCATGTGGGACTCCTTTTGATTTTTTTTCTTTTTTCTTTATTGTCATGTTGATTGAAGTAGTGCCTGGTTTTGAGAGAAAAACCCAATAACAAACATTCTATAGCTCTCATTTCCCCCGACACCCCACCCTACTGCACCACACCCATTAGCCCTCAGAATAATCACAGCAACACCACAGTTTCATGAGCTGAAAACTCTCTGTAAGTTTCAGACCTTAACTGTGAACTACTGGCCGCACTGCTTTCTTTCAGGTGGACAGCAGTGGGATGTACAAGGCAGATTGGATTTAGATGGTTATGTTTCATGGTGCTTCTCTTATTTTCTGTTTGCTATTAAGACATTAAAATAAAATTCTGTACATTAAAGAATGTTTCTACCTCTGTAGAACATGATTAGTTACTAGTGACAACAAAATTAGCATGCCCAACTTCAAAAAGAATAGTAAACCTGCTAAGCACCTGCCTAATGGCTTCAATTACATGTGTGTTTTTAACCAACAAGTTTTCTATTCATTTATTAAACATTCCAATGTGTTTGTGGCTGTATGCAACAGACAAGGCAGATAGAAATCTACAGACTTACTTTAATCTGCTTACAGAATCGTATGATAGTTTGTCAGTGCTTGCAGAGAGTGATCTGGTTCAGTAAACTCAAACCCAGAATTCGGTTAAAAAAGGTTAAAAATCATTCTCATACAATTAATGTGATATCCACCATTTTTTAACATCTCAGTATTTTCAGGTTGTTAAAATGTAACCAAAGTCATTCAGATTGGTTTGATGTGAAATGTACCTTTTCAGAGAAACTTTCTTCACAGCAGTGATGGCAAGAACCAGACATACACAACCTAACACAACAAGGCGTCTAAAAGCTACCTTACAGAAAATAATTATATGCTTTCTTTGCAAATATTCTGACACTGCTTTACACTGGTTTTAAAAAAAGATCAGAGCTACATTTAAAAAAAGACGTGTTGGTTACTGGTCACTATAGATGATAAATTAAATGGCTATGTTTTCATTGTAGACATTGAGATTCTGTTTTCTATCGCCATCAGTGTAGAAATCAGATTCTGTTTCTCTATAATGAAGCATCAAGTCTTAACCTGAATTATGCAGAAAGCATATGCTATATATTTATTTTGATTAGACATTGTAAGGCACACAAATGTTTAAAACAAATGTTTTCTGTAGTCTTTTTTAATATTTGATTATAAATGTTTTCATGATTTCATGAAGCCTTGTGAACTGCAATAATCACTGAAAAGTGTGATATTGCAAATGACTTTACATTAAATGTTTTCACCTTAAATTACATAAGTGAACTTATATGCCATATCATGTATCTATTATTCAATACATTTAAATATCAATCACTTTACTTGTTTACTGTATTGTACGTAAAGATTTTATAATTGTGAATAAGATGTGCACACAACGAATCTTTCCGCACACACTTAATTCTCTGTTAAATCCAATATAGTGGATCATGTCACTTGTGTTATACTCACATGTGTATAAAGTATTATTAAATGTTATAAATATGCTGATAAAAATGTACAAATTTGTACTAAGTTACAAAGATTTATAGGCACACTTATAATGGCTTATGAATAAGCATTTTACAGAAACTGTTAATAAAGCAATGATGGGCAAGGTGTAATAATGTATGGTGAGCGAGTTTATATTGCCCTTTCTCAGGAATTGAGCAGACAGTATTGTTGATGACACAAGTGTCAACCGGATGTGGTGTAGGCTGTCGCCAACTAGACATGTGTGACCTTAAAGCAAAGCCCACTCAATAGCACAGCTGCATAGCTAATCCAATTAGACTTAGACACATAAGCCAGGCCTGCTCTGTAAACTAGGCTAATTAACTACTCTGAGAGTATTTGTGCATGGCTGAAGAACAGCACGTCTACTATCAAAACAGATATGACCAAGAAAACACACCTAGTCTTTCATGTTAGTTACCATATGCTTGAAATGAAGGTGCCGAAAAGAAAAGGTCTTTGGAGAAATGCCATAAAACAGGAGTGCTTCAATGTTTGTTCTTGGCCAGACAGAAAATACATGAATTGTGTACTTTATTAATGTCTTTGTCTTTAAATTTACTGAGAAAAATTGTTTCCATTGGTCCTAAAATATCCTGTTGTCTGTGTGCCACTGCCTATTATTAACAATGTCTAATTCTGTCGACAGCTCATCACTGATGAGACACATACAGTAATTTCCATTTCAGTTATGATTATTATTATAAATTTAAATGTTTTGTTGCATTTCGTGCAAATAAGTTCACTAGTAATGTTATCTGCTAATTGTAGAGCTTAATATCTATTTATTTGCAGGGTAATCGTGTACTCTGTGGAAAGTAGTACATTTTCACATAGAAAATTAAGAAAAAATGGAATTTGACCATGGGCACTCACACTTTTGCATACAACTGTACTGTTGATGCCTTAATAAAAATAAACTAAACAACCTACAAAAACAAGGTAAAAAAACATTTTTACTTTTTATGCACATTCTTGTAATGAGATTTTATTCTTAGCCTTCCTGGACTATTTTTGTTGATACATACATCATGAAATGTTCAAGGATAAACGTAAAGAGCAGCTGCTGGACTAAAATGATGCAGAAAAATAGGAAAGAGAAGCTGTTCTCTTCCTGATTGATGGAGTTGAGGCAACCTTTTGTTTTTTTCTGTGGGCCTATCTTTGGGCAGCCCTGCCACAGAAGAATCACTCATGGTTCCATGAAGAACCTGGGTGATTCTTTAAACAATCAGCTTTGTATATCTGTTGTGTCAGTGTCAACATTATGTAAAAGTTCTGTGTACATAATATTTCCAAGATGAACAAACAAACCAAATACTATTGAATCGGCTCTGTCAGGTAGTGTAAATATGTGCCTCCAATACGTTCACAAGCCCCAACATCGGTGTGAGCACTTTTGTGGAGAACATGGTCAGTTCCCATGGTGATACGATGTCTCAACTCAGGAAGTGTGGCATTTTCACAGAACCATTTCTGCACCAACAAAAGCCAGAGGATTTCTGGGAAATGCAGCTCATCCTGTCCATTCCTTCTCAGCTTCAACTGGCAGAAAGATACTGTAAAAGAATTCAACTAATGACTTCAGTTGCACCATGTCAGAGTCATCCTTCGGGACTGTGACTCAGCTGATAATAGCCGGCAAAAATGCCACAACAATAAACAACTTTCCTGATCCATTCTCTGACTGCTGAAGTGCTAAAAAGGTCTGGGCTGATGTGTCCAGCTATTTGTGGATCCAAAGACACCCAGAGATGTTGCCCCAAGCACTGAAATGTACTGCTTGGCTGAGACGTTTCCATTTTAAGGATCGACCGGTTGCTCTCCCACTCAGAGGTCTGCTGATGGTGGAACAGCCCAGGAAGCCTCCGTCACCCACACACTCACGCATGCAGCCTCTGACTCACCCTGAAACCATGAGGGCTGAGCAGCAGAGCATCCTGCAGCTTTGCTCACTCTGGCCTTATAGCAAGCTGAGGAGCCTTGCTCCTGAGCCAGTCAAACCTGCACCATTTGGCCATATAACATAACAGTTTAGAGAGAGAACAAAGAGCGTGTGATATGAGGAAAGCCATGTTTAAACCGTATAGATACAATTTAAAAAATATGAAATTAAATGAAAATATACTACAGTATATGTACATTTCTTGAGAAGTGACAATCCATATGCAATTTTATAAACCAAAACATGTCAACACATCGTCTGCAGATGAACCATTGTTTCCAACTGTACACCTACAAGGTGAATCAACAAGGTAGGAGTGTCATATAGAGTAGACAGTGTTGTACATTGCTCTGCCTGCCTACCAACACAACACACACTAAATCACCACCACCACGTCAGCGTCACTGCAGTGCTGACAATGATCCACCACCTAAATAATACCTGCTCTGTGTCCCATGAGGGACCTGACCATTGAAAAACAAAGTATGCAGAGAAACAGATCAACTACAAACTGTAATATTTTATAGGCATATTTTCAAATACTACTTATTGCTGAAATAAACATCATCTTATCCATATGGATTACTCTCCTCAAACCGTATGCAACATAATGTAGGCTACCTGTACTACTTCATAATAAACAGTGCAACAATGGTGCAACACCAGTATTGGTGTTGAGTCATAAAAGGGGTGCGGCATTGCTCAATGATATGCGTGGAGTAGGCAAGGCAAGTTACTTTCATCTTGCTGTGCACGTATCTTAAAATAGCCTGTGCTGGTTAACACTCGTCGTTCGGAGCAGATAGTGTAATGTGTTTGCTTTTTTTTGCACTAAACAACTAGAAAACACATTTCCATTCTGGGAAATGCGGACAGGACTTCTGCTCTTTGGCGCACTGTTACAGTTCATTCAGAAATGTTCAGCACGGACGCTATCTTTGCAAACAGCTCCTTTCCTGGCACACTGTTTGCTCGCCATGCAAAAACGTAGAGGCGTATTTTTCACTACCTGTATTCCGGTCAGGCCTGGCTGCTGCGCTACGATTGGCCCGCAGCGTCGCTCCTTCTTTGCCGATTGGACACATTTTTGGCGAGTGTAGGCTGATAGCCAATCATAACGCAGAAAGGCGGGACCTGTCGGAATGCGGGTGGAGGAAAAATAATAACCCCCGTTGAAGTCTCGATGTCGTCAGACGCGGGAGGCGGAGCTTAGATGTTGCAATCGCGCTAAAGACAGCATCATCAAAGGCAGTTGAGTGGTAATGCAGAGGAGCATAATAGGAGTCTCCGACCAAATAGAGATCTCACAGTCGGACGGTCAGGCGGAGGGGCCACACGTCTGATCTGTAATCTCGGCTATAAAGGGATTCTTGTTCCCGTTTGAAGGGAATTACACACCGACCAAACAACAAAAAAACACCAACCGAGCACTCACCACTGCTCGGAATCTACGGGTCCTCCGCTTCTTGCCAGGCGAACTTTTGACCACTTTTTTTTCATTAGCCAAATAGAAAATATTTAGTTCAAGCTTATATGCTTCAGCTGGTTTGCGAAATATCTTTATTTATTTTCCCCCTACTGAGGATTGCACGCGCTGTGGAAACTGAGGAGGAAAGTGTGCGCAACGTCGTTCATTCAGCGGGAATAAGGAACAAAGAGCTTCGTGCGTGCCGACAACATTAGCGCTCGCCGGTGTCTCTCAAGACTTCAGGACGGACTGCTATCTGTCTTACAGCTGACCAAGAGAAAGCTAAAGACTGCACCCAAAGAGAACCCATCGGCCCATTCATTTTCTCACGCATACGAGCTGATTTGCTACTTTCGGCGACTGGAATCGTAATTTAAACCTAATTAGACTACTTGTTAGAAACGGACTCGTGGCACTTTTACTTCAGGCTGGCGAGGAGTTTCCTGGCGGACTTCCTTCCATACATGCCATAAATTTGGTGTACTTTGAGAATTCTTACAATTCGAGGTTACACGTTTCTTATCTCAAGCTGGAAATGTGTCCTCAGAGCTAAACCAGCCTTCAGCTCGTATTGACTGGAGTTACCATTGTTCTGTTTTGGAGAGGAGCGAGTTCCTTTGTCTGTGAGCGAGGTGAGTCAAACTGTACGTCTCATCTTTACGCACTAGCGGATTGAGAAGTACTTGTATTTCAGTTTTCCAGCAGGTGCCTGTGCTGTATGCGTGTCCGTTTTTGATTAGCGTTTTTGTTTTGCCCCAGAAATTGTAATTGTGAAGCACTGATGTTAAACTTGAGAAGAAAAAGTGATGGTGCAACTCTTTTCATAGCCACTCCTCACCCTCACTGCGATAACGATATTGCTTTGACTTTCTCGAAGCGGGTTTAATTCTGGTGTTATCGATTCCCTTTTAAGCGTTTGTTTTACATGACGATGCTTTTAATATAAGAAAATATGTATATATTTTGGTGTAATGTGTGAAATTTTACCACACTGGCAAGTGGAAAAACGAGACTGCACTACGTCACTATATGACGCGCGCTTGAATGTGTAATAACCCGGTGTGTGCGCGCGCAGGAGTGAGAGAGAAAGAGAGTGACTCACTGGCTTTCGAAAGCGGGGGGACAGTAACTTGAGTAACAGTCTGCTTGCATCAAGCAGTGGTGATCATCACTCAGGCGTTTCGGTGGCTCATATTTGAATCCTTTGATGGAGCAGCGGATGTGATTCAGCGTTCCCTTCTAGATCCTCACTGCCACAATAGTTTCACTGTTGTTGACCTCCCAATATATGCTCACCGTGCACGCCTATTACTTTAAAGCCAGCTGTTTATTAACTTTAAACGAACCAGAACTGTGTGAACAAATATTGCACAACTTCTGGAACCACTGTGAAGGAGACACTAGATGCTCACTCATGTTTTTGCAAGGTTATGACCTTGTTCATTCCTAACCCTTGCTTCACCTTTTTCGCCTCCTAACAGATGAGTGTGAACCTCACAACACCCACGCTGCCTCTGCGTTTGAAGCGGGTCGACTGTGAAGACTCCCATAGCACAGAGACGCTAAAGTGTAAGCGCCGCAGGTTAAGTCAACCCCCTTCCCCTGGCCTGGCTCCCTGCCTTCGGCCCCTGACACAGAGCCCAGACCATGCGGGCCCAGAAAACCACTGCGTATCTTCCATTGGGCCCTATGTTCTGCTGGAGGCCACAGAGGGCACACAGACTTACAGGGCTGTCCACCGTGTGACAGAGCAGGAACATACTTGTAAGGTAAGCTCACTGTCCTGCAACATGATACAGAAGAGTCTTGCTAGCATATGTCCATCATTTGTGTTTGAAAAGTAAAATGTAATCAGTGAGTCTTTAACAATGTACCTCTTCTTAGATAAGCTGTAATGCCTGTTTTTGCTATGAAACCATGATTAGGCCATATCTGCAGATTATTATTTTTCTAGGACTCAGATAAGCAAGAGCCTAATGGTAGCCTTTGTTTTTTTTTGTTTGTGTTTCTATTTGTAGGTGTTTTCTATGAGGAAGTACCATGATCTCATTGCTCCGTACACCCGACTGCTGCCTCATGACAACATCTGTAAGATCTCTGAGGTGATAATGGGAGAGCATAATGTGTATGTATTCTTCGAGCGCAACTATGGCGACATGCACTCATATGTTCGCACCTGTAAGAGACTACAAGAGGACGAAGCTGTGCGCCTCTTCGGACAGATGGCATCAGCTGTCGCACACTGTCACGAAAATGGAGTTGTTCTCAGAGACCTCAAGCTACGCAAGTTTGTCTTTGCTGATGCGCAAAGGTGAGTTGAACTTTTAAGGGAATGGTTCTGCCAGTACTGCTGACATTGCTAACAATAAATAAATGAGTAGCCAGCAGTCAGTCATGGATGGCTATTATGGTTAAATCCATTCAGATTCACCAGAGTTGTACCTGAGTCATTTATAAGAAAATCAATAATCACAGTAAGCTTTTTGTAGTGTGAAGTGTTTTACAATGTAAGCATACCATCTTTAAGATGGTTTCCTATGACCAACTAATACAGATACAAATGAACTAAAGTGACCTAAAAGAGTTCTTCTGTCTCCACAGAACAAAGCTGGTCTTGCAGAACTTGGAGGACTCCTGTCTTCTGAGTGGAAATGATGATTCTCTCACAGACAAGCATGGCTGCCCAGCTTATGTTGGCCCAGAAATTTTGAACTCACGCCACTCGTACTCAGGGAAGGCAGCAGACATCTGGAGTCTAGGAGTGGTTCTCTACACCATGCTTGTGGGACGGTACCCCTTCCAGGATGTGGAGCCTGCAGCACTGTTCAGCAAAATCCGCAGGGGGGCTTTTACCATCCCTGAGACTCTGTCCCCCAAGGCCAAATCTCTGGTGTGCTGCATGCTTAGAAAGTTGCCCTCAGAGCGACTGGAGGCCCCAGACATCCTGCTGCACCCTTGGCTGCACTGTAGCACCACAGCCATCTCCAGCCAGCACCCTAGCTCCAGGCACTCTTCAGACCAAGTTGTCCCAGACTTTGAGAAAAGTGAGGAAGAAGATTGCTATTAAGACTGGAAGGAGCGTTTGTTTTTTCTTTTCCTCTCTTTCTCTCACCTGCCTGCTTTGGCTGGCACCATAGAGGGTCCCTGCAGACTTGTGCTTCAGAGGTTATGCAGCAGTCAAGTACAGGGAAAGGCTGAGAAGATTTCAGATTCCAAAAAAGATGAACAGCTTCATCGCTGTTTGTCATCAGGCAAATAATCTGAGAGGTTTCAGTCAGGCTTTCTGGCCATTGTGGTTACTGCAAGTAGATCTTGGATCACAATGGTTTGAAGGCCCTCTCATTATATCTGGGAACTACCTATGATGCGGTGTCATCAAAAGAAAACAACCAAGGGCTGTGAAAATTTGAAAGACTTAAGTTGTGCATCGGCTGCTTTGCAAGCAGATTTGTCATTCAAAGCACAACTGGACCTTCCTTTACCTGTCAGACTTGTGCAAAGACATTTACTTCAGCAGTATTGTGATTACCATGTATATATTTCATACAGTGTACATTCACATTGTTGGAGAGACTTCAAATCACTTGTCTTGATACCTCTAACTTGAATCCTGGGATACTTGATGCACAGTATGTGCCTTTTTTGTATGAACTGTTTACATAAGTTGCAGTGGAAAAATGAGGTTGAATATTTAAAGTGCCTTTTCACTAGGACAGTTGATGTTGTTGTTGTTGTTGTAGTTATTATTTTTTTTGGAGTAACATACCAAAGAATTACTTTCTTCACAATCCTCATTTTAAGGTGTGAGTCTCGGTTAGTTTAGCTAAAGTGCTTTCCCACCTAAAGGGTTCAAGATGAGGGGAAAAAGCTGTTTCATGTTCACCATCCATACCGATTGGAAACATGTCATCTGTGGTGTTGACAAATCCTGGTCTTGATTCACTCAGAGAACATGGTAGAACCGGGAGGATAAAGGTAATGCTGTGCTTAGAAGTAGACCAGGAACTGTACATACGTCCTACTACAATTCTGTTTAACCTTTCAGGAAAAACATTTCCTCAGTGCCAGGATTTTTTCCCCTTTCTTTCATTGTTCTCTGAGGAACCTGTGATGTCGCTGTAGGCATGGTGACTTGGGTCATAAGTTAAAACATGGCCTAAGGCTTGAGTACTGTCTGTTGTGTGTATGTGCTGTGGGTGGACTTTGTTAGACCCCGAAGGATACAAAGTGCTAGCTGACTTGCACCCAAGTTAAAAGTTTCCATGTAATGGTAACCTAGTGTGTCTAACACGTGGAGCAAAACAAAGGCATTACATTTGATGTCAGTGGTGATGCCTGCATGCAGTGCTTTGACCCTCATGTTTGTCAAACTACTTTTTTGTGAAAATTGTAAATATCACTTTTGTAACTATGGCAGAACACTACACTTTGTTTAGTTTCAAGGGTTGATGTACTTTTTTTTTTTTTTTTTTTTTTTTTTTAAAGTATTTTGTTGGTGCCAGTACAAATAAAAACTCAATTATTTGTTTGACCACATGTGCGATTGAATACCTGCCACTGATGCTTCAGGAACTGCATTGTCAATGAACACAGACTTTTAATGAGGTATGATCCAGCAAAATCTTATTTATTAAACATACCATTTCAAAAACATCCTAAAAAATAAAGTCCATAAAACTTTAGTCACTTAAGCTGGCAAAAAAAAAATTGTCCTGACCATACAGAACTGGTGTGCTAAACCTCACAACATTTCTGCAGGTCTCTTCTCTAAAACTTCCACACAAATAAGCTATGCTTTGAGTAACAAAAGCACTTTTATAGCAGTTAAAGTTTTTTTTTGAAAGTGAGCTAAACGCAAATCTGCTGCATGATCACTGGCTTTTTGATTCATTCATCGATGGATAAACATACATTTTTAAACATTGGCTTTAAAACTAAATGCACTGAACATTACATTTCACCCTACAACAGAAGCCCTGTTACAACAACTTCCACAATACAGACTGATCTGAACACAAATTCACAATAAAATGTTGAGCAACTTTCTATACTTTTAAATAACATTACAAAACCCTGAGCACAGAATGAGAATTGAATGTGTTTGAATTTGAATTACACCTGTAACATTTAGTTAAGGATTATAGCATACTCATTGTTATTTACTGTGACATCTGGTCAAACCCCAGAAAGCTAATGGTGGGTTCAGAATGTCATAACAGAACTGTGATGCAACTTCACTGTTCAGTGAGGAAAAACAAACTTTACACAGTTTGTACTTAGTCCATTCAAAATTATGTACTCTAGTTAGCTTTGGCTAACATTAGGTCAGGAAATATTGCTAATATTTTGAGGTGCATGGACCTTAGTATGACAAACAAAACAAAATGACTGTGGAGGGGAGCTGTAATGCACTGTTCTTAAATAACAACATAACATTTAAAAATACACTGCCAACTGAGCTCAATCCAATTGAGAACAAACGAAAAGAGCTGTTACAGGATAAGTTTTGTTATCTCATCAGATTAACATTTACAGATTAGAATTAGGACAAACAATACTGACTGGGCTCATTTCCGCCCTCAATAAAATATCAGAAACTGTCGATAATTAAGCCGTGATTGGTGATGTCAGAGGGAAACAAGCTCAAGAATATTTTAGCCAGGAATACAAACCTAAAACTACAATAATTCCTACTTTAATGCTAGTTGGGTTTAGCTGTGATGACAAAAAGTCAAGCAAAAACAAAAAACTACAGCCTTCTGTTCAAACTAATAGTTCTAAACAAAATCAGACAAACAAGAGGTGTATTAGGTTAGAACAATTGCACCTCTTAAGTAACGGCCATCTCTTTTATCCATGAACAGGAAAAGATATGAACACAACAATAATTCTGTAATTTTATAATGTGTAACTTCTCCTCAGTCACACTATACATGGGGGCAGTAGTGACTCTGGAATCTGGATAGCAAGGTTTGGAAAGGCACCAACGATAGGCCATACAAGTTGACCACAAAGTCAAAGTGGCCCTTCTGTGACCAAAGCTTCTGTGCCTTTAATCACAGGACGTAGTCTTTGCTACCAGGGTGCTGGGCAAACAAACTTTGCACCCACTGGAAATACAGCAACAAACAGCAAGTAATGTGGAAATGTGTTTGGTGCTTGGTCCCCCAATATCACATCAAAAAAGTTCTAAAGCCTAGCAGAAACAAAAGATTGTGACACATGGGTCGACAGCATTGAGACAACAGCACAGTGAAATCTGCCCCCTGCTGGTAGGAGTTTCAGGAATCATTTAAAAAAAAAAAAAAAAAGACTACAAAAAAATAAAAAATAAAATAAAAACAACAAAGGATCCATCTTTCACATATTGTGGTGGATCTATAACATCTACAAAACAAACATGTAAAAGGATCATTCATTATTAAGAAGTCATTTGGAAAAAAATGTCAAAAATAACGAATCCAATATCAGCACACACAGTTAAGTCGCAAGTCATACAAGGAAACAGTCCAACTGGCAAAAATATGAACAAATAAAATTATAAACCAAAAACACCTGAATACACATAAAACCCATGTGCAGAGCTCATTACCACAGAAACCCAAACATTAAGGATTTCTCTCATGTTGTAAAAGCTTAATCGACCATAAAGAATTAGGGCAAAGAAACAGTACTCTATAAGAGAATCTCATGTTGTTCAGAAGCACTCAACAGCAAAGCACTGGAACTATGGCACCTTCACTGGGCACATAAAGCTCCATACCTGCAAGGGAAAACACTGTCAGAGGAAGTGGCTGCTGTTCTGAAAGTTCAGGTACTTTTTTTTCTTCACTACTGCTAATGAAACTGAAATTCTCTGTAAGCTAAACTATATAATTTACTATATAATTTAATAATAAATATATTATTTGCCTTTGACCTCTTGACAGGTCTGCCCTCACCTCTCCTCATCCATGTTCTCTTCTTCCTCCTCCTCCTCATAGCTGCTCTCATCCAAATCGAGATCCAGCTCTGTGCCAATACCCGAGTCCCGCGGAGCCATGAAAAGACTAGATCCAAATGCAAACAAACACTCATCATACAACCACAACATCGTATTCAAATATTATAGGTGTTCAAGAAACTTGCTGAATCCATAACGAAGTATGTGCTTGCATTGTCTCAAGAACTTTACCTAACAGAGCGGCATGTAAAAAACACAATCCTTTTCAGCCTCTTGTTGTAGAAAAAATAGTTGAAGGACCACAGGTTGCCCTCTTCTCCATATGGATCTGAATCAAGGTCTGGGTTATAACTGGAATAAGACAAAGAGACTGTTAATAGACAAAGACGGAGAAACCAAAGGACCAAAATAAAAGAACAAATCAGCCTCATCTTACAAAGATGCAATGTAAATCAACCAAGGGACCTTTACGAGCCAGAGCCATCATGGCTCTGTATCGTGCCATAGTGCACCATCCTGTAGAAAGGTGCTGTAATGCATGGTTATGGGTATTTTGAAAACGTTTGTACGGCATGTTTGTACATGTATATTTGTTGTACCTGTAAATATCACACTCAGCCAGACAGATTTCATTGTCAACGGCCTCCCAGAGCTGAGGCTGCAGGTGACTGTATGCCTCCCCAGCAGCAGCAGACAAACTGCTGTTCACTGCATTAAACACCTGATAAAACACCACAACATAAGACAGACAAGTACATTTTGTTTTATTGGTATAGGCTTCTAGCTTAGACCATGCAAAATATTATATCACAGTTCATGTTAAATGAATTGTTTATGTAGCAATACAATAATGTGAATAGGACTGCTAACTATGGTTAATAAAAACATGGTCTCTTCTAACCACTTTTCAACATACTGTAACTCTGTCCGCATTAGAACTTGCTTACCCAATTTACACTGGGCTCTCTACTGAAGTCATGACCTCTGGTACGGCTGAAGTCATAGTCTGGCCTAAACGACTCATTTAGAGTGGCGATCAAGTAAAAGAGAGTCTTCCTGCTGCACTTGTCTGAAAGAGGACCCTCCCCTTCATCACCACTTTGACTGTGGCTCAGCCTTAGGATACAAACATGTACATGCACACATTGGAATATAAAACAAATAACAAAAAACTTGTTAAAGCTCTGAATGAAAGTCTAAAACGTTTGCCCAAACTAGTCATCCTCTTACTTATTGGGGCTGACTCCAGAGGTCTGTGGAGGGGACAACGCCTCCAGCACATGAGGCAGTCCCTCCTGGCAGAACTGCTTAAACATCTGCTTGTCTTCACCTGCCATTTTGCAGGAGTAACTTTCAATCCTAGGAAAAATAAATTACTTAACCATGATTTCAACAAACTCAAACAACAAACTTCATATACACTACAGTTGGCTCCGTATAACTGTTATAATAGTAGAGCTATTGTTGTACATCATCTAGCAAAACAATCTAATGCACAGAACCAATCTGGTGTTTTCTGGTGCCATTTAATCTCCAGAAAAGCCTGTTAATTTAATTATTAGTGGGTTAAGCTTTTATTAGCAGAAAAAACAATGAAATGTGCAAGGCAGGGAGGCTTACAGAAACAGAGTTTGAGAACCACTGATCTTAATGGAAGGAAACACCAAAAACATCAATTGTCTCCCACTGATTACTTTTGTTAGATGTCCCCATATTGTTCTATGCATAAACTCTGTTTAGAAATGTATGTGTATGTGGTGCACTGGCATACATAAAATACAACTAAGTTTTTAAAAATAAATATCATTAAAATGTGTAGATGGTAGATCACTCTTTCCCTTTCAAACACTGATACTGAACCCTGCCAGTACTAATACCTAAAGACTAACAAGCTTTAAAACTAGCCATTTTAATGATGATACTTCAACTAATGGGGAATTTCAGTTTTTAAATCATTTGCATAATTCCATCTTTCAATGTGAACAAAGTCATTTAGAGGGGTTTGATGTCACATCTGGAGGTTTCTTTACAGTGGTGGCAATAGCAAGCATTGTTCATGCCTGCAACACAATTATAAACAACCAGTGCACACACATATCATGAATTTTATATGGAATGTGTATGATGAAAAAACATTTTTCGTGAATACTATTTCACCTCACAGCATCCTGCATGCACACCTCCACCATGAACAGATTAAAACAAATATATTAACAATATGTTTAGACCAAATCTACAATAAAACAATGTATTAGCCATCAGACAGCAACTATAATACTACTACTTTATATACTACTGCTATAACACCTCTTTGTGTAGGAGCTTTTAGAGGCAGCAAACTGTTTAGGTGTCTAGTTCCTCCATCACTACCACTGTAAACAATTGGAACCCAGTAGCTATCTCTACAAAGAAGCATTCGGGCCTAACCATCCTGAATGACCCTGTTTACATCTTAACCATTGGAAGAAATAAACTAAAGAGCCTTTAATTAATTACTCAGAATACTCCAAAACGATTTGGCCACACACAGGTAAACACAGCATGGCACATATATTGACAACACTTTGTTTTCAACACACATTTCAGATATTAGTAACTCTGTTATTATGATTTCATGGCTTCTGCTGTACAGGGTGTAACATTAGTGTCTCTTTAGAAGTGACAGGACACTTATACCTATATACTTACCGCCCTATTATCTTGCAGTCTCCCGTCTCTATCGTGAGTTGCGTGTTTATAGCTTCGAAACTTGAATTTTCTAGGAGCTTCATGGTCAGTTTGTTGGTTTACGGCTAATTTAATGGAAGTTGCCGAATACGGCGCCTCTGACCACCTCAGTGCCACAGACCTGCTAGGTGAATTTCAAGTAAACAAACACTTAAAATAGCAGCTGAGCGCACACAAACCATCAGCTCAAACTGGCTACAAAACCTGGTAAGGTCGCTAGCCGCACTCTATTGTGGCAGAACCTGACACTAAAATATCACAGGGAACTAATACGCTGTTATCTCGAAGGCTAGCTAAATTCTCTCGCAGCAATGTTACCGACGCGCCCACTCACCGCTAGCGATGTAAATCATGAGGCCCGAGGCGGCAACAAACTGGCTCGCGCTCTCTATGTACTCAAAATGTCACAAAATCACACAGCTCCTCCCGCAGTTTAGGAACAAGTTAAAAGTCTTTGTCGCGGGCTTATCGCACGTCTATGTCTAATAAATATGTCCTCCTTTTTACTGTGAAATTTCCAGTACCTTCCATTAAACAAGCTAAAATTACGAGGGAAATTATGCATCCCAGCTACTGAATCAGCGCTCAGGCAAAAACGCGAGGCTTATACAAGCCTTTTTCTTCCGTGTTTTGTTTTCTTTAAAGGAACGCTTAAAGATTTTAAAATAAATATCTTAATCTGCCGCAAAATTAGCTACGCAGCTAAACTAGCCCTGTCCTGGCGCTGTTCTCTCTGCTGCAGCTAAAACCAGAGACCGATGCGACGAGCTTACTGCCACCTGTCGGCCCGGAGCACAACTTTCGGAGTTTGAAGTAGGCGGGTCACCTACGGGTCATGAATCAGGTGCTTATACCGCCATCTACCGCCCTGTTGTATATTCAGGAATCAGTGAGCATCAGCTTTAAATGGAAAAAGAGAAAGGGAAACTAACATTAACCTGCTGCTTATTTGCAGGGGAATTCCACCGGTTTTTTTTTGCATAATTCTGTTGCTGAGATGTAGACAAAACTATTCAGGTGTTTTAATGCAAAATGATATACAGTTTGGAAAGTTACTCAGATTTTTTAAATAATCATAAACCACCAGTTAACCTACACGTGTTTTCTGAGAATTTATATATGATGTATATGGTGATAAAACAGTGGTAAATACGACTAAATAAATACATGAACTAGATGGTATTGGCCAAGACATTATCACAAAAACAAAGTCTTATATATCAGGCAGCATATTCATAACTATTTCACTATTCTTTTTAACATTCAGTGAGGGAGCTGGTATTAAACACTTCAGTGAGACTCAGTTTTTCTATAATGAACCATATTCATATTAAACCATCATAAATGACTCTGTGTACATCTTAACAATTTAATAAGCAGTTTTTCTTGTTTGTTTGTTTGTTTTTTCAATGAATACTTTCAGCCACATCAAACCCATTTCTACAGGCTCTGCTGTTTCTGGTACTCTGTACACCTGCAACAGTCAAAGTTCCGGCATCAGTTATATGGTTACTTTACAAACATCGCCACCTAGTGTTTTCTTAAAAAATCCCTCCATCCACAATCATCTTCATCAATACTATATTTTCTTTAGGAAAGCTACCAAAACAAACCAAAACACAAGCTATATATGTTAATCTAAGTGATCCAAGTGAGCATCAGAAATTATACTCATAATAAAAAATGCACATATTGTATGAAACTACCCAATGCTGTTTTCTGACACCTGGAGTCTTTTGAATGCATGGCAGTAGAAAAGAGACATAATCGACAGAGACATTATAAAACAAAATACCCAAAACTCAAAAGATTGAAAGCAGTAGTATGAGCCTGATTCATTTGGCTTCTGTTGCTTGCTAGACCTGCTCACTCCATTTTAACAGTACATTTGCTAAATTCCTTTCTAATCATTTTAACAGTGTTTCTCCACGCCTGCAATATACAAATAAAATGTTTTATGATGGCCTTCCCAAATGAATGTTTTACCATACACATCTCTTTTCAAGGTAACTGGACTGCCCAATCTTGGGTATCACTTTGCAAGCATTTCCTAACCTCACAAAGCTAATATCTCTTGCTCTCCCCACATAAAACAGTTTCATTCACATATTGCTTTTTCTGGTCGTCTGTCTGCCCTTTTGTTTGTCTGTTCCTTTTGTGTGTTGTTTCAGCCACCGTTTGTTTGTGTTTGTTCGTCTGTCCGTCCACACAACTGTTTTTTTTTTTTCTACTTAGCATTAGGCTGCTAACCCAGCACACCGTTCTCAGGAGTCTCAGGTCTGTTTTTAAACTGTACCATATCATATTTATACATCTTTTTTCAAACTTCGCTGGATGAACTTAATCTCGAATCATACAAATATTTAAAATATTTTACTCTGGGTTCCCTGAGGGCTTTCAAGTGATGGAGGTTTATTATGTCCTTTACCCAGAGGCCAAATATACCAGCCTTTCAAGAACAAACCCTAACTAATGCGCAGTTCAAACATTTAAGGGTTGTTACTGCATTTGCATTTGCTAATAATAAAACAATTTTAAAAGACTGAGAATAATCACTAAATTACAGAATTTCACTACAGAACTAATTGGATGCTTAAATGATCTCAAATTAACACTGCAGAGAAAGACAGACTGATTTACCACTTGTTTTAGCCAGTCTGTACATTTAAAATGAATTGGAAACTTTCAGCAACCCAGTTAAAGACAGAGAACCTGACTCGCTTTTCAAGGAAGAGGCCTTCACTCACCAAGGCCTCATTCGGCAACCACACTTAAAAAGAATTTTCTATTTAAAGCAGTTTTCAGAAATATTCTGACATTCAGTAGTGTTTTCATAATCGGGATTTGTTCTTAGATAAGGGCAGAATCTATATACATCCAAGAGCACAAAGGTGTGTAAAATCTTGAGGACACATCAAGCCTGACAAGACTGACAAAGTTTTAGCATCTTTCTCAAGAAGAAATTTAAGAAAAGGATATCAGTGAATTAGCTTTGAAGACTATAACTGGAGTTGACACAGCTGTGTGCTTGATTGCATGAAACAGGTGTTGACTTTGGGATTTGTGCTGCTCAGGAAAGAACAGGCTGCACTCGGACTACTTGCAGATGTATTATCCGTAGATACCTAATAAATTACAACTTTCTGCTCTAAAGCAAGAGACGTGAGCATCGACAGATAGCGTTGTGAACAGTTTCCCAGTATCTCTGCAAATGTTCAGAAGTGGTTCCCCATATCCTTATGTCGTTCATGTCTGTTGCAGTCAGCCTCTTTAGTGACGCCCTGTGTTAGTAATTGTGATTTACAGACCGCCCAGCGAGATTTCTGAAGAATTTGCAAATTTCCAAATTCCCACTGTTGTGAACACAACCTACGTCAATTATAGCAGGTGCATGCTGTGCTGAAATTTTTCTCCCACATTTTTGCTCATTGTAAAACCATCTAAAGTAGGGAGTACAGAGGGAAAGTTTTTGATTAAACACCCTACAAGTTTGCATAGACTGTATCCATGACGACACTGATACTTTGATGCTGGAACTGACACTTGGCAACCTTATCTGGCTGGATCTCTGAGAGTTTTAATCCATATCTCTTCAGGTGCCTTAGGCTTACTTTCATGGGACGTTGGGAGCAAAGAGGCCAGTGGTTGGTACAAATCTTTCATGTACAGGTCTTTAGAGTTTATAGTTATTTAATCGCAAAACTAATTATGATCTTACATAATATATCATGGATAATTTACTTCTTGATAAATCAGATGGGATAGCCATTATAACAGCGTGAATCCATTTTATACTAGCTGGGATGGTGCAAGACACTTCTTGACCCACAACTTCGCTTTTTTGAGCAAATTTACTTTGTTTTCCATCTCACAAGGCTAATCCTAGAGCATTTAAGATAGGACACTTAGATACTCCTTTCATTTGGCCCTTGCGTTGTCACAATCCAAGCATGATCCTCAACTTTTGTTTTTAAACTGAAAAAGGTAATACTTAATGTGCTTAAACTATAAAGTTTAAAACTATGTTTTAATAATCTGTAAATCAAAAAACAATATTTCTGCCCATTATCTCAATCTCACATCTGAAATCCCTGGCAATTCATTCCATTTCTCTCTCCCACACCATCCCTTACTTTCTCACCGTCCTGAAAAAAGCACCCCTTTTATACATTTTATAGAACACAGGCTTTTTAAAAAATGAATGCTGACAAAAACATCACAGGTTCTGGCTACACAGAACATATACAGATATGAAAGACGTTAAGTGCTGGCCAGATTTGTAGAATATAACTGTTGCAGTTAAACTTGTATAGCTTGTTATAGCTGCTGTTAAAGGGAAGCAATTTTTATTTATTTATTTTTTTTTTTGGAAAAAAAAAAAATCTAGCAAACTGAAAATTGTATTCAGCTTTTGCTATTCATATCTTTCTTTAGCTTTTGGCATTCTGTAAAAAGAAACCAACCAGCAGCACATTTTAATTTAGACACCATATTGAATATGAAATGCTTTTTCTCCCATAAAGGCATTTTTTAATATTATTTACAAAAGGTATGTACATAAGTGGATTTAAGCAAAACATGGTGCAGAATCTGAGGCACAAAGTATATGAACCTACTTCAAATTCGACAGACAGACACTGTGCTTAAAAAAAAAAAAAAAAAGTTCTCTGCAGGTAATTAAAAAAAAAAAACAAAAAAAAAAAAACACACAAGTGAAAAAGGTATTTAACTCAATATGGTTAAATGCATCAAAACATCTAGAAATGAACAGTCCCTGAGAACCAACTTCTTCACATTATGGTAACATGCTAAAAGACTGAGACGGGTAATATAGTTTCACCTGAATTACTTGGAGAGGAAATACAGACAATGGTCCCAAGTAAACAGCTCAATGAGGACTAAAAAGTCGTGCAATGGGGCATTACAGAACTAATAAACATCCAATTTCTGGGAAAAGGGAGGATAAGACCCAATTGATTTGTTTCGACACATACTTAATTTACAAAACACTAACTGAAGATTCTTAAACTTTCATTAAAATAATATCTTGAGAGCACTGATTAAGACATCATTTGCCTTTCTGACCCTCTAAACCTTTTACACAAAGCTCCCCAAAGCATACATAGTATACAAGATAACACTTTCTGCATCAAAAATGACAATTTACTATTTGTCCTGTATCCAACTAGTTAAGGACATCTTAGGAATACCTAATGTGATGGCTTGATCAACAATTTATTCAAATCTTCTGAATTTCTCTCCAACATCTTCACACAAGCCGCTGACAGTAAATATACTGAATATGCAGAAATTTAATAGTTTAACAGTAAAAAAAAAAATTCCAAAGAGTAAAGAAAACTAAAACCTCAAATTTAAAGTGAAGCAAAGTAAAATCATGATAAATTCATTAGTCAAAACAGTTTTAAAAAGTTTTTTTTTTTTTTTTTATGTTGCAGGCAGTGGCTTGGGGCTGGGGCATTGATGACCTGATGCAATTCAGTGAGTTCCTCAGCTCAGGCCTAGCTGTCAATCATTTCTGAGAGCTCAAGCAGAAGATCGTCCTCGCCCTTGCCCGGATCCAGTTCCAGCTCGTCCTCCAGCTTGTCATCAGTGAATTCATCCAGCAGCTCCTCAAAGTCATCCATCGTGGCAGAGCTTCCTGCATTAGTTGCAGCTCGAAGGGAAACTGAGCTCTGCCGTCGGGCCCGAGACAGGATAGGTGCGTTAACGACAGGGCTACAAGAGACAGTGGTTGGAGACAGAAAAAAAGCCAGTAAGAAATCCCACATCGCCTTGCACATTATACATTAAAATCTTTTATTATTAACACAGCATACCATACCTTTGTGGGACAGAATGGGTCTCAATCACTGATGTTGTAGGTTTGCTGGGTGGGTTGATATCTACCACAGGGGCTGACATGTGCGGAGTACCATCATCAATGTCTAAACTGCAGACTGTAGCAGACAACTAAGGAGAGGACGGGGAGGGGGGGGGGGGTAACAAGTCAAAAAAATGTTTGTCAGTAGTGCTGGTTCATTACATCATAGCATTACATATGTGCCTCCTGCATTAGTAATGGATGCCTCACCTCAATGCGCTTGCAGGGTGGTTCACCTTCAGCTGTTGGGACAGCATTAAGAGGTTTCACTGCAGCAACAGCAGAGCAGTGGGTCCCCGCCGCTTTTCTCCTCTGGCCAAGTTTTACCTGAGCAGCTGGCTTCATCACAGAAGGTTTCACGTTCAGCTTGGGCCTCACTGGAATTCAACAATGAATTGTCAAAATATTTACATGCACAACTTTTAGCTTTACACACATGAGCATGGACTTTATAATGAACTTTAAGTTGTACCTTTCATTTCTATAATGTTGCTGGACGACGTTTTCAGGGCTTCTTGGGTTTTCTCCATTTGTGGGTCCTGAGAGTTAAAGCCTGGAGAAGCTGTCAGATGCACTGCTTGCTCTTGAGGAGCTACTATGGGTGACATTTTTTTGGGACTTAGGCGAAAAGATTTTTCTTCGGCCTGCACCTCTGGAGACGTCCTCTCTGGTATTACCATGGTCACGGGAGAGGAGGCCTGGTGTTTGATTCCAAGACGTTGTTGCACAGAGGCCTTTGTTTGGTTTGAGGACTCTGTGGCCGACAGGGTTGCCGCAGGTCCAGTTACACGTGATCGGAATACAGTAGGAGGCTTCTCCTCACAAAGTGCTGGGGCTGATTTTTTGCTAGGTTGGTCTGGCAGGCTGGCAGACGTGGGCTGATTTCCCTGCTGTTTGCGGAGTCTTTTCTCCCGCATGATCTCTTCAAAGGATTTTACTGTAACACCTTGGCTTGAGGAGTCACCCTTTCCATTGGGAGACTAAATAAAGGAGGGAAAAAAAGCAGTTAAAGCAAATACACAAACAATATGCAAAAACAACAACAACAAAAACGAATAGTACAATCAATCCTTGCCTCTGCAACACAATCCACTTTCTTCTCAGAAACTTTTGGTTTCTTCTGAGAAACGGGCGGAGCGGCTTCTGTAAAAACAGTTTATTTTAGCGCAAAAAAATTGCCGACATTCATGACAACAAATGACTACGACCAAATGACAAACATACGTGTGTTCTTGCTGACACGAAGAATTCGCCTCTTCACAGTCACATCATCTGAGTTCAAAGCGTTTTCACTTGAGGTCTCCTGGGCCTGTGCTTGCATTCTTGCAGCTTTTTCCTTACGAATCTCATCAAGGGTCTTCACTCTGACCTCAAATCCCTGAGCAGCTACTTTAACTGCTACAGCTTTTTCAAGGATTTGACTTTTCTCAGGGCTCTCCTGTTGAGAGACCCCGTTTTCTTCCTTCTGTTGCTTCTTCTCATGCAAGAGCTCAGAGAAAGTCTTTATCTGTGGTCCACTCACTGGCCTGTTTCCTTTTTTAATGGAGCTTAATGTTTTTGCTGGTACCTCCATGACAACTTGAGCACCTTTATGCTGCAGCTGGGACTTGGCAGCCTTCTCTTGCCGAATCTCTTCAAGAGTTTTGATCCGGATCTCCCCAGATGGCTTTGGTTGATTGTTAGGTGACTTTGGTGCAGTGAGGTCAGGAGTTGTTCCAAGTCTTTCCCGCACAGATTTTACCACTAATAAAGTGGATATTAAAGGTGGTTAAAATACAACACACAGATGCACTGAAAATGCCATGAATCATGAAAAAAGTGAAGAGTGACTTACCTTTCAGAGGAGGCATATCTGGGTTGTTCTGAGGTGTGTCTACATATCCACCAAGGCGCTTAGCAAGACTGCCTTTTAGCGGAAGGTCACCTTCAAGAGGAATGTCTAAACAAAGCAAAACAGGCTACCACCTTAAAAAACCTTTGAACAGCTGTCTATTTATAACATAGTACAAGAGGTGGCATCACAGATCTCAGAAATTACCTTTGTGAAGTCTTTTTCCAAGTCTGTCAGTGACTTTCCTTTTTCCAGGCTCCTCAAACACAGCAGACTCTGTAAGGGGGAATATGACTGTGCATGAATCAAAATGCATTGAACACTAACATATAGCTTACAACAGGACTTCGTGTGAATCCATGACATACCACTCCTGGTAGCAGGAGAATCCAGTTGTGTGAGAGACTGGATGTTTTCCTTCTCAATGCCAGCTCCATTGCTACTGGGATGGCCTGAAAGCAAGATGTACAAACATTTCTTAAGAGCATGATCAATACTATTGAGACATGCATCGCATAAAAGATTATACTTAAAAAAGCACAAATTATGCTTAAAAAGCACAAATTCATAAGACATACCAGCTCTTTTTAGGTTGGCCTTCAGAGCTTTCCTTAACCTGATCTCCTCCAAGGTTTTTATACCAAAATCAAGAGAATCGTCTGTTCAAAAAAAGTACAGTATTTTAGAAGTTTGAGATTTATTTTATTTTTTTTTACAAGTTTTAGTGAAAGAAGAAAAAAATTGTAGATTGACTTCTACCTTTGCTAGAGCTCACAGGTTTCCTTGGAGATGCAACAGAAGCTTCATCTCCCTCTTCAGAGACTTGATCTAGAAGGCAGAAAAAAAAAAGGTTATTCTCAAGCCTGCTTAGCACTGTGAATACCTAATGCGATGCACAAATTGTTTGTTACCATCTTCGTCATCCTCATCGTCCACAGGATTAATGACAACTGGTGGGTGTGTAGGGCTGGGGACATTCTCCTGAGTTTCAGACTTCATGACCCCTCTCAATTGTGGGTTTGTGGGGTTGGAAATGGGAGTCGGGGCAGATGGAACATGATCATCTTGTGTAGTCTCTTCATTTTTCTCTTTTTTCACAGCTGGTCCTGTGAGGTAATAAGCATCATTACACTATAAGCATGATCTCTAGTGTCCACAGTCACAAAAGCATGATGTTTAAGAATTTTATTTAAAATAAATAAATAAATTTATAAAAAAAAAATAATAAATTTAAAAATAAATAAATAAATAAATAAATAAATAAAAAGAGAAATTTTTTTTTAAACCTTTGTCTGGGGGGACGTACATCCCATCAATCATACGTGGCTTCTCATGATGGAAAGCACAATGTGGTTTTTGGCAGCCACCTGGTTGGTTCTCCCAGTAGCAAGCAATTTCCTTGCGGTTTTTCTGTGTGAAGCAGAAAACGTGCATTAATAGGTAATATAGGAATGTCTAACACTGAAATCTGAAATGTTAAGCTAGTATTGTTTAAGGTAGTATTGTTTTAATACTCACTTTTATTTCCATGTGGCGAAACTTGCATACACTGCGAAAGCAACGGTTCTCCTGCCAAAGGCTGCACATAATCTCGCTACCCATAGCAGCCTCACAGTGCCTGAATGGGCAACTATCACCCTATTTACATTTATAATATAAAAAAAAAAAAAATAATAAAAAAAAAAGGTTAGCTGCTGCACCAACCGAAAACACACAAGAAGCCTTATAACATTTATTTATTCTATTTAAAACTTAAAAAAAATAAATAAAGAAAAACAAATATATATATATATACACACACACACCTTTGTGCATGTTGAGTAGTAAAAGAAATAGCAGTCATCTCCTTTGTTGGTCATGCTCATCACGGCCAGAGAATACTGCAGGTCAGGAACTCTTCAGTGCTTCTACAGGCCGTCACCGGATGCCTCCCTGTTTAAAGAGCAACAATTCATTCACATTCCTGAATGGATAGATTGGATTCACATTTGTAACATATGAGTATGAGTAACGGATTGTTTTTATTTTTTTTGTGTTGGGTGAAATAAATGTCACCATTCACCTGGAGCAGATAAGACGTTTTCAGGTGCACGTCTTCAGGGTTGGCTCCAAACTGTTTGAATCCTGAAGGAACACTCGACCGATGAGTACATTTTGAACAGGACGAGAGATAGGCTACGTGTGGCCTAGGTTTCCTTCTCTGAGACCTGCTCCCTTTAGACTGATTTGTAACAAGTGATGGTGATGAAACAGTCCTTTAGATTTTGTTTTGTTTTTTTTGTTTGTTTTTTTTCCTCAATAAAGACAGCTGTTGAAAGTGTGAAGGGGTTTTGGGGCACAAATCTTCAAGCTAGAAGCTGTAGATGGAAGCCAAGGAGAATAGGAACAAAAATCTTGAGGGTGAATGTGGGGTGGGGGTCTTCACACAGGGTGGTAATTTGAAGAAAATTGAAATGAGGTACAACTGAAATTTGCAGCACTTTGGGAAGACAAAAAGCCCAATGTAGGGGGGGAAAAATATGGGAGGGGCTTTAAAAAAAAGTAAAAATCTCTTCAGGGAAAATCCTTCCCTTTAAGCCCGCCTGCATCCAAAATCCAGTTATCTTCAGTTAACTTGATGTATAACCTACATTTAAAAAGAGAACAAAGACACTCCCCACATACTGTACAAAGTGGGAAAACAAGTGAGGAATGCATAAACACACCAATATGAAATACTTGTGAGCAAAGCACTCAAGAGAGCCATTAAGACACAAATTATGCACACAATGAGTCTAACTTATCATTGTTAGGTACACAAAAATGTATACTAGTTTCAAATTTACAAAACCTGAAACATCCATGGCACAACAGACAAGTTCTAATTCCATAATGTTTAGCCATTTTATCATTTGGAGTCCAGATATACCAAGAGCATATTGGACAAATCAGGCATCAGCACATGGGTAACAACGACCAGATATCACGTTTTAAAATTTGACGAAATGTAATGAAACACTGCCATAACATGAAATGAAACTAAAGAGCTACCTGAAACGAGAGGCATGGTTAACTTGCTCTACAAGCAGCAGCAGTGATAATGAAACATGTACTCTGAAACTAACGTTACTACTACATTAAATTGTACACGTTTAAATAAAAGAAAAAGTTTCTTTACTTACAGGTTCACTTGACATAACCAATCAATATTAACTTTCGGAACAAAAGACCAGGAAGACGGTCTATGCCAAATTTACCGAACGGAGTGCTAAAGGTTGCTACTCTTTCAGTTTACTGCTGTAACTACACTGGAGGGATATTCGGGATTCGTTTAAACAAATCAAATTCATCACAACACGTGTTGTCCAAACCTCAAATACATTTGCTGGTTAAAATGTCTGTATGTTTTGTAGGCTTGGGCCTGCGTTACACAACGGCTATACTCGTTACCCGTCTGCTAAACAAAGCTCACCGTTCGCCGCCAGGTCCTCGGATAAAGTCTAGGTACAGCACTATGGAAACACTGATATCTATGCTTGATATGTTGTACTGAAAACGAGCAGTCGGCTTAATTTTTTTAACCTTTCTCAACGGCACCAGCAAATAGTCAACTAGCTAGCTACACAAGCTAACGCGCCAGTCGTTGTATCTAACAGTAACGCCAACCAGCAAACAAAATCAGGAAACAGTTACGCGTAATAAATATTCATGTTACAGATACAGTTGATACAAATAAGTCATAGAAATTACCAGTTCTATGGATTTGACTGTTTAAAACTTGATTTCATACAAGAGCACTGGTCGACGACGTTCCCGGCCTGCTTGTATATATGAACAAAATGGCGACAGAGCTTCACCACAGACGGAAATAACCCCGATGGATTTAGATGGTAAACACTTAAAGTGATACAACTGGTGGAGAAGTTGAGGACTGGACACATTTAAAATTGTTACTTCGACCAGATATGGCAATGCAACGGCATGAACTCCATTTGAAGGTAAAATTGTCCAAACCTTAAAATTTACTAAATATAATAGTATTGTTATATATATATATATATATATATATATATATATATATATATATATATATATATAATATAAAACTGTTTTTATATATAAAAGACGTATAATTAATACATTTGTCAGGTGCAAGTGCATTCAAGTCAACTACTTTTCTAAGACAAAATTTCAAAGTGACAAAATTAGGTTTTTCGGGAAGCAGTCTGTGTTAAAATGTTTTCTGAATTTCTGCAGATCAGTAGTTTGTTGGTATCTATTTATTTGTTACAATAAAATTTAACAAAAGGTACTGAAATTATATTTCTTTGAAATAACACACAAACACATTTGGTATTATATTTATCTTTGGAAGTCCAGAGAAGAGGGTATTAACTGGGGTATTAATTGGGTTATGATTGGCATAAAGTTGATGGATTTGTAGTTATACCTATAAACAGTATTATTATCCCAGAAAGGACTGTATCCATAGCAGTTTATTGGGTGTTACTGATATTCCATAAGCTGCTTTCCAAGTATACCAGCAGAAAAACACCTCAAAAACCCAGCAAGTAATGTTTGTTTATGGAAATTAGTCCTTTTAATAAAAAGATAGACAGATATGAAGTTCCACAATGAGTGTGGGTTTTTAATGAACAATTTTATCCAGTTTAAGAGTCAATAAGAGTAAGGAAGAATAACGTGTTCATTATTATAGCTGTTTTCGTAACGTGCTGGCTTTTATTTGTCCAAATAGAGGGAAATAAAGCAACGTTTATTGTCTTACAAATTTGTTAAGGACACCGAAATATGAAATCCAGAGAATTAATAGCCTTAATTCCTGACTGCACTTCATTTCCTTTGGCAGACAGTCGTGATGGCAAAAAGGGTTTCTGGAGCTTTCCTTGAAAATAAACGGAACAGGCAATAGCCTTCACTCGCAGCTTTTAAAACCAGTGCACCTAAAAATTACTGACACCTGGTGGTTAAAAGCATGAACATCAGCTAAACCGACTGCTCGTGTTATTTGTCCTGGGAGATGTTTTTAGATAAACTCCAAACTAACTAGTAACATATGCTGCATTACATGATTAAATCTCACGTGAAACTTTGTTTCCCTATATATCATCTCAGGATATTTGCACATCTAGTTCGTTTTAAATGAACCAAACTGAGTTATGTTAAAGTGACCCCAATAGGGAACCAACTGCAGGAGAGTGGTATTGTTGTTTGTTGTTGTTTGTACGGACTTTAAATGGGACTCGGTTATCTTTCCGGTTCTTTTGATCGTTGATGAGGACTACCGGACACACCTGCTGCTCTCCTAATGCCCGCGCTGATACGACTAGCATATCGCGCAATAGTGCTAATACATGCCTCGACGGTTTCTGAAAGTTTTTTCGCGGTGCTGAGTTTGGGTTTCGTGCCTTGAAACGTTTGTACTAATAATATTGGCTTGAAAAAGTTTACTTACTGTTCTTTGTTTTCTGGCAGGATCGTAGAAAAGCGTTTGTGCGATGTTTTGATCGATCTGACAAACGGTTCCTATACAGACTTCTTCCGAAAGTGATTTTCTCTTTGGAATGGAACTGACTGTCTAGAACATTCAAATTAACTGCCTCTTGTGATGTCACAATTTGAGGCTCTCTCACATAGACACTCATTAAACAGTACACGCAATAACAGACCTATTTTAACTACTTACACAAAGTAAACGTTGAGTGATTGCTTTATTGACAGATTTTGTGGATGTGTGTTTGCACTGATGTCAAACACCTAATTGTGATTGCTGATGTAACATTGGGACTGAGGCGGGTTGCATGTGTGAAGTGGTTTATTAAGGACAAAACACAGAAAATCAACATCACAGACAAATCTATAGCAACAAAAATTTACAACAAGACTAAGCAAACAAGAGGGTGTATGTGGTCTTAATGAGTCCTAAATCATCTTCAGATGTGCGACAGAGGAATAGAGTGGGTGGAGCCATAAAATAAACTAGAGTACTACATAGGAGGGAAAGTATGTGACAGGTGACTTAGAATGGTCCACCAACCAAAATATTTAAAGTACAATGTCTTTTTTTTTAAAACAACAGCATCATGCCTTAAAAGCTGTTTTCTGCTGTTAATTGACACCTAATACTAGGTTTGATGGTTTTGTAAATTTGAAGCATCTCAGATGTCCCAGATCCTAGCAGATCCATAGTGGCAGATGAACTTGAAAGGTAGAAATTAATGGTGGCTTAAGGAGAGTGTTTGGCACTTTAGTTACTAAATGAGTTGTTGTAGCTACACATGGAACAATGCCCATCTTGCTCTTAATGCTAACACAGTAGTATGGAGGATTCAAAATTCACGACAAAACAATTTTGTAAAGAAACTGAAAAACTAAACAGACAAGACATTTGAAGACATGAAAACATGTGACATTTTAAAAGCATTTCTAACACGGTAAAATAAAAGAAAAAAGAAATGGTTAATCCTGGTGCTAGAGATCTACCATCCTGGAGACTAGATCCAAGTCTAATATAACACTTATACAGCTGATGTTGTCACAAAGCAGCTTTACAGAGAATCTAGGTCCAAGCCCCCTGTGAGTAAACCAAGTATGACAGTGGAAGAAAAAACTTCCTTAGAGCAAGAGGACGAAACCATGACAGTAACCCATCCTCTGGTCCAGACCAGAGGGCAAAATAAGCACAAAAGCAGTACAAAAAAGGACCGGATTTTACTATTACACACAGATTTGAAAAGAGAATAACGATGATGAGTTAAGAGTCCTATATGAGTAGCAATGAGAAACTGATCTGAAAGTCTAATTGAAACTCAGTCACTGTTACCAGTAAAACTAATGTAAGTAGTTTATCACAGTGACAAACCTGGAACATAAATAACTGCTGCTAGAAGCCTATGGTGATAATTTATTAATAAGAATTTGAGATGAATAATAGTGGAATGATTATATTTAAGAAAGAGCTTAATTTATTATATTTTCATGTTATAATGCCCATGTTCCTAATACCATAAATATACAGTATAGGCATGCCTTTTTCACTTTAGTTCTTTTTTCTGTGTTAACGAGGTTTGAAAGACTCAGAGAGCGCTTTTTTTCATGGTATGACTCTTCAATGCTTGTTATCTACAAAAAACATTGCACAGATTTAGGTGGGTTACAAGTACTAGCAATGTCATTGCCCATAAATTTTGTTTGGTTCCACTTGTTTTTGTAGCGTGATTCTTCAAGGTGATTTGGGATTTGTTGGCGTTTGCAAAGAAAGAGCTGGATGTTATAACCTCTGTGGTATTGGCAGATTCTGGATTGAGGGTGATGAAACAAAATGTCACTTACAGAACTTTAATTTCTAGCCTCCCGTAAGTGGGTCACAAGATGAGGTTTATTTTGTATTTTTAATGATGTTTACTGAAATTCAGAAACACCATATCTCTATATTTATATCTCTAAAACTTACCTATTATTAAAAGTGTCCTCAGGTAACTAATGAGGGGGTAGGTACCCTGTCCACAGAAACCTCCAGAAAAATCATCCAGATCTAGAGTCCATACAGAAGCACCGCCAAGTGTGTGTTCCTTTAAGTACTGTACCTGTGTGAGATGAGATTTTGTTAATAAATGATGATTTTGGTATCTCTTTATTAGAGATACCACACACACATATAAGCCCATCTGGCAACACACAGTACATCATAAGTGGAGATGTGTTTTTTACTAAAATGTCTATATTTTCTGTAAAAAGTAGATTATTAAAAGAATACAATAAGAATGTATCCTTATTATTTATGTGTTATAAATAACTCTAAGAAAAGACACATTTATATTTTCTTACTCTGCCCCAAACATGAAAAATAAAAGTGTGACTTCACTGACTAAAAGATTTTATAGTGGTGAATGATACTTAGATACTTAGCATAATTTCCTTTGTCAGTATGTGACATACCTTCATTTTATAGCTTTCTTGGTTGTCAAACCCCACCCATTCATTTCCTTTAACCGCAAAAGGTACTTTCTGCTTGTCTATCCAATGAACCTGAGCCCCAGTTAGAAAAGAACATATCTGGAAGCAACAAAAGCACAAGCAGATTATTGAACACTTTGGAATCTCTAATTTCTGTTTAAATGGCTTCAAATAACATTATACATTTAGCTTTTAAATGTTTTAACCTTTCCAGTATTTTATTTGAACTATTAACAAATACATAGATGGTTAAGCTTATTAAATACAACTTTTTTGTATGCACACCTATTAGAGTAATTTTTATCAGCTCCACTTATAGTAATAATAATAATAATAATAATAATAAACCTTCAGCAACAGTGCACCTATAGGGTAAAGGGATCTGATAAATCAGATAGTGTAGGGTAGGTGTGCTTGACAAATTAGAATATCATGAAAAAGTTGATTTATTTCAGTAATTCCATTCAAAAAGTGAAACTTGTATACTATATTCATTCATTACACACAGATTGATATATTTCAAGTGTTTATTTCTTTTAATTTCGATGATTATAATGGACAACTAATAAAACCCCCAAATTCAGTATCTCAGAAGATTTGAAAATCACTTAAGACCAATACAAAAAAAGGATTTTTAGAAATGTTGGCCAACTGAAACATATGAACATGAAAAGTATGAGCATGTACAGCACTCAGTACTTAGTTGGGGCTCCTTTTGCCTGTATTACTGCAGAAATGCGGTGTGGCATGGAGTCGATCACTCTGTGGCACTGCTCAGATGTTATGAGAGCCCAGGTTGCTCTGATAGTGGCCTTCAGCTCTTCTGCATTGTTGGGTCTGGCGTATCGCATCTTCCTCTTCACAATACCGCATAGATGTTCTAAAGTCAGGCGAGTTTGCTGGCCAATTAGGAACAGGGATACCATGGTCCTTAAACCAGGTACTGGTAGCTTTGGCACTGTGTGCAGGTGCCAAGTCCTGTTGGAAAATGAAATCTGCATCTCTATGAGTTGGTCAGCAGCAGAAAGCATGAAATGCTCTAAAACTTCCTGGTAGATGGCTGCATTGACCTTGGACCTCAGAAAACACAGTGGACCAACACCAGCAGATGACATGGCACCCCAAACCAGCACTGACTGTGGAAATTTACACTGGACCTCAAGCAACGTGCATTCTGTGCCTCTCCTCGCTTCCTCCAGACCCCAGGACCAAAATTTACTTTCATCAGAGAACAGAACTTTGGGCCACTCAGCAGCAGTCCAGTCCTTTTTTTCTTTAGCCCAGGTGAGACGCTTCTGACGCTGTCTCTTGTTCAAGAGTGGCTTGACACAAGGAATGCAACAGCTGAAACCCATGTCTTGCATACGTCTGTGTGTGGTGGTTCTTGAAGCGCTGACTCCAGCTGCAGTCCACTCTTTGTGAATCTCCCCCACAATTTTGAATGGGTTTTGTTCCACACCTCTCCAGGATGTGGTTATCCCTATTGCTTGTACACTTTTTTCTACCACATCTTTTCCTTCCCCTCGCCTCTCTATTAATGTGCTTGGACACAGAGCTCTGTAAACAGCCAGCCTCTTTAGCAATTACCTTTTGTGTCTTGCCCTCCTTGTGCAAGGTGTCAATAGTCGTCTTTTGGACAACTGTCAAGTCAGCAGTCTTCCCCATGATTGTGTAGCCTACAGAACTAGACTGAGAGACTTTTGCAGGTGTTTTGAGTTAATTAGCTTATTAGAGTGTGGCACCAGGTGTCTTCAATATTGAACTTTTTCGCAATATTCTAATTTTCTGAGATACTGAATTTGGGGTTTTCATTAGTTGTTAGTTATAATCATCAAAATTAAAAAAAATAAACACTTGAAATATATCAAGCTGTGTGTAAGTTTCACTTTTTGAATGGAATTACTGAAATAAATAAACTTTTCCATGATATTCTAATTTTATGACCTGTATATCAGTTTTACAGCGCCCCCTATAGGAAAAACGCTTCGCCTAGAGCTGCTCTGCTGTTCCATTTCCAACAACTGACTGAAACCTGGTTAAGACTAAGAGAAAATATTCAGCATTCAGCATTTGTAAATCAAAATGTGATTAGTTGATTTCTATGTCAGTACTTAGTTATGTTGGTAGTTCATGTAATGCAATACAAGTTCATCAGTCCAGCTTTTGAAGGCATGTCTAGTGGAATCAAGGAAACAAAGGTTGTGGGCTATAAAATGTTTTGTATTTGTCCATTAAGACCATTTTGGTTTATTTCAGTGACATCTGATCAAATCATATATGGAATTATTTAGAAATCCAAATAATTCCAAAGTGTTCACAAAGATACAGCTTTTTCATGCAGTTATGGGATTGTTCATTAAAACAACAATTTTAATAGCTCTTATTTAATCACATTTATAAGAGAGGCCACGTTAAAGTACAATAACTCTGTCAAAGAAGCACATTCCAAATTGTATTCCTTCTAACCTCAAAGTAGGACCATAGGCCCATTTCTTGAGTGTACGGCCCAGGGGAAGCAAAGCTACTGGCTGGAGCACCAACTCCACTTTCGGCTGAAATGAGGATGATGGAGCGACCATAAGTGGGAAAACCCATCAGTAGCTTTTCTGCTGGAGCTCCTAGGTCCCTCAAGTACTGAAGAGCAAAATCCTGCCAGATTTGCCAAAATCTTCAGTTAGTGCCCAATAGTTCTGATTTTAGATGGAAATGTTATAGATTTAGCACTTACAAGCACTCACATTTTAAAAATAAAACGTCTCACAAATACCACAACTGAATTTGCCACACATTTATGTGTATATTTCAGTAAAACAATGTGTGTCCTTACTGTGTTAGAGTAGACATCATCTTCGTTGATACCCATATACAAGGGGCTGTGATGACCTGTGACCCCATCTTCTTTCACATGAAAATCAAACGTTTTGACATTTATTAAGTCCAAGTATCTGGAGGTGGAAACACACAAAAGTGCCATGCTCACTTTTAATATTAAAAATGATTTTAAATAACCCATATTACTTGTCGTATACAAGAAAAACAGAACATATTACACATCTTTTAGGATCATAGCACTGGTTACCTTTGTGTGTTTACTGTTTGAGAAGATATATTTATAGACTCACTCCTGACATGCCTGACAGAATATATTCCAAATCAGTCTTTAGAATCATTTGAGGTGCTGGCTTACAAGTAAACAGGCTGCTTTTGTTACTGTGTTATTAAGGTTAATATATTGCTCCATAATTAAGGCCTCGCAAAAAACCCAAACAAACAAACAAAAAAACATTTAAAATAAAACCGTAAATACACAATCAGATAAGAAAACTAATAATCTAAAAATGAGTGCATCCTTTATATGTTTTTTTTATTTTTGTTGGAGAGGCTCAATTATATTTGCCCTTTATAAAGACAGAGAAAAAGATCATTAAATGTATTTGTGTGTTTCTTATACTAAAAATGTCATCTTATCTTATTTTAAATTAAACTGATCTTGCTTTAAGGAAACAATGAAGAGCTCTAAAACATCACAGGTCATGCTTGAAGTTAGATTCTTCCTTTAACTCCAGAGCTCTTCTTTAGAGTATATTGTAGAGTATATTGTCTATGATTGTCATGAAATCTGAGTCTAAAAAGTTCTAGTAGTGTGAGAACAAAAGAATGGACTTTTTTTATACCATACCTTTCCTATACTTTATTGACTTGGAGGTGGTGCCTAATTGTAGTTTTCAAGACATGGTCAACCCAAAGTGTTACCATCTGCAACTGTACAATTTTAATCTTTGGAGGACTGCTTTCCTTTCTAACCTTACTATGAATTGGACAAAATGCACTCTCTCTTCCAGGCAACAACCAAAGTTTTAAACGGTTATTAAAAGTTTCTGTATGTGTATATAATTTATCATTACTATTAGTGTTCATTTTTTAAAAATATGAAACACTTACTTTGAGACCTGAGGGACATCATATCCCCTGTCAATTATCTCCTTCTTTGCTGGTACAGCAGCTGTAAGCATTAGTCTTGGATATGCTTTTTTCTCACCATCAAGTTTAAACGCCTCCAAAAGCTCCTAGAAATTTGGATATGAAAAAATAAATTGTTATTTGTTATCTTAAACTGATGGAGCATTAGCTACTCTCTTAGGAGGCCAATATGAACATCATAATGCTTTACACAAGATAAACATATTTGCTTTGTCTTACCTTGCACAGTTGGGTAAAGCTCAGCTTGTCCCGAGACTGTGTTCCTGCTGATCCAAGATGGTTCCAGTCCAGATCCAGTCCATCAAAGCCATACTTCCTCAGGAACTTTATGGATGACTTAATAAATGCCTGACGGCCACCTTTAGTGGACACCATGTTGGAAAATCTGTACAGGTATGTACAACATTTGTTATTTAGACCTGAAAAACTCTAGCCTTGAATGATTTTCATGTACATTTGTTTTCTTGCCTATAGAGGGAGCCTTTTACCATTAAAAGAAATTAAGGGATCTTACTACTTACTGTGCATTATCACACTCTCTGACAGACAGCAATGTTCTCAAATGGGGGTTCCTTTAGAACATACATAGTAACTTTCATAACCATACAGAAAACAAGTTTCACCAATACCATTCTTAAATTAAATGATATGTTAATAATAGGCCAATGCTAAAATTCAATATTTTTGTACAGTACTGGATAAACATTTTAGGCACCTGAGAAAAGAGTCAAAAAGCAATTTTGTTTCAATCTATCTATCTTGTGCTGCTGGCCACCAGCAGAGGGCGCAAACGGCGAGGCACTGATAATCCAGGGAACTCAAAATCCCAGAGTTCCCAGTAACACTCCTTGTTCCCCCCTGTTCAGGTGTTTTTTGTTTGTTTTGTTTGGTTTAGGCTTTACTTAGTTTGAGCCACCCCATATTGGTGTCAAGTTTCCCGCTCTTTTCCCCCTCACCATTAAAAAGGAATGCAGTTTGCACTTCTTCCATCTGTATCTGGTGGCACAGTGGTAGTGCATCGGGTTGGAGAGAACAGGGTTCTCTCAACTGTACACAAAACATTCTGTGCCCCACAACAGTGTACATTACATATAAACAAAATACTTCTGATGGTAGCTTTTTTTTTTTTTTTTTTTGGATTGACCAAAAAACATTTTTTTTCTCTCCTGGGGTAAATGATATGTGCTTTGAACAAGGTGCAGTTTTAAGAATTAAAAGAAAAAAAGTTAATGCTAATTCTGTGGATGATAGAGCAAAACATACTAAGTCAGCATGAAGAAACGTGTAAAACACAAATTAACACAAATTTAATATGTTTGTTTGTAAAGTTTGTTTGCCAATGTTTTGTGCCTATAGCAGTATGATTTTATTCATATAATATCATTGTGGTATAGCTACTATAATATACCTGCATATAGATATACAAAGATAACTTGATCTTAATGATTGATTTGAACAATCATTAGCATGAGGCATACCTTTTAGATTTAACAGATATTTGATGACGAGCAGACCTTTCAGGTGACACTGGGCTACTGTGATAACACATGCATTTTACAGATTTTACTATGTTTGTAATCCTGTACATATATTGTTGTTACGCTTCTATTGATGATGGCCCATAGTTATAGAAAAATATTGGACAGCAGCATCACCCCGCGATTCTCATACCTGTGCATCTCACAATATAAAAGAGGTAATAGGCTATAGAGCATAATAGAGCGTTAATAGGCTGAATATCCGTACCTGGTTTTAAGCGTGTTAAATGTTGTGTAAAAGACATTGTCATTCCACTCCTTGGTTACCAGCTGGTTAGTGTCATTAATGACAGCAAACGCATAAATTAAATGTGTGCACAAATTGTGGTCTATGTTTTCTGGTAGAAACCTGGCACTGCCTGCTCTGTACTGGGACCAGTTAGTGAAGTAGCACACAAGTCTGGAAGCCGAAACTTGAAGAAAAGAAAAGACAGTGTCTTACGTTTAGCAGCTAGACATTTCTGTAGTTTGCCTTGTTGTGATTCTGTAAAATTCCTGGACATTTCTGTAATGATATCCATAATACCTATGACATTGTTCTCAAAATATTGTGTCAAAACATTAAATATAGTCACTGTACTGCCATGCAAAGTAACTCACCTAAATGTAGGAAGATATTTAAACCTAAAACAGATTAATTATAAATATTAGATAAATATTAGATATTTAATAAGCATGATGCTTAAAATTTAAATAATATTTACCTGTTAATTGCATTAGTCCTCATTTTGTTGTTCCTACATGACCATTACAGAGTGTGTGGGGAACTCCTACAATAATGAAAGGGCAGAATGGTATGTGCAGATTCAGAGTAAACTTCCTCTCAGATTTCAGTTATTCAGGTTCAACCAAGCTATATATTTTCAGCTCTCAAAATCAGCTCTTTCAGTTTTTCTTTGCACCCAAAAATAGACTGTGTCTAAGTGAATTGAAAATGTTTTTTCTGATGTCATGAAAAACATCTATTTTGAACAATTCCAGCATTTCAGCATATAAAACTTTAGCCCCACTAATTTATGCTAAAGGTATGAGTAATGTTTTACTCTAGGCTGCCTTTTGAGCCACACACTATACAGGTCAGGCAATAAAACAGAGCTCATTTACACATATCAGTCTTAAAATGTTGGTCAAATATTTGGGAGCATTTGAGCTGTTTTCTAAAGTTTTCTACTGTATTGTGATCATGGGTCAGCTGATGATAAGGGTGATGTGCACGGCCACAAATGTATTTCATATCTTTTGCAGACATTTTCATTCACATAAAAATCATAGTGCTTTAATTTTTTACATTTTGCATTTTCTGGAAAAATAGACATTCTGACATTCTGATTAATTTGTTTTTTAGTTATATATTTTCCGTGTGGAGTGTATTGTTTGTTCTGATGATGAATCTTGGAAAGTTGGTAATATCTTAATATGGTTTGTGTCTTGAAAATACACTGAAAGTATTATGATACCACGTTTTTGCCTTTACCCCCTCCTGCATGGGCTATAATAAATATGATTTTTCTGCAAGCCATGTTCTAATTTGGTGTATAATTGGAATACAGTGTTGTAATGATCTAATCTAATCATACTTGTCTAATTATACTTTGTTATAAGACTGAACCACAGACCTTTTTATGAGTTTGCAAGAGTTTAGGGGCCCAAATTAATTGGACAACTTCCTTTTTCCCTCCCTGTGAAATGTGACTTTTGCTGTGTTGCTAATGGGGTGTAAGGGGAGGGGTGAAAACTCCTTTGCTGAAAAACATTTCATTCATTTTTTTTTTTTTTTACAGAAACAGCTTTTAGCTGATTTCTTAATGCATTTTAAGAAACAACAAAACACATACAACAAAAAAGCAATAAAAATACTTTTATAAATAATGACATTTTTGCTCTCAACAAATATTCTCAAAAACGTAAATTGTCCCATTTTAGTTCCGGCTAGTTTAGACTTTTTCTTTAGTCTTAAGTTAATGGACTGTGTGCTCTTCAGGTTCAGGTCTAGTGCTGCCTTTTTCAATCAACCACATTCCATTTTTTTGCACTGCACAACCTTTTTAGTTGTTTTTAGCAGTGTATTTTGGGGGAATAAAACAACTTCATTAAGGGATAAAAAAATGGAAGGTTTTTAGACTAATCAAGTCAATCAACAGCTATTAACTCAACTGAGCATTGATTTTACCCTCAAAGTGGAGACTGGAGAGAGAATGCCACTATAACAAACAACAACTGAAAGCAATGCAGGAAAAGCCTGGACAGGCATCACAAAAGAAGAATGAAAACCAGAGAAGAGAAGAACAGTTTGGTCATGTCAGTGGGTGCCAGATTACAAGTTGTTTAAAAGATCTAGATCAGAAAATAAACCTGAAACTCACATTAATCTCACAACCTGACAATAATCTTTTGACCTCATGCCTAAAATGTCTTCAGAATTAGCCTTGCTGTTCCTGTACTTTCAAAAAAGGGCCTCAAATCTGCTATTTATCTTCAGCACTATCACTATCATTTGTTTTAAAACAATAGTTGCATCAGACCACGTCACGTATCATCAACTTTTATTGTTTTTGTCATTACATAACATGTATTGTTGCAGACATCAGCTGGGGTTATATGGCTGTGATGTAAACAAAAGTCAGGTACTGTATTTTTTCCATTACTCTACCTGCTTGAAAGTAATCATTACTGAGGAAACTGCAAGCACATAAAATAAATGCTGTGTTAGGCGCCCATTAAGTTGTAACTTTTGATGTGGACCGAAAGCTTCTTGCTTAAGGGCTCATTTCACATGATTTAAAATTAAAATGAACTTGATTTGCATATAAAGGTGCAGTGTAAAATTAAGTATTATTTTATAATAGAAAAGCATGTAGTCCAACAATAATAAAAATGGTTTAATGCAATTCCACTCCAACATTTGCATGGTGTTATGTCCAGAACAGGTAATGTTTCAGAGTTATTTATGTGTTTTTATGCAACCTCCATTCAAAATACACTATTACTCTATTTCCCACTGCATGGCTTGCAGGCAATGTTTAGTTTCAAGTTGTATTGTTCACTGCATTGTTTTCTATGTTTCCAAGCTCCAGGCAAGGAAAGTAATGATATCCCAAGCATAACACAATTTCCATGAAATGACAGCATTGGAAGTTAAGCCTTAAAGCATGATGACTGGGTGTTGGCAGGCATTAGTAAACAAGTCATTCTAATAAACGGTAGTCTATCCGAGCATTACTTTTCCTTTAAAATCCCCCCTGAATTGCATGCAAACATGTTATAGCTTGTGTTTTGGAGTAAATCATGTATCAAGGTTTGTGCTACAATAAAATATTACTGTGATGTTTCAAAATTCCTGCTGGATGAAATCATTAAGACTTTGTGAAACAGTAATTCACAGTGGTTGAATATAAAAAAGAAGGTGCATGCATGTTGATGCAAGTTAACACAGAATTCAAATAAAACTTTTTTTTTTTTTGTGAATGTTCAACTATTTTGCCATCATTGACACAGTAAAATAATATTATAGTAAGTAATTTGTTATATATACATATTTATGTAGTTTCATTGGTTGTTTGAATAGCAAAGTGTCTACATTTGCATTGTATACATTGACCACTCTGAATGACTTTGTTCATGTTTCAGCAACTGTATTGATCTCTTTTGAAAATTCCCTTTAAGTAAAATAATTAAGCCTCTTCATTAAATTACAGTAACAAAGGAAATAATAATCGGCTTTAGGAAGAAGCTCTCTCTGTATTCACCCTGCTGAGTTTTATGGCCAGGCAGTTAAAGTTAAAGAGAGTGCACATGTTTGGGAATCCAAATTGAGGACAAGCTAATTTTTTAATTAAATCTTGATCCTGCTTTTTGAAAAAGCCCACCAGCCAAGTTACTTCTATTGTATGTTTTATTCTGGTTTTATTCATTTCTTTCTTTTTTAACCTTTTATATAATTTTTTGCTTTCTTAAAAAATAAGAACAGGTTATTTCTTCTGGTTGCTTCCATGTCCATCATAGATTTAATAGATTTCCAAAACATATTTGTTTCTACTGCTTATTGAACTTTTGACTCAGTAAAGCTATTTATTTGTGGATTGGGGTGTGTTGATGGTTGTTTGTTTTACTGCTTTATTGAACTTTATTTAAACTTTATGGTACCCCCTCATGGAGAATATAGTGTGCCCTGACCTTGACTTTGACCTTGACCTTAACACTGTAGTGGTTTCAGGTTTACACAAGCTTAAAAGATCATTAAATACCTACAAATATAGCTTTCTAAATATAAACTGTCATTACCGTATATTACTGTCAAAACCAATTGAATGTTAGATTTGATTATTCAAACCAATCTTATAACCATCTACATTTGGTGATGAATGTTTGATAACTTGGGACAATGTTCAAACACAATGGTCTGATATGAAATGATCTTATCTTGTCCTATCTTTTGCGATCATCTTTTGACTATCAATGCTTCGCAATTCATAAGGTCAGGGATGAACTGTACCATGCTGTTTAACATACATTCTACCAAGACTTCACCAAGACACGTACATTTTATCAAGACCTGTCAGCTATAAAAGTACAGTTATGGAATAAATTCAAAAATATCATGATAATATGTTATCAAAGGGATTCTGCAGATACCTTAAAACGGAGTGCTTTTATATTGTGAGTGCTTTTTTATGTGAAAATGTGCTTTGTAGAGAAACATACAAACTCAGATTTCATAGAAGTGGTGGCGAGTAAAACCAGGGTTTTACGATGTTTACAACACAAATAAAAAAAGACTTTCACCTTGAACTTCTTTTGAGTGTGTTGACTATCTATATACTTGACTATATACAAAATTCAAAAAAGCATTAATGCCTGCACTCATCAATTAGGCAAGGAAGATATTATATCTGCTTTCATCTTTTTATTTTATGGTGGACATGTTCCAGCTCATTCCATGATCAGGACCATTCAATATTAATACAAACAAGTGCAGCCCAAAAGGCTTAATGTCAAATGACTTTTGCTTAAATAGCAAACCACCATCAACGGTGAACAATTCAAGTCTATTTGCATATTGTATATACAAATCTAGACCTTGATTATTATCATCTTTGGCATTTTAAGTTGCACCTTTTTGTACCAATTCCGAATAAACGGTATCAGACATTTCATGTAGTGGTAAATCGGAGAAAAAAAAACATTTTCACTGATTTATTATGACTTGTACCGTGTATGTACACTCCTGATCAAATTCTTAAGACCAGTTAAAAATTTGCAAGAATTTGCATTTTGCACTATTAGATCTTAAGAAGGTTCTAAGTAGAGCTTCACAATGCTAAAAGAAGAATGGGAGGAAGAGACAAAAGATTTTGAGCAGCAAATTTATTAAAAACAATTATTAACTGAAATAGGCTGTTCATCAGCTGATCAAAAGTTTAAGACCACGGCCATTAAAAGCCAAAATCTGCACAAATTTGGATTCCATGTCATTTTCTGTCCATCAAGACACGGGATGATCCTCGACCCAAAATAAGGACATTACTGATGCTGACTGCAGCTCAATAACCATCAGACAGCATCTGCGAGGGAAGGGTTTCAGAAATAAAAATTTCTTCAAAGGCCACGTCTCCTTCAATGGCACCGAACTGCCCGTTTAGAGTTTGCAAGGGAGAACCAAACATGGGACATTAAAAGGTTGAAGAAACTCTCGTCTGTGTGGTAATGACTGGGATTTTCAACAGGACAATGCTGCAGTTCACAATGCCCGACTGGACTTCTTCCAGGAGACTAACATCACTCTTTTGGACCATCTTGCGTGCTCCCCTAATCTAAATGCGATTGAGAACATTTGGGGATGGATGGCAAGGGAAATTTACAAAAATGGACATCAGTTCCAGACAGTGGATGCCTTTTTCAACACTTGGAGCAACATTCTCACTAGCCTCCTGAAAACACTTGCATCAAGCATCCCTAAACGATTGTTTGATATGATCAACCACAGTGGTGGACCTACTCATTGCTGAGACATTTTTTTGACATTTTGATTTTTGTTTTGAGGGGCTTTCTGGGTTTTTTGAGCTATGGTCTTAAACTTTTGATCAGTTAATGAACAGCCGATTTCAGTTATAATTGTTTTTAATAAATTGACTGCTCAAAATCTTTTGTCTCTTGCTCTCATTTCTTCTTTAAGCATTGTGAAGCTCTACTTAGAACCTTCTGACGATCCAATAGTGCAAAGTGCAAATTAAATTTTTTAATTGGTCTTAAGATTTTGATCAGGAGTGTATTTATTTGGATGATACCTTATAGATGATCCACAGATACCTTACTTCATGTACTTCATGAACACATGAAGGGCCTTAGGTTAGGGTTAGGGACATGTTTAAGTTCAGTTGCATTTAATATGTATTTAATTCAAATTTACTTCAGGACAGAGTGAGAATCTACAAAGCATCTACAGTGGAGCATCAATATAAAGTGCTTCCTTTATGTTTCCACCAGCAAACATTAGCAAAGCAATATCTTAGAAATCATAATTTTTTTTCAGGCAACATATTATGTTCATCATAACCATTGTAAACAGTTGTCACAGTCACTTTATTGTGAAAAGAGAGAAACAACCTTCTTGTACGTGTGTACGTTTGTCCTGTTTAGTGCTATATAGATAAAGTGGTAGAATTGCACCAGTAAGCACAGTAAAACAGTCAATGTAAACATTCTAAGTAGAACATCTAATCAGAACATCTAATCAGAACATCTTGTCAGGTAGATAAAAGCAATAGTAAGGATCTGTATGGATATTAAAGGGCCTATATCCTACATTGTTCTTTTTTCCATGGAAATGTGGTATAATATACAACACACAGTCACTGATTCATTTCACATGACCATTTTCTCAGTGTCTCTTTGTCTTAAAATTAGGGCTGGATCCGAATGTTCAACTATAGGGATTTTCGTTTGTTGGGTTTTTATTTTTGAGATTTTTGAGTTTTAAGATTCATTTTGGCTGTTTAATCTAAAGTTCTTTTTTTTTTTAGGAGAAACTTAGGTGACTTGTGGTTACAGTCAAAAACTCAGCATACAAACAAAGCCTCTCCAGTGCTAAAACACAGTGCTCTGCTCTATTCTGGAAAATCCACTACTCCAGCCATATTCCGGCTATTCAGTGTGAAAGTCCATGTACAAAACAAACCTAAAACAATGAACTGTTTACAATGCACCTTTGTGATGCCCTACTTAATTCGGTCTATACTTTATTGTAATATCATTATACTACAGAGTTACACTGTTAAAATGTGGAATCACACACGCGAATGTTGTGTAATACCAGAGGAACTGCAAACACTGCCCACCATACTGGAACCGTTCTAGTGCTACAATGTATGACTTTCATACTCCAAATTAGACCACCTCTAGGAAACCGCTTGTTAACAAACGCATGTACTTTGCTATTACCTTCTAACCTGTAACAATGCTAGTGGCCTTGCTTAGACTGTCGCAGCACTGTATGAGCAAAGCAGGTACCCTGAAAATTCAGATACAGCAGATTAAATGGGCATTTTAATGAAGCTGATTTTCTCAATGACTTTCTCAGCAACCCTCTGATTATGCAACAATTATGGAGTGGCACACACTAATACTCCACCACCATGACAGTGTCACTGCAGTGCTGAGAGTGATCCACCACCCAAATAATACCCGCTCTGTGGTGTGGTCATATTTCTTGACCATTGAAGAAAATGGGATTAAAAGGTATGCAGAAACAGATGGACTACTGTTCTGAAAGTGTAGAACTACAGAGTGCACTTACATAGTAAGTAAAGCGGATAAAATGAAATGGACATGGAGTTACAAGAAGGTATACTTAATGAAGTGGCTGTTTAGAAATAAAGTGAAATTTATTTATTTATTTTTTTGTTATTTAGTTTTTAGCAGTTGCAGTTTACTTCCTGCTTCCCTATATCAATCTGTGTAGCCCATAAAAATTCTATTAACTATGTGTGTACAAAAATTGATGTTTCAGCTTCAGAAAAGCTAAATACTGTGAGAAGTCAGTTTTTAATGTAAGGACACTTCTCTCAAAAAGAACATCTTATATAAATAACATTAAAATAACAAACAAGTGAGTAGTTGAACACAGCAACAAAATAGACCAAACATGAAGGCGAGATTTGAGTGGCAGGCTATTGTCAAAACCAGGGTTGTCAAACAGCGAGGCAATCAAAGAGGAAGGAGATGATAAGGAGAGTAGTCAGAGGAGCGAAAACCTGAGAGCGGATCAGAACGAGAGAGTGTGTATGCGGGGCTTATAAGCAGACTGCTTTATTGCTAACAGGTGTGCTAGTACTTGGGTGACCTTGAAAGGGAATGATTGGTAGACTAGGGATATGTGTATTTTTTTTTGGTTGCAGATTTTTGGAAATATGGAGCAAAACACCTGTAACCATTAAAATACCTTTAAGTGAATAGTTTTATGTCCACACTGTGTTATTACTGTACATATATGAGTAATCTCAAACTTTTAAATGCTGGTCTACTGTAATGACATGTATACATATTTGCTCTTAACAAATGGAACTACAACTTTTTTATATGGTTTCAGTGCATTTATTTTTATTGTTTGAAACAAGCAAAACAGTCTCATTCATGTGTTCATTAATTTCTTAAACATATTACTAATTTCATCATAATAATCTGACATTTTAGGTTTTGTGATAACAGTGGCTTTATTATTTTTTTCTAGTTTTGTGTTACTGATCACAGAGCCTAGTTTTTTAGTTTTTTTTAAAGGAAATGGCAGGTGAACACAAATATGAGGGGGCACTGGTGTAGTTGAACATTATTGTATTATTTATTATTGCCAAGTTTCTGGTTTAACTTGGGTGCAGCACTTCCATGCATTACTAAAGATGGTTTCATTGCCACTGCTCTTAAACTTTCATCACTCTTATAGAATTCAATTGGTTCTTCAGGATGACTGTACAGTCCATCAGGCTCCAGTTACAGGATCAGGTGTGGTTGTTGTGGGGCCGTGGTTCGTTATGGTTTGGTTGGAGAACCAGGTTTAGAGGAAGGTGAAAAGCAATGGAGGCAGTTCTAAAGGACAAAAGCAGGACGTTAAAACATTGTTGTAATTATCTTTTCAATGGACTATTTATTAGATACTTACAACTGTCTAGAAGGTTGCGTAGGTGGCCCATTAGGGGATGGTTCCCTTGCCCACAAAACTGGCCAGCAAAGTCATCTAGATCCAGAGACCAAACAAAAGCCCCTCCAAACTTGTGGTCTTTCAAATATCGAACCTGTGGAGGTGGGGTGGGATTGGCGTGAACAAGGCCTCTTGATTTTTCCAGAAATACATAGATAGATAGATAGATAGATAGATAGATAGATATATGGATTGATAGACAGACAGACAGACAGACAGACAGACAGACAGATAGATTTTTTTTCTTAGTAGTCACCTTGATGTCATAGCTGTCTTTGGTGTCAAAGCCAACCCATTCATTTCCCTTCGTGGCATAGGGTACTCTCTGATCCTCAATCCACCGGATTTTGGCTCCCTTCAGAAAGCCACAAATCTGAGAGAAAGCATTGATGAATAAGAAATATTTAAGATTGAATTTCATTTAGAAACTCATAGCTAACATATGTAAGTACCTTGGTGTCTGCATTAATATGGGGAAGCGGTGCATAAAGTATTTTGGGGTAAAATGCAACATGGCCGTTTTATGTTTCAGGAGACAATTCTTTAAGTTATATTATCATACTTTTGTAGCAACCATATTAGCCAACAATCAGAGAGTTATTTAATGAGATTCACTCTATAAAGTGTTTTTGTACAATTTTTTTTAGTATACGTCATCTACAGAGAACAAACTTAAATATGTCATTTTTCTTCAAATTGTACCATATTGAAAAACAAATCAAACGTGTCACAACATCTGCAAACCCTGTGATGAGTGTATATTTATTTTAAAAAATAAGGTAATTTTTGATGCAGATCAAAAATAATTTCCCAATCACCACTTTTTGTATTAATTATCACTTCACATTGTCCCAACTTTTTTGGGTTTATGTAAAAATAATATATTTTAAAATATTTATTTATTCAGTTATTTAGCAAAAAACAGAAATAAGTTAGGTTTGGTGTGCCACTCTTCCCTGTACTTTTCTGTACATTTTCCTGCCAAGTTATTACCTCATAATAGGACCAGAATCCAGCTTCGCCTGTGTAGGATCCAGCAGAGGCAGGTCCAGTGACTGGAGCTCCAACTCCATCAGCTGAAGAGGATAGATGGAAGGTACGGCCATAAGTTGCAAAGCCCATTCTTAGTTTCTCCACAGGGGTACCATTGTCCCTCCAGTATCTCATAGCATAATCCTAGAGAAAATGCAGGAAGAAAATGATCTCATTGCTTATCTCTCCTGGTGGTAAGACAACACAATTTATTTTAGTTTTATTTATGTTTATGTTTTTTTACCGTGTTGAGATACACATGATCCCCCTGATCCTGAGCTCCCTGGTACAGGGGGCTGTTGTGTCCTGTGGAACTGTCCCAAATTCCATGGAAGTCATAGGTCATCACATTGATCATGTCCAGATAACTACAAATAAAATGAAAACATATGAGTATGTTTAATCAGACTGCAGTAAGTAAGGCATTAAAAAAAAATCTCTGAACTTAATAAAATCTCTGATATTCATGAATTATCATCAGGAATTCTATAAGAGGGTTCATTTTAATCTGTAAATGTAAAATTGCCATATTGCATTATATTGCATTATATTAGTATGACTGTATTATAATATGTGAATATTAACGTACTTGGCAATCTCACTGATTTCATAGCCAGCATCAATGTTGATTTTGCCAGCAGGCACAGCTGCACTAAGTATGAGCATAGGTCGTCCAGTGGCACTGGCCTCAGCAGCAAAGGCTTCTTTCAGTTCCTGTGTAATGCACAGTCAAAGAATTATCTAAAGGCAAAAGAGTGGAGAGTGAGATTCCAGATTCACCAAATGACAGTCCTACCTTGCACAATAGGGTATATCTCTGCTTGTCTTCAGGAGGGCTGCCTCTAGCTCCAGGGTATTCCCAGTCTAGGTCCAGACCGTCAAATCCATGTGTTCTCAAAAACGAGATGGAGGACTGGATAAATGTTTGACGGTTGGCTGGGGTGGACACCATGATGGAGAACCTAGTGTTAAAAAAAACTTTCAGCATCTTCTGTCTAACTTTTAATGGGGTTATGAAACAATCTCTAGCTGTAGAAACTTACTGAATGGAGCCAAATTCCCATCCACCTACTGCTAAAAGAGTCTTCAAAGCTGGATTCCTACAGGAGGAAGACACTTGTCTGTGAGCTTAGTGCATCGTATCAGAGGTTTCTTTTAAATTTATCACTGATATTTGACCGATAATACATACGTTTTCTTCAGGTTGTTAAAAGCTTTATAAAATTCCTCATCACTGTATTCAGTGGTGACAAGCTCGTTGGCATGGTTGATGACGGCGAAAGCATAGAACAGGTGTGAACAGAGAAAGGGATCCACGTTAGAGGGCATATACTTTCCCTGCCCAGGCCTGTACTGGGACCAGTTGGTGAAGTAGCACCCCAGATCTACTGCTGAGCCTGCAAAGGGCAAAGTTCCTTTTGAGTCTTTCTGTTAATTGTCCATTACTACTGTATTCAACTTTAAAACTGTATGACTTACCTATATGGCACAGCACCAGGCATAAGCCTAAGGAGGCAAATTTTAGTTTATTAGTCATATGGCTAATTTTTAAAATTAATTCTAAGTAAAAAAAAAAAAAATATATATATATACATACAAACATACAAATGTACGCTAGTTTACCTGCAAGGATTGTGAGCCTGGTCATTGTAGTATCCGTTTCTAATTTAATCTACCAGGAAACAAAAAAAAGAACAATAGGCTACTAAACAAAATGAAAAAATTTACATTACATTTAGGTTAAGCATATTAAAGCACAAATGTTTCAATTGTGTATATTACTGGGAATGCAAATGTTTGGATAGGCATACATTTGCACATTAATAGTATACCTGAAGTATATAGTGAATAGTAAAAGTATTCATGTATTTTATGGAAATATACAAAATATATTTAATGTGCTTTTGTCATATTTAATGTCATTTTTTTAAATAATACTATTTTTAACACAATTGAATAAATGTATTTCCTAAGATGCTGAAGCATACGTAAACAAAAGCATATTTAATTGTCATTAACTTTAAGAGTTTCTTTATTAAGTGCATTTTAAAACACTACATTTAAAATGAGTACAAAAGTATACAATAACAAGAAGTGTAACAAGTAGTACAAGTAATACAGCTGTGCTGCATTTTAGTTGCAGCAGAAATCAAACCAGAAATTCAGTATTGGTACACCTAAGAGTAAACATTCTAAATATTTTTTGTATCAGTAAATCCAATAGTATATTTATAGTTTTTTAAGTGTAATAATGGTTAGGTCTACCAATGACATGCTGACATTTACTTAATCAACTTAAGTTGTCATACATTGCTTCAAATGTAAACATAGTCTGTATTATAGTATACAGAAGTGTAAATATAAGTAAAAGCAATAATATATATACACTTTATATATTAAATCAACTTTTAAAGAGTACATTTAATTTTTTTTTCTTTTACAAGTGTTAGCATACTGTCCCTTAGCTTACCTTAGGTACCTGAGAAGAAGACAAATAGTTGAGGCTTCTCTTGCTTTTTATAACCCTCTGTGAGCTAAATGAGCCAGTCAGATAAGAAACATGGGATGATTATATAAATCCCAGGGGGGACAAAAGACCATTGAATGATAAGATAATTGTCAAACATTAACCCACTCAAAATAAATGTCACTATAAATGTTGATCAAAACCCCATTTAGGTATATAATTGCATAATATTTTATATGCTGTGTTATAATCTACAAAGACCCTTTGCTTTAGCATTATAAACCTTTAAAGGGCCTGCTTGCAAGTACTTTGATTCTGTCTGCACATGAGAATGAGATTTATCCGATTGTTGTGGTGTTGGTGTAGTTTCTTGCATTAATCTTAGCGTTTGTTTGAAGGGAAACAAAGTGCCAATGAGAGCTGAAACCTACAGGTTTTAGGATAAGAGGGATGGATGGAGTTAAAATGAGAATAAAATGCACAAAGGTAAAGGGCGGTCGAATGAAATACTCGTAGGTTTGATGTTATACTTACTGCTGGATTCTTGTTTGTTTTCTGAAAAAAAAAATGCCACTAAAATGACAGTTGAAGATGCATAAATTGCTCCTAATATTTCTTCTGCGCATTGTAATATGTAATTTAGCATTAACTGAATGAGTACATATTGTCATTAGTTTGCTATAATAGAAATAGTGACACCCAACTTCCACTGTAACAACACTACACTTTAAAGGTAACCTTGGGATGGGTGAATTTCTTTTTTGTTTTCCATCTTCAGAAAGTCTTGTGAGATGTGAGAATCCTAGAATCTGGGTCTTTAGTGTTCTGTATAGTGGTTGAAATGTAGCATTAAGGTGCCAGAGATGACCTTGTGCCACATTTAATAACACAATGAGCCTGGAACCAAAGTGATAACCTCAGCTAGTTATTATCTAGTGACCAGGAAGTATAATGATAATGCTATCTAAAATGATCTTCAGATAAGCTTGACCTTAATTGTAAGCAATGCTGACTGCATGAACGTAATGACTATAACTTGATTATATGCAAATTCTTTAAAAAACCCACTGTAAGCACTAGGGACAAAACAGCTGATACAGTACTGGGTAAAAGCCAGAGGCCACCCTTCATTTGTTTCATGTTTACTCAAAGCAGCCATTAGGTTTGAGTAATTTATTTTTCTGGGGATATTTTTGACACGATCATTTATGAGATAATCCACTTGTAAAAAGAGTGAAAAAGGAAGTGATAAAATGAATTAAAGTCAAATAGCAAACAAAAATCCTCACAAGAATGCAACACATGCACAGTGCAAAATAGTTAGTGAAGAAAATACTAATTTTTGTAACATAAGTACTTTGCTAAATTGTTTGTTACCCCAAACGGTCACCATCATATTAAAAGGATTAAGACCTTTATGTTTGAAAGAGATATGTCAAGCTCCTCTCTTAATCCAGACCTAAAGAATTATACAAAATTTCATTCTCCTACTGTAAGAAAACTCAATAGAATGGGTTTAAAATGTATAAAGCTGAATGTGTTTGAGATTAGTATTTTTTTTGAGAAAAAATACAAACAAATTATAAGACTAACATTTGGAGATGTGGAAAAATATCCCTTTAAATTTCTTTGAAAAACCAAGTCAAGGCTTCCGAAATGATGGAAATTTCTATGAAGATGGATACTAAATACTGAAAGAATGTATATTCTATTTAGTCGTGGAGGGATTTAGTTGCTGAGGCTTCTATATACATTTGCAAATACATCTACGTTATTTGAACAAGTCTGTGTTCTCCTAATGAAGATTTAATGATGAATGGACTAATACAGTAGAAATACTGTTCAGAATTAAACCTCTTTAATGAGCTTACATTAAAAGTAAAGAATGTTCCCTATTCTGCAAAGTTACTAATTTAAAGATCTTTCTTTGGGCAGTGGCAATATGTTTGCTACCCCTCTCCTGACAAAAAAAATATAATAATTTAATGACTTGTTCAGCACATCATCTGATGCACATGGTCATATCATCAATTATGCGATTTGTGATTATTGGGTGATTCAGATAGTACTACTAGTCCACAGTCGGTACACTCTACAAGCACAACTCCTCTTATCAAACTTATCTCTCCCCATCAGGGTTATAGGTCGGTCAACTGCCACATTCTCAAGGAGGGAGAGAAGTTCCTTTTAATAGTTTATGTATTTGTATGTGGTTAGCCCACCTTTGCTTATATTACTTTTAGTTACTCTTAAAATTAAAGGTGCCAAAAAGGGTTCTTTGGAGCCATGTCATAGAAGATTGCACACAATTGCTTTCCCTAAGAAACTTCCAATTGAGAAATCTCTCTTAAAAATAAAAAAGTTGAAATGTTCAGTAGAAACCAAAGAGGATATTTTGGGCTCCTTTTTAAGAGCATATCTGGCCTTTAGAAAGGGGTTGCTTACTGTTGTGGGTAGGCAGCAAGTAAAGCACTGAGGACCTAGTATTAATATACAGGTGGCCACTTGGGATTGACGGTGTGCAGTGCAAAGTTGTACATGGCAAGACAAAAATGCTTATGTATGTTTAGAAACATTGTAACACTTCCCAGCCTTTAACACCAGTGGTCATCTCTTGATGGACTTTGCCATAATGGTGTCCTCCACCGTGTATCAGAAAGCAAAAGCTCTGTGTCAATGTTCTCCACAGTGTTATAGGCAGCATGATATCCCCAATGTATATCACAAGTCTAGAGACCATTCCTGGGATAGCTGACCCTCACTTTGTTCCCATTTTGACCTCAGAAACCAATTTCCCCCTCCTAACTGTAGGTGAGGAAACGCAGTCTGGAGACAGAGAGCACAGGACATAAGAAAATGCTGTATAATGCTTCGGGACACTTTTACTCTTTGTACTTTTACCTAACACATCCGATTTAAAATACAAACCGGATTCCAAAAAAGTTGGGACACTAAACAAATTGTGAATAAAAACTGAATGCAATGATGTGGAGGTGCCAACATCTAATATTTTATTCAGAATAGAACACAAATCACAGATCAAAGGTTTAAACTGAGAGAATGTATCATTTTAAGGGAAAAATATGTTGTTTCAAAATTTATGGCATCAACAAATCCCAAAAAAGTTGGGACAAGTAGCGGATGAGTGGATGGAAAAAGGAAATTGAGCATATAACGAACAGCTGGAAGACCAATTAACACTAATTAGGTCAATTGACAACATGATTGGCTATAAAAAGAGCTTCTCAGAGTGTCAGTGTCTCTCTGAAGCCAAGATGGTAAGAGGATCACCAATTCCACCATTGTTGCGCAGAAAGATAGTGCAGCAATACCAGAATGGTGTTACCCAGCATAAAATAGCAAAGACTTTTAAGTTATCATCATCAACCACGCATAACATCATCAAAAGATTCAGAGAATCTGGAACAATCGCTGTGCGTAAGGGTCAAGGCCGTAAAACTCTACTGGATGCTCGTGATCTCCGGGCCCTTAAACGCGACTGCACCTCAAACAGGAATGCCACTGTCAAGGAAATAACAGAATGGGCTCAGGAATACTTCCAGAAAGCATTGTTAGTGAACACAATCGACCGTGCCATCCGCCGTTGCCAGCTGAAACTCTACAGTGCAAAAAGGAAGCCATTTCTAAGCAAGCTCCACAAGCTCAGACGTTTGCACTGGGCCAGAGGTCTTTTAAAATGGAGTGTGGCAAAATGGAAGACTGTGGTCAGATGAGTCACGATTTGAAGTTCTTTATGGAACACTGGGACGCCATGTCATCCGGACCAGAGAGGACAAGGATAACCCAAGTTGTTATCAACGCTCCGTTCAGAAGCCTGCATCACTGATGGTATGGGGTTGAATGAGTGCTTGTGGCATGGGCAGCTTGCATGTCTGGAAAGGCACCATTAATGCTGAGAACTATGTTCAGGTTCTAGAACAACATGTGCTCCCATCTAGACGTCATCTTTTTCAGGGAAGACCCTGCATTTTTCAACAAGATAATGCCAGACCACATCCTGCAGAAATCACAACATCATGGCTACGTAGGAGAAGGATCCGGGTACTGAAATGGCCAGCCTGCAGTCCAGATCTTTCACCTATAGAGAACATTTGGCGCATCATAAAGAGGGGGGTGCGACAAAGAAGGCCCAAGACGATTGAACAGTTAGAGGCCTGTATTAGACATGAATGAGAGAGCATTCATATTTCTAAACTTGAGAAACTGGTCTCCTCTGTCCCCAGACGTCTGTTGAGTGTTGTAAGAAGAAGGGGGGATGCCACACAGTGGTACAAATGGCCTTGTCCCAACTTTTTTGGGATTTGTTGACGCCATGAAATTTTGAAACAACGTATTTTTCCTTTAAAATGATACATTCTCTCAGTTTAAACTTTTGCTCTGTGATTTGTGTTCTATTCTGAATAAAATATTAGATGTTGGCACCTCCACATCATTGCATTCAGTTTTTATTCACAATTAGTTTAGTGTCCCAACTTTTTTGGAATCCGGTTTGTATATGAATTCTATTATATTTGCTTCTGTCACAGATAAAAATACAATTCAGTAAATTTAAGTTAATTACAATACATACTTTATCACACATTGGCATACAGGGTTATACAGGGGCCAAAATACTTTTATGGTATTTGAGTTTTTATTTCAATTTACAGCTGCTAACAGTAGATTTTTCTCTGAAATGTTACTAAGTTGCAATCAATTTTTTTTTTACCACAATATGTAGGCTGATTAGATAAAAATGCAGTATTGTTCAAAAACATGCCAAAGGGCAAATCAAACTACAAGTAGTTCCATACTGCCATGAGGAAAGCTTTCTTATATTAATAGAATTGGGTTAAATGCAAATTCAAATTGGGCTGTTTTTACAGCTTGCTTTCCTGGGATACAATTGACTCCTTTATTTAACATTATTTACCATTAGCTGTAGAATAAAATACACTTGAGCACAAGGATATTGATATCATGATTGAGTGCTTATTATTGTAATATTGACTCCAGTATCTGACTGGTACTGTGAATGGGCTTCAGACATTTGACATGTGCACTACAGTTGGCAGATTACTTAGAGTTGATGTATAAAGAGCACAGGTTTTATCACTATCACCATATATTTAACACGTTGTCATCTACAAAGACCTTTGATTTTAGCGGTATTAATGTACAAAGGGCTTGCTGAAAACTATCTTGATTATGCAAGACATGGCATGTATTGTGAACACATTCACAATTTAAATGCTGCTGGGATTATATAATGTTAGTAACTGGAACTGTTCTGCAGATTTATGTCATATTATGATTACATTCCTCTTTCATGATCAATCTAAACAAGAGATGGAGCTTATCTAATGTCAGGCATAAATACTGGGCTAACTGACATCAGCAGAAAATGCTTGATGGGATATAAGTGGGGAAAAGTATAAACCTTACTCAATCCTGTAACAAATCTAGCCTGAAATAGCCCTCGCACTGTAATGTTATGTATGTTGTTGTAAGATAGCACTTTTTTCTCCTTGTAATTATTTGACTTATTTAGGTGCACAAACTTGCAAACAGGCAAAATGCTGTGATGCTGATATTTTGTGGAAGGTCTGTAGAATATGTGTCTATAAAGCTTTCATACACGCAGATGGTTTCACACACTGAAAATACAAACATATCTTTTCATTGCTTTGTTTCTATGTTGCATATTCTTAATAAACTCCTCATAATGTATACTGTTATCTGGAGTATAATACTCCCACACAACTTCCTCTACAATGTCATTGCCCTTTTGATCCCTTGCCAACAGACCTAGAAATAGTAACTAATTATATTTTGTGCTTCCTTATTTCAAAGATACATAATGTGAAATCTGAATAAGTTGTTTGAGTCTGGTCTCATGTTTTGCAAAATACCTTTTTGCACAGTTAAGAGCACATTTAACCCCAGGGAGAGTCAACACTGTTTCCATAGCAGTTGGAATGCTGGGCAAAATGTAAATTAAAACAGAATCAAAATTTAAAATGGTATAAATTTTTTATATAATTCTCGGTTTTGACAATTTTTCATTTAAATGTAGGGTTTAAATGATCAGCACAACTTTTTTGTAGTTTTGAAATGTGTGTTATATGTGTTTTTCAAAATTTATTGTTATTATCTTTTAATATATAATTTAATTCTGTTTTCTTACGGTTGTTTTGAAAATAAACCCACACCGGTAAACATGGTGCTTCATATGGGTTATTAATATGGGTTATTAGCATGGTTCCTGAAATGGTTTATTATTATGGGTTATTAATATTAGTTGTATTATTACATTGTATAATAGAACAGTGGGCTAGGCTTAGCAGTCAGTAATGTCTGCCTTTAATAGGCATATTTATGTTTTATTTGTTTTATTTAATGAATTTTAAAAAGAATTTTATGTTTTAGATGTGTACAGTGTGTTATTGTTATTAATGTACAACCCAAAAAACAGTAATTAAAATGCCATCGAACAAAAATGTACTTCATTTTTTATTGCTAAAAACAGACAAACATATATACTATGCTAACATTCTAAAAGGCCTAGATAAACATCAATGAATTATTCTTTCAAAAAGAAAAGCAAAAACTGAACAACAGAAACGTCATTTTCAGGAATTCGTTGTAGAGTAGATGGGGCTTAATGTTTAGGCCAATCACAGCACTTACAGCTGTCATTGAACACTGTGCCTGCTCCACAATTCCTTTCATAAGTTATGCCACCTGCACAGTCATAATATTTGTTGGGGTCATCAGAATTAGCGTACAGTCCATCTGGCTTTCCATTGCAGAAACCTGTTCCAGGTGCGTGTGTAGTAGTGGTGGTTGTGGTTGCCTTTGTGGTAGTTGTGGCACCAGGTTTGAGAGTGGTGGTGGATGGCATGGGAGGAAGTTCTGAAAAAAATAATAGTTTGAGATGTGAGAAGTAAAGAAAGTGCTGTCTTGTACACAAGACAAATAAATTCGGATTCTTTACAATATGTTGAATTTACCAATTTCCATAAGGTTGTGAAGATGGGACATTAGTGGATGGTTCCCTTGCCCACAGAACTGGCCAGCAAAGTCATCCAAATCCAGAGCCCAAACAAAAGCTCCGCCAAACTTGTTGTCTTTCAAATAGCGGACCTGTGAAGTTGAATTGAGATTGAAAACATGATGTGGTCTTCCTATCCAGCTTTATACCACAAAGGCTTTGTGGTTTTACTCTGTAAATTGAAAAGTACCTTGATGTCATAACTCTCTTTGGTGTCAAAGCCAACCCATTCACTATTCTTGGTGGCGTAGGGTACTCTCTGATCTTCAATCCACTGGATTTTTGTTCCCTCAAGGAAGCCACAGATCTGAGAGAAAGGAACAATATATTAACCAATGTCTAAGGAAAAAAAATTGATCAGTTCAGTTTTATGTTTTTTTTTTTTTTTTTTGCAAATTACCTCGTAGTAGGACCAGAATCCAGCTTCACGGGTGTAGGCTCCAGCAGAGGCAGGTCCACTAGCAGGAGCTCCAACTCCACTTTCTGAAGTGGTGAGACGGAAGGTACGACCATATGTGGCAAATCCCATCCTCAGTTTCTCTACAGGGGCACCACTGTCCCTCCAATACCTCATGGCATAGTCCTTAATACGAGAAAAAGTTGAAAATGTTTTTTTTTTTTTTTTGGATGCCGTTTCTACATCAGTGTAGTTTACTTTACAAAAAAAATCATGATCAAGATCTTACAGTGTTGAAATAAATGAGCTCTCCATCATCAAAGGATCCCTGGTACAGGGGACTGTTGTGTCCAGTGAATCTCTCCCAGGTTCCATGAAAGTCATAGGTCATCACGTTGATGAAATCCAGATACCTAGATTAAAAAATAATAAAATTAAAGACGTGTAATTGTTTTAATTTAAAGGCAAATAATGATCAAGTAAATTATTGAGAGTGAAGTGTTAGCAACTGTTTCAATCATGTTTTTGCATTTGAAATAACTCGTTAGGTTGTTGATAAATATTTGCATGTGTTCCAAAAACACTCTCAGTAATATCCCCCACATACTTGGAAATCTCAGCGATTTCAAATCCAGCATCAATTGTCCCTTTGCCAGCTGGTACTGCAGCAGTGAGCATGAGTCTAGGCCGTCCAGTGGCTATTCCTTCTGCCTCATAAGCTTCATTCAGTTCCTTAATGAATTAGACAGGAAAGAGAAGTGATGTAGCACATATTCATTCTACCTGAAAGTTAACTGATTTACACATGTCTATTGCGGCTAAAAGAGACTATATGGAGTGGAAGATGCTCCAAAGTACCTTGCACAACAGGGTGTATCTCTGCTTGTCCTCAGGAGGGCTGCCTCTGGATCCAGGGTATTCCCAGTCCAGGTCCAAACCATCGAATCCATGTGTTCTCAGGAATATGATGGTGGACTGGATGAACTTTTGACGGTTGGTAGGAGTGGACACCATGATGGAGAACCTTAGGTAGATTTTGAAACATTTTACAACTTACATTTTAGAGCTTACATCTGCATCTATACAGTAATTTTTAATCAAAGATGCAAACTCGTTATAAATAATGTAAAATACTCACTGTGTTGAGCCGAAATTCCATCCACCAACGGCCAAAAGAGTTTTAAGGGTGGGATTCCTGCACAGATTAATGTAGCATTAGCAAAAATCTTGTGCCTGCTTTGATGTTAGTCTTATATTTATAATATTCATGTCATTGGTTCTGATGTTAACAACATGAGTCTGAAATATTAACACAGTTTACAGTAATACAGTTTTTCTTGAATTTGTTCTAAGAAACTAATTTATAAGACAAGTCTACACCGGATTTATGATGTGTTCTTAAACTGCAGATTTGTATGCACCTTCAAATTTTTTTAAAACTTTGTGAGTTTTAAGAAGAAATTTCTTCTTAAGAATGGTAGGTAAAAGAGAGCCACATATTTCTGCTCAGTGAGTGAGGAAGAATTGGTTAAGATAGAAATGAGAGTTCAGATTTCCCCTCACCACTAGTGCTAGTGAATATCAACACAATAAGAAATCAGACTTCTTTTTTTTTAAACCAGATGACAAGAAACATGACCTAACAAAGTAGAAAGGTTGGTTATGATTTTAGGTTGACTGTAATAGAGCAATGACTAACTTGATCAAAGTGGTGCAAGCAGTACCTATTATATAATCTTGCTGTTGTACATACCTGTCCTTCAGGGAATTGAAAGATTGGTAAAGAACCTCATCATTCCATTCATATGTGACAATCTCGTTGGCGTAGTTGATCATAGCAAAGGCATAAATCAGATGTGTGCAGAGGAAGGGGTCCACATTGGAAGGCATGTACTTCCCAGCGCCAGGTCTGTACTGAGACCAGTTGGTGAAATAGCACTCCATTTGCTTGGAAGTTGCTGTGTAATGAAGATACAAACATATGGAAATCAAGTCAAATTTAGTTGTTCCATTGTGCACTCAAATACATGCTACAGCTTATGTAATTAGACAGTTTATATCTTTTATGACTCACCCAAGTGGCACAGCACCAAGCACAATCCTGCAAAATGCAGACATTTTTAGGTCACTGAGTACAGTGTAATAAATACAGTACATATATGAAATACAGTATAATTGTTCAAATATCAACTGTCCTGGAAAAATTATATTCAAATACCTGCTAGAAGTGTAAGCCTGGCCATGTTGATGCCACCACACTTGCTCTTTCAATAAGTTTTCTTCTGTCAAATAGAAACAAAATAGTCAAATAGAGAAGTTGTCTTTACTAATTCACCCTACTGGTAAAGAGCAGATGGACACACATTCTGCCCTAGGCACCAGTAACTCACCTTGGGTTCTTCAGATGGACGAAAGACCACAATGCCTTGGAACAACCGGGTTTAAATAAGCAGCTAGCTGGAAGGGATCTTGTCTGATCAGATAAGGGATGGGAAGTTTATTAGGGCATCCAGAGATACAATATCTCCTACACTGTGGACCGAAATGACTCAGGGTGATATCATGTTGGCAGAGTGCACAATTCTGGCTTACCTTTGAACTTTGTTAATAAGACTTCATGGACAAAGATGACAAAAAAATAGTACAGTTGTATTCAAATATGGAATGTCCATATAAATTAGGTTTCGATTCATCTATAATACACCTCAAGACAGTGGTATCATTTTATTGAATAAAGTTTTGTCATCATCTTAGTTGATGGGGTATGTTTTATGTGTGCCTGTTATTCAAAAATAAATCTACTTACATGCGAAATGTAGAAGGTGAAAGTTCATACATGAGTAAGAATGACACTCTACTATTTTACACTTGCATTTGTACACTTTAAGTGAACTGAATTTGTATTCAATCTTTATATGCCTATAAAAATTTGCTATCTGCTCAAAAGTGTAATTGCCCTGAATAGCAGATCGATCGTTCATAATCTCAGTAATATTAAATGCTCTAATCAACATTTTTTCAAATGTACACATTAGCAACTTCGGTCTTTACTGAGATAAGTTAATGATAGTTAATAAGTTAATAATTTAAGAGGTAGTATAATTTCACTTTAACCCATTTCATTGGCACGGTAATGCTTTAATGAGGAAAGCATTAGTGTATATAATGTAAATGCTTTACTAATATTCAGAAAGCTTCACTAAAATTAAAAAGAGTACAAAACAGAACTTGTTTTTAGTTTGCTTGTTTTTTTACCTTAAAAGTTATCATTTTTGTTTTGTGCATGTACAGTCATTCCACATTTGATGCATTTCCATTAAATAACACTTTATTATCTTTTGGGGACAGATAGCACACATTAATCTAGTTTTAAAGAAAAACATATTTTACCATTCTTCTCCTTTACAATAGTCATATACAACTGCATAAGGGCCTTTGTTGTCATACCTAGCTCTTATGTGCCACACATTATTAACAGACAGGCAGGCCTGGCTACCAGATGCACTGATTACATAGTCATGCAGTTAGAGCCAGTGCAGAATGAAACCATTCCTGTTATCAAGCCTTTTACAGCATGAACCTAATTGTATTCATTTAACAGCGCATAGTGTCCTTGGCTTTAGAACTTTATGCTAGTGATAATCTGGGTGGTCTTTTTTTTTTTGTGTTTGGCCTAGGGAGCGCAGTGTTCATAATTTCTATAAAAATAGTCTGAAACACTTAATTTGTCAGCCCACAATACAAAGTTCCACTGTGGTAAATAAAACGGTTCATTATTAAACTGAGTGGTTGTATTTATAGTTTCCCATTCAATTAACAGTTACATTTTCAGCATCTGCAGAGAATCTCTAGAGACTCTCAAAAAAGTGTGACCAGAAAAAACCAAACTCATGGATCCTAAACAACAGGATTTCCAATGCATAACTGGGCAACATTTTGCCATAGACATTATCAGGTCATATATGAAGCTTCTGTGGGTTTTGTGCTTGTTGTCAGGGTTATAAACAAACATGGGTGATGTTCAGGGACTTATGTGCCTGTTGTTTATGTATTAATGTGTTTTTGAAATTTTTATGTGCTGAGTTTTTTGGTTAGTCCAAGATCAATTTCATTAAAACAGAGAATAAAGTGCTGAGTTATCCAGTTCTTTTTAGCCAAATTTGGAAATAATTACAGAAGATTATGAATTACCGCTTCTTATCTATTTCTGTAATATTTTAGGTCAGCACACCAGAAATGGAGCATATTTCCAGGCCAATTATTTTACAGCACTATAATAATTTCTAATACATTTCCTTAAAGATACATGGTGGTGGCTGCCCTGATGGCTAGGTTTGCTATAGCCCTGTACAAAGATAATTGACTTTCCTGGATGAAAATGCCTGTCCCCATAAACTTAATGTTTTTGTAGAATTACTGCAAATACATAGTGTTTAGTCTACATTTGGTATCAACAACTTGGAAGTAGTTTTTGGTGTAGTTTTCTGAAAGATGCTCTTTTAAAGAATGTGTATTGTTAAACAAACAGTTCACAAACTGGTCTCAGTCAGCACAAAAAAAAGTAGGCTATGCACTGTTTCTATAATGAACTCTTCCAAATTTTTTCAATATAGCTTAATAAATATGCAGTTCACATGTGTAGTTTATCTAGCAAGCTATAAACAAAACTAGGTTTAGGTGTTCTAGATCAGAATCTTTCCCTTATCAGGGCACAATGGTTTATGAGATGGCCTGTTGATCTTTAAAAAAAAAAAAAAAAGAAGCTTCTTTACCACCAATAAACCTCACACCTTCACTTAATTACAATATGCCGTGACAGGTTCTGAATAAGTGGGTTTCTCTGAGTCAAAGTTCCTAAATTTGTTTATTAGAATGAATACTAATCTGTTTCACTCAAAACCTTAAACCAGATGCAGATCTTGATAAAACTAAGAGTGCACACTATAAGAATATCCTAAATATGTGTGTGTGTGTGTGTGTGTGTGTGTGTATATAGTTTAAGAAGTGCTAGAAATGTGTTTTAACATGTACTTAAGTATCTTTGAATGTATCTCAGAGGTGTCTCAAAATAGTACAGTACAATAGTACATTTAATTTTATTTAAGTATATCGTCTCTGTCCAAAGAGAATATCTCCACATTAGCAACCTTACAGGAGAGGCCAAAACCCAATTTAATTCTAATGCAAGTCAATGGAACCAGACTTTTCCGAACGATCTTTGGGCCATTTCTGTTGGTCCATTCATCATGAAATTCACACACAGAGTAAACAGCAGCTCATGTGATCGAATTATATATATATATGAGTGAAAATGGTCAAAAATGGAAATACATGTTTTTCATTGGACAGCTGCGATATATTTAACACCACTAATGATTATGTTCAGTGGTGGATGAAGTGCACAAACCATGTACTTGAAATAAAGTAGAGATACCCAAGGTAAAATGTTACTCCAGTAAAAGTAAAAGTCCTCACTTTATACCTTGAGGTATATGAGACAAAAGTACTCAAGTATTTACCTTCAAATGTACAGTAAGAAAGTAAAAGCACCATGATTTATTACGGCTTTAATGTACTATTATCATTTCTGTAACAAGACTCTTAATCAGCTCACTGTAGGTGAAGAGACTCTCTCTCTCAGTCCACTGGTCTTTAATAGAAGGTCATTAATTAGTCTGACACCGATGTCTGTTCAAATGATCAGAGACACAGAACACTAAAGGAGAACAGATTCCATTAGCTAGAACTATGTAATAACTTTTTGCAAACAAGCAAAGTTTTGGTTTTAGATTTAGAAGTACAATAACTAATTACATTTACTTAGTTAATATCCACCACTGATTATATTTGGTGTGCTAAGTACATAGTAAGTATATGAAAATTGCACACTTTTGATGTATTATTTAAATGTACTAGGAAGTATACTAAGTATACTTAAATTAAGTATACTTCTGTATACTATTTTCTCTTGGGTTTCCAGATAACATAGGGAACAAAATGCTTTTTTAATAACTTGCTTACAAAATTTTTTAACTCCATTTTTTCATTTTTGCTTCAGTTTTTAGCAAATTATAGTGTTTAATCACTTCACCACTTACATACAATCACCAAGCACTGTACACCTACCTTGCATTTACAGTCCATGTCTATTTTTAATTTAATAAATCTCCTTACCATATGGAAGCACTTGGTAGTTTAGTGCTTCTAAAATATTTTCACTGATTATATGCACTCACTGTGTACTTTATTGAGAACACCTAGCTTCTATTTACAATCAATGTCTATTTTTATAGCTCCACTTACTATATAGGAGCACTTTGTAGTTTTAGTGCTTCTACAATCACTTCACTGATTATATACACTAACCTTGCACTTTATTAAGAACACCTACTTTGTTTTTACAATCAATGTCTATTTGAACATTATTTTAATAATTTTGTATTTAGAATTATTGTCTATTATTAGCTCCACTTACCATATAAGAGTACTTTGCAGCTGTACAATTACAGACCGTAGTTCATCTGATTCTCTGCAAACTTTATCTTTAACTTTTTTCTGTAAGTGTAAATGAAAACGTGTATTTAAAGTACTAATCTCTATACTCTATACTACTAAGATTAGAAGATTAGAGATGAAAGTGTTATTGCCCTATACAGCAGATCAATCAATATTTATCAAAGTATATTTATTACAGTATTATAAATTGCTCTAATCAGCATTTTTTTAAACTGCTACTTTGGTCTTTCAAGTTAATAAGATGGGTTAAGAGTTATATAAGTAGCATCATTTTACTTTAGCCCATTTTAAATTACATTTTTTTATTGGTGTGTATATAGTGTAAATGCTTTATTTATAGTTAGGAAAATTCTAACTAACAACACCAAATAAAAAATAAATTCCAGTCCAAAACCATTGGAATTTGTTTTCTAAATGTAGAAACTATTGGTTTGGTTTTGTACATGTACATTCATTCCACATTAAATGCCCTTCCATTTAACAAACCTTGGGGACTGATAACACAAATGATCCAGTTTTAAGAAGTTTTAATTTATTTTACCCTTCTATTTTACATTTCTTATATACAACTGTATGAGGCCTTCATTGTCATATTTTGCTCTTATTTTTTTAAACGAGACAGGCAGGCCTAGTTAGCAAATACACTGATTACGTAGTCATGCTGTTATATCAAATGGAGAATGAAACCATTCCTGTTATCAAGCCTTTTACAGCATGAAACCTAATTGTAATCAATTAACAGTGCATATCATTCTTGACTTTAGAACTTTATGCTAGTGATAATCTGGGTGGCCCAGGGAACACAGGGAACAGTGTTTAATTGTGCATAATTTCCATTAAAGTAGTCTGAAACACTTCACCAAAAAATACATTGCACACATTTTCATAGTTTTTTATGTGCCCAAACTATTTTTACAGCTTTTATTTATGTTAAATTCAGATTCATTAAAAAATTTAGATTCATTAAATCTAACTCTACACCTAAATCTGTTAAGAACTGTTTTGATGTAGTGTATTTTATTTATGGGAACAGAGGAGTTAACACTAGTCCACCAACTATTTGCAAATTTTGAAAATTCACAAAAACCCCAAACAACCTGAAATTAGAAAGAAAAAAGTTACTATGCTAGGACCTGGTGAAAACGTTTTAATATCGCTAAATGCGAAAAAGGCTGATGCACAAAGGTTTTGAAGTTTTTAAGTGATTCAGTTCTTGCTGATTTTATTACACAATGATGAACTGTTGTTATGCTTACAACAAATGTTTCAGGATTAACCCTATTGCACACACAGTCTTTTTGTGGAATGGGAGGTACGGTGGCATATTGCTGCCGCACACAGGAAAAAGTACATCCTTCGGGATCTCATAATTACGAGAAAATATGTCGTATTTATGAGAACTTATGTTGTAAACACGACATAGTTTGAACAGGGTTCTGTGCTGTTTTGCTTTCATGCACTGAAGCAATGTGTGCTGCCTCATGCTGCGGTTACTGCTTCTGGTGTTAAATGGTCTGAATATGTTGGTGTAGTTTATTAGGAACTACAGTAACATTATAGTAGAGTAACACATTGAACCACAGAGTCAAATGCAGCTACTAGCCTGTTCACTAGCCAGCAGTGCTAAGGCTTTAACACATTTTCTCATATTTTCGCATAATTACAACATCTTTTTTCATAATTACGACTTAATTTCTACTACATGTTCTTCTAAAAACTACCTTTCCTCATAATTACCACATATTTTCTCATCTTTTTCGTCATCTTTTCTCAGAATTACAACATCCTGAGGGATTTGTTTTTTCTGTGCATGCCAGCAATACGCCACCGTAAGGAGGAACCCAGTATGTGCATTGTTAGTTGCGATGTTTAAAAAAAAAAACATCCTATGTTTTGGTCTGAAAAAAAAATGTTAAAAAATGTTTCAGTTGTTTTTTTTTTGTTTTTTTTTAAAGATATTTTAAATGTACACGCCTCTAACTTTGCAAAGTGTACATTTTTTTAATTAAATCTAGAAGCCAAACTTAAATCCAAAATTGATGTTTACAATAGGTAGATATTAAAAAACTAATAATAATATTTATTATTATTATTAGTGATAGCAGTATTATTATTATTAATATTAACATTAATATTATTTTATAATAGGTTCTTTCCATCTACTTATCATATTGGTCCTAAATGTCATTCTTTACAAGCCAGAAGTATTCTAGTTCAGCACACATATGATCATCATACAGGCACTGCTGTCTGTGCATTCTGTTAATAAAAATTTGCTCTTCATTAGGTATGAACTCTAAGCAGATGCATTTCTTTAACCTTTCACCCAGTTACCCATGTATTAGGGCTTAGCTGGATCTGTCCCTAGTGGCAGTTTTTAGATTAGATCTTTATGCTGACTCCTCCTCATGTGATTGGCTGTTCATCATATACACCACACTTTTGCATGGACACACACAAGGATTAACCTGATTGTAGAAACCTAAAATAACGGAAGAAGTTTATTTAGCTCTGTGTGAGTGTGTGTGTGTAAGTGTGTGTGTGTGCTAGCAGCATGTGCAAAATAATGGTCTGATCGTTTATTATGATCATTGGTGGGACTTTACACTCTGTCATTTGAAAAAACTTATAATAAGCTAAAGCAGAAAAACTCAAATCTGTCGGTCAACCAACATGAGGTTTCCTTCAATTCAACGTGGGTGCTTATTACCATTTTAATACATTTCAGTAATTCATTTGTGATATTGATATCAGTAATGAACAATGCTCATCAACTTTTTTTTTATTTTTTGAAATGCATTTTATTTATTTAAAAATGTTTTGAACATAACATAATTGAACATAATTGTCTTTTATGGCCAATCGCAGCATTTACAGGTATCAATGTACACCAGGCCTGGTTGGCACTGGTGCAGGTAAGTGACTCCACGGTAGCACTGGAAGTAGGTGGTCTCATCAGCTGGGTTAGGATACAGGCCGTCAGGTCTTCCATTGCAGAAGGTGGTGATGGGGTCTGCAGTGGTGGTAGGGCCTTGAGTTGTGGTAGGCTTGGGGGGAAAACCTAAAAGATAAGGGTTAATATTTTGTTAATAAAGTGCTATAAACTATACTTTATTGTTAATAAACTACATAGTGCTACATATTTTTGAACTTCATGCTTTGTAATTTGCAAAATCATTGGATGCTTTAATTATATATAGAGGAGCGTTTAATTTTTGTTCTGAAAAATTGTCTAGATATATTTTTATTTTATTTTTAGCACACTATGGACAAAAACTGTTTTGTGATGTTGGTGTTGTATGGTTGTTACTCTACAGTTGCCTCATATTCTCCCTTGCTGCCCTCTTTAAGCTTAGTATTGCTCGGGGCATACACTAATATTAATTAACAAGCAATATATTGTGCAGTCCTAATAAAAGGTCAAGATGGAAAAAATATGGATTCATTATGGACCAAATGTTTTTAATTACCCAGTGCGTTGCGCAGATGGTTAACAAGAGGGTATGCTCCTTCTGTGCAGAATTTTCCTCCAAAGTCATCCAAATCAAGGCTCCATACAGCTGCCCCTCCCAAGTTCATAGCGGTAAGCCATTGAACCTAGTAGAAAACATTATGCATACAAACAAGAGAGTGTAAATAAATAGTTCATTCATTTTTGGCATTTTTCACATCTGTCTTTTAGTCCCTTGTTTTCTTGCTTAACTGGTGTAATTTACCTTGGCACTAAAACTCTCCTGGTTGTCATAGCCCACCCAAGACTGTCCTTGAACAGCATAGGGAACGCTCTGCTCGTTAATCCATTCTACTTTGCCTGCTGCAGCAAAGGTGCAAACCTGTTGAGCAAAAAATACATAAGATTTTCTAGCATTGTTATCATCATTATCATTAGCTAAAACATAAGACATCTCCATATAGATGCTACGGAGTAGCATGAGTCCACATGAATTATTGTGATGTTATGTGCATTACCAGTTCATTTCAACATTTTATCAATAAACTAATTTGTAATCTAAATCTAAAAACCTTCTTCAGACAATTGAGTGTAACTGTAAAACCCATTCCTGTTTTAAAAAAAAAAATATAGGGATGCATAAACTCTTGTATGTCTGATTTCATATTTGTATATAACAACTTCAGTAGCCCATAGTCTAATTGATCAGTCACCTCATAATAGGCCCAGAAGCCAGCTTCACGAGTGTACGGTCCAGCTGCAGCAGGGCCATCAGCAGGAGCACCGAGGCCTGTTGCGGAGGTGGCGAGGAGGAAGGTGCGTCCATAAGTTGGGAAACTCATCAGCATCCTTTCGGCTATAGCTCCTTTACTGATCCAGTATGACACCGTGTCATTCTGATCAAAGGAAGCAGAGAGTTCAGTAACAAACACTTTGTTTTTATTAATTTTTTTGTTTGTTTATTTTGAACTTTTTAAAAAGTTTTGAAAGTGGTTTGTGGAAATTAACTTACAATGTTGTGATAGAGGGTATTTCCGCTATCATGAGTACTACTGAAGAGTGGGCTGTTGTGTCCTGTAACCTTATCCCATGCACCATGATAGTCAAAAGTCATGACGGTGAGGAAGTCTGATAGACTGCAATGACAAAAGCACAGATTTGTTTTGGGAGAGGACTACTGTCTGGGATTTCTATGCTCTATTAGGACAACACCATGTAAACAAACATTCTAGTGTTGCGGCTAAATTGTTACTTGATACATAGTGTGTCTTTCAGTCCTGTGATACATAATATATGTACTTGGAAATCACTAATGTAATTTGTTAAAGACAATTCCCCTCATTGACCATTATATTATGTCATTAAGAAGCAGCCAAAGTTGTTCAGAGTGGTTTGATGTGAAATGTGCCATAGTAGGAAATCTTGCTAAATCAGAATTGTTCTCAGTGATAGGAACCACACATCCAGAGCATTCTGCCTCTAAAATCTGCTGCACAGAAAGTTATTACATACAAGGTTTTGACCTTTGACATGTTTTTCTTATATCCATACATGGTGGAGATGTATGCAAATGTTATGAGCTGGTCTACAAAAATGTATTTGTATGTTTTTACCACTATTTACCTTTATGGACATTTCATACTAAAATCCTCACTAGATGATATATATTTTTACTGGCCATTTTGAATAAAAATTAGAGTGGCTATATATAGCCATCATTATAGTGCACCATTTTACATCAACCCATTATAAATAACTGTTTACTATATGCAGAAATGCTTTACAGTCCTTAATGATGTCCATCATTATTTTGACCAAAAAATGTATTTTTACTGGGTCACATAAATGCCTTTAGTCAGATAAACACCCACGCTACGCAAGCTTGAACTGTGATTGGTCAAGATGTTCATAGCACACATTCAAAATATTTGTAGGACATTGTTTGTAGAGACAATGCAGCATTTTGCGATATTAGTATTGTAAATGGCACAATCTGCATGAACAAGCAACATATTGTGCAGTGATAACGTTCATACTTTATTATTGCTTTAAAGTAGTCAGGTACCTTGAGATTTCAGCAACGTCATAAGCAGCGTCTACGGTGGGAATCAGAGCGGCCACTTTGATTGCCAGCAGCAGTGGGGTCATCCTGGTGTCTACAGCCTCCTGCTCAATGGCTCTCCTGAGCTCCTGCAATTGTGTGGTTAACAATATGACTAGTATCAAACATTGGGGTCGCACTTTATATGGAAGCAACTCATGTGACATAACTCAGTGATTATAACAGAGGCATATGAACTCCTTCAAAGGGTCTGTGCATTGGCTCTTTCTCCAGTCCCTCATAACTTGCATATTAGTTCAATAGTTATGTTACAACCACTTAGCAATATTCAAGCTACTCCACACATGCTTGCTCACCTCCACAAAAACAGTGAACCTCTGCTTATCCTCAGCAGGGCTGCCATTATGAGCAGGGAATTCCCAGGCCACTTCCAGGCCGTCAAAGCCATGATAACGGAGGAACAACATTGCAGAGCGGATGAAGGTCTGACGGTTGGTTGCAGTGGACACCATGTCAATGAACCTGAGCATAAACAAGTTAGTTATGGGCACATCAGTCCTTCTAAACTCCTTTATCTTAATATGGGCTGTTTTTTTATGATTATTTTTTGTCCAAAAAATTGCAAAGCTCTCAAAAGTGCACTTCAATTGATACACAATATAAAATTATAACTTAGCTAGCCATTATGAAGTTATTAGGCAGCTAAAACAACTAAATAACATGCCTTGTGCATGGATGGCTCTTTTTTTGTAGAGCTTGTAAAGCTGAAGGAACCTCCACATAATATAAAGACTCTATATTGATGAACATATATTCCATATAGCCACAAAAACATTTAGGAACCTACATGCTTTCTAAAACATTGCAAGTTTGGTTGAATTTTCACAGAATGCTACTTACGGGCTCACACCATCGATCAGGCCACCCACTGACAGCAGTGTCTTCAGAAGAGGGTTTCTGCAATAGAGAGATAATGACGTCAGTCTACTTGTCAGCACTATATACTATAAACACACAGCATATTGACTACCATTGATGCAGCGTATACAGCATGAGTTTAGAATAGCGGAAATCAGTTTTATTACATAGATTGAATAATCAAACACAATACATCACATTACACAGTACTTCTTCATGAACACGCAGTTAGTTAGAAACTTTAATGACAGTGTAAGCCAGTCTCACTCACACATTCTTCAGGCTGTTCAGATCCTTGTACATGGTCTCATCGTTCCATTCGATAGTTGTAATCTGGTGGTCTTTGCTAATAGTGGCCATTGTGTAGATGACATGTGTGCAGAGGTAAGGGTCAACATTTCCTGGTGTAAAGCTTGCATCGCCAGGCCTGTACTGGGACCAGTTGGTCAAGTAGCAGACTAGCTTGGTAGAGGCAACTACGAAAGAAGAAATTTTTCAGTTATTCAGCTCTATTAACTTTAAGGCTTATGCTTTGAACAAAGGAATTTCTAGGAAGCCATAATTCATGCATTGCTACACATATTAAATGTGTTCTGTTTTTAAATAAGCAATAATACATAAACACAGAGGTAGTTACCTATCTGAAGACAAAGGAGAAGTGCTAGTCCTGAGAAAAAGCCAACAGACACAAGTTAATGAAGAGAATCAGAGGAGGCATAACAGTAATATATGCTAAAACGTTGTGTAAAAATAAAGTCATAAATATTTTACATACCTGCTGGAAGAGTTAGTTTTGACATTGTGCTGTTGTATCTGTTCAGATTATTTTTAAAAATCACCTGGACACATATATATGATACAATCAGTTTATATGATAACAATATCATATATATCATAACAATACAATGTATTGCAGAATCATAACATCAGCAAAAGAGAAAGTAAGGTTTTCATATTAGTAAATATGGGCCGGCATTTAAATACACCACACTTCAAAGACAACCATGGCACATTACGATACAATCAACCAATGATGCTGTTTAGCCACTTTTACAACAAATTAAGTGCAAAAGTCAATTCCAAATGACTATTATACGTAACTCAAGAAGTTAAAAGGCATAACAAAATGTAAAAAAAAATATGACTATATGCCATTAGCAAAGAGTAATTTTTTACCTGTTTGATTCCGAGACAGTCCTCTGAGGAACCTTCAACATGTTCAGGCTCATTTATACTTGCTAATATTAATGGGTAACAAAGTACAGGTGATAAGTAATGTTTGATGTCTAATCGGGAAGTGGGAAATAGACTGATAACTGATGAATTCAGATGAAAGATTTATGGTGCATGTCATTGTACCATTTTATGGTAAGCTTGCATAAATTATCTTTAACAAGAAAACCCAAATGGCGGCGTCAAACTCTTATCATTTACTTATCATAAAGTACAATATTAGCCGACCTGTTTTTTTTTTATATTCTTAGGATAATGAAATGTGCAGTAGTCATCTCGTTCAAAATCATTGAATGATAAGTTTGTGATATTGGCCCACTAATGTCAAATATTAGTATATAAATACTGTATATAAACATATATACTGTATATTTGACACTTATAAATGTAGACAGTACATTATCAGGGTGAGCTATTTTAGTTAAGTTCATGAGACACAAGGCATCTACTGGAAAACTGGTAAAGTGGTGATCGGTCCACGTTCTTTATTATACCATTCAAGAAAGTTCCTAGATATGAGCTTTTTGTGATTTTTAGACTGTATGTGTTTATAAAATACCAGAAAAATTAGCTTTTTATGAAAGATAAACTACAACTAGAAAAGTGTAAATGAACACACAGAATGTACACACCTGGTTTGTATAATTCAATTATTGAGATGTATACAAATCATTCAAAGTACATTGACCAGAAATGATGACTTGCAGTGTTTTCTTTACACATTAAATAAAAATAATGAATAATGAGTAACATAATGATTCAGTATTTAAAAAACTTACAAACTTACATGTACAAACATGTAATAAGTTAACAGTATATAAAACCTGGTATGTTAAATTTACATTGAAAACAGTCATTTATGAATTCAGATTCAGGACTCACCATTCAATCCGGCACCCACACCCTCTTCTACAGCAGTCATGCCTTTATAATGTTTGTGGCATGTGGTGCATTGTCTTGTTTAAATATGCATGGTGCCCCTGAGAAAGATGTCTTGTTACATCTGGACAAGATTTTGTCAAACAAATTTTGACTTTGTTTTGGCACAGTAAAGATTTGGCTTTTGTGGATGTAAATGCATGTTGTAGTGCGTGACAAAGATTTGCCAAAGTAACCCTGAGCCCACTTGGTTATATGGCTTATAGATGAATAGGTATAGCATCTTGATGAGGTGCTGTCTGAGAATCTTTTAATGATGTTAGGCAGTGTTATAACTTTATTTTTTTATGACTAGACCTTTCCTGGATATTGCTTATGTACTAATTCTTGATTATAAAAACCTGCTAGCATAGGTTTTTTGGAATGTGTTTGAGGCCTAAGTGGTAGGAATGAATAGATAGATAGATAGATAGATAGATAGATAGATAGATAGATAGATAGATAGATAGATAGATAGATAGATAGATAGATAGATAGATACTTTATTGATCCTGAAGGAAATTTAGCAGCCAGTAGCGATTTCACAAAAAACAGCACAGATACAAATACAAATTAAAAAATAAAAACAGGGTTGTGCAGTATAAAAACCTAAATGGGTAGGTACCAGCAGCAGTATTATTGTTAACTATAAACTATACATAGTACAGGTCACTAACGATAAATATGTTAATATAAATATATCTCACTTCGCAAGGAGGCAAGAAATATATACAGGAAAATACAAATATAACTGTAGACTGTAGAAAAGATATATAAATACATAAATGTGCATGAATGTGCACAGTTATCAGCAGATAAATGACTGAATTAACTTAATAAACATGTGCATATATTGGTATTTAAGTAAAGTGGTGTCTCCAGGAGTGCAGATGTACAGTATATACAGTAAGTGTCTGAGTGTGTCCAGGAGTTCAGATTTACAGTATATACAGTAAAGTGTCTGAGAGTGTCCAGGAGTTCAGATGTACAGCATATACAGTAGGTGTCTGAGAGTGTCCAGGAGTACAGATGTACAGTATATATAGTAAAGTGTCTGAGAGTGTCCAGGAGTTCAGATGTACAGCATATACAGTAGGTGTCTGAGAGTGTCCAGGAGTCCAGATGTACAGTATATACAGTAAGTGTCTGAGTGTGTCCAGGAGTTCAGATGTACAGCATATACAGTAGGTGTCTGAGAGTGTCCAGGAGTCCAGATGTACAGTATATACAGTAAGTGTCTGAGTGTGTCCAGGAGTTCAGATGTACAGCATATACAGTAGGTGTCTGAGAGTGTCCAGGAGTCCAGATTTACAGTATATACAGTAAAGTGTCTGAGAGTGTCCAGGAGTTCAGATGTACAGCATATACAGTAGGTGTCTGAGAGTGTCCAGGAGTCCAGATGTACAGTATATACAGTAAGTGTCTGAGTGTGTCCAGGAGTTCAGATGTACAGTATATATAGTAAAGTGTCTGAGAGTGTCCAGGAGTTCAGATGTACAGTATATATAGTAAAGTGTCTGAGAGTGTCCAGGAGTCCAGATGTACAGTATATACAGTAAGTGTCTGAGAGTGTCCAGGAGTTCAGATGTACAGTATATACATTAAAGTGTAATAGTGCAGAATAAATAAGCCTATGATTGAAAAGAGAATTTAGTCCTCAGCAGTCCTCTTCCCTCTTCCGGCCCCGCTGGGAAGAGTTGAAGAGCCTGATGGATCTCCTGAGGATCTCCTGAGTCTGTCCGTGGAGCAGCTCTGTGACAGCAGCCTGCCACTGAACTTGCTTCTTTTGTCCATGATGATGGTGTGCAGTGGGTGCCCATCATCCATAATAGACAGCAGTTTGTGCAGTGTCCTCCTCTCCGCCACCTTCACCACAGAGTCTAGCTCCACACCAATAACTGACCCTGCTCGCCTGATCAGCTTGTCCAGATGCATCCCGTCTCTTCTTGATGCTTCCTCCCCAGCACACCACAGCATAGAAGAGACAAATGAAATGCATATTTACAAATGAAGTGAAGTGAATCCTGTCTTTAATGAGATACCAGTAAGTTAATTTTAATTTTAGACATCACTGCTGTTTTCCTTTATTTGCATTTTTCATACCACACAGGCTTCTGTTTTGTAAAATTAGTTATTAAAAGTTACTGGAACCTCTTCCAGTGCTCACTGGGCAGAAGGCAAGGAAACACCCTGGACAGGTTCCCAGTGCATCATAGGGCAGACACGCAGACATATTCAAACCCACACACACACACACACACACACACACACACACACACACACACTAGGGGCAATTTAGAGTCTCCAATCAGCCTGACTGCATGTCTTTCGATTATGGGGGAAAACCCAGAGCACCAGGAAATAACCTACAGAGAATAGGAGAGAACACGCAAACTCCAGACAGAAAGGTCCCTGGATACTCCGACTGGGAAATGAAACCAGGCACAGATTTTTGTTTTGTTAACTTAATTATTTAATTGTCAGTTAATGTCGGCATTTTATTTACCATACAAAATGTCCAGTGAACCTACACATGTCTAAACAAACCTACGTAATTTTTTTTATTTGTAATACTGATAATGAAAGTTTTCTTTGTTGTACTATTTGCATTTTGAGTCAAGTAATTTTATTGTCAATACTTCAATATGTACAAGAGGACTAAAACTGTGTTACTCTCTGTCCCAAGGTGCAGCAGATAAACATTCAACGATAAATAGAGTACAACTAAAACAAGAGTATACTGAATGTAATAAACACTAAACATGAAATAGTTGGACGCAAGACTTACGATAGAATAAAATTAGAGTCCTGATATTGACATAAAGGTCTAGTATGCAAGGATAAAATTTGAAAGACTGTTCAAATAGGTGGGGAGGGGGTAGATGTTGGGAGTAGATGGGGTAGATCAGAGATAGAGTTAAGCATCTTGACAGCCTGGTGGATGGAGCTGTCCCTTAGTCTGCTGGTTCTAGCCCAGAGACTCTGCAGCCTCCTCCCTGAGGCAGCAGATTGAACATGCTATGTAGTGTGTGGGTAGGATCTCCTGCCAAGTGGAGGGCTTTATGCATGATGCTCTATATGTACCTCTCTGCCCCTGTATTATTATATAGATGCCATAGAACTTACGCCTTAAAGCTTTTATTGTGCATTTTCATCAGTCATTTGTCAGTCATAAGGAAGAGAAATATAATTAAATGTGCTATGGTTTATATGTTACACATGCAGCACTGGAAATGTAGGTAGCCTGATCAATGAAAACATTATAAGTAATCTCCTTCCTAAAATAGATGTACAGTTGATTATGGAACTGAGACAAATAACATGGCTTTATATGGTTTGACCAAAACTGGGACCAGTAGTCTAAAATTACATAAACCCTGTAAACCCTATGGACATATATGGTTGTAATTCCCCTCAAATTAGATTAACATCTGTTATAGACTTTGTTTATAGGCTTTAAGCAGAGGACAGAAAGTAGAGGAAACATTGGGGCAATTGCTGCACTAGCTGACTTGAGGACATGTCTAGAAGGTCTGCGGAGGATATGAAAAATTGTCTGCAAAACATCTAGTTGAAAAACTACAGATGCACTGGGTGAATTTTCATGCTGCCTTTATGCGTTTTAAAATGTTTTTCCACTAGCTGATAAATTCAGAAGCGTGTTAGCATAGGCCAGTGTCACTGGCAAGACCTTAAAAACACTCCTGAACACATTTTGTTGAGTTTCTAGATGCATAAAAAGTTACAACTCCTCTACAGAGAACACACAACTGCACACTGTTATACACAGTTACTCTTTATTTAATGAATTTAATATGTTGGGCAAATATATTTTGACCTTTATTTATGTTCGTTTAAATTCAGATTTAAATAAACATAAATTGTACACTACTATTTTAGGAGTGTCCTGTAGGGGATGCGATAACTTAATTTAATAATAATAGAAAATCAACAAACCATGTAATCTGAGACATAAGTCATAGTTTTCCAGCTATTGCAATATTTTATTTATCGATGTACAAACCTGGACTTCAACCATAATCTGGATGTCACTCAATGATAGCATAACCTTGTCTATTAGGTTTGTAAAATAAAACCTCTGATACAGTGTCTATTATTTTATAAACCATAATAAAAATTTAATATCACTGCCAATAAAGGATGTGAACCGACTGTGAATATGGACTATGCATTTCTTCATTGCTGAAACATAGACTCTCTTCCTTAACAGGATTTCAGTTGTTTGATTCAAGGTTATAAGTGCAAAGTTAAAGACAGTAAAAAAGAAATTTAAGAAGAAAAATAAAATCTTGTAGAGGCGCTGGGGTGCATAATCAATGATGTAATCTGGGGTCACTGGGTGTTGTGGTACATGGGTAAATTAAAAATGAAGGCTAAATATAGGCAAGTCTCAAACAACATCAGCTTCACAGTGTAATACTGTGCCACAGTCTCGGGCCACTTTCATTAGTTTCATCTCCAGTTGGTCATAAATTCAAATTACCCATTTTTTTTTAGCAAAAGTAAAAAAGCATAAAATATGTATTTAAAAGACAATCACACAATAGCTTAATATTTAAATTTACTTTAGTTTTGGAGTCTGTTTTTCTCCTTTTCAAGTGGATTACCTTATATCTAATTCTCATAGAAATCATCTTCTTGAAATGAATAACATAATGGACATTGTACCTGGAAATTAAATAAATGAAGAGTGGTATCTAACTTTCCAAACAAAGTTTTCTTTATTTCAAATACACAGACACAACGTCTTCAAATACAATCAAAAGGTGTTTATTGAAGAATATGTACAAGTTCCATTTGGTAGACTCATTCACTTCACATTGGACAGGCTCAACCAGACATTCACTGAGGCTTAAAGAGACAACCCAACCTACGCTCAAGACAATGACATGTTTGAGAAAGTTGTCCTTTTTTTAAACTAATCTGTGACCATATGGCTTATTGACTGACAAATCTTATGGATAAATAAGGATGATCCGGGATCAGCATTAAAGTTTTAGCCTGTATGCTATTATACAAAAACACATTACACATGAGGCTTATTGTATGCACTCTGATAACGAAATTTTTAAAAGCCACAGTATACGTACATACGGCTTTACAGAAAGGCTTGCAACTGTCAAAATACTGGCTACCTGTAGTCTTGAAGATAATTTGTCCTGGAATCAATTTATTGAGTAACAGCTAAAAAGACACAGAAAAACATGTGGTATATATTGAAAAAAAAAATAATAATAAAGAGTCTGGGGGTTAATGACCATGGAAGATTAGAATAAATTAACTACAAAAAACAGTGATCTGAAGCACTTGCCTCACAATACAGAGAAGTGCAATACAAATGAATTGTGGAAGAGTTGTATCTGTCAGTGCATGTGGTGAAATTCTACAGTGCAAACACATAATGTACCTCTACATTGCAAATAAAAGTTCTAAATTCTTTGTATACAGTCAAAGTTTTACAGATAAACAACATTTTTGGCCATTTTTAGTTTAAATAAATACCACTGAATAATAAGACAACTAAAAGATAATACTGTGTAATTGAGGTTAATCTATTCTGGTCCTTCTATGTTTCCCAAAATACAACATTGCAATGAATTTCAGTAAAAATCCAAAATATCCTGAATTACACAGTTACCGTATGAAAAGGTGGTGCAATGAACTGACATCATTTAAATATGTGCATCATCTCCATGCGAGTACATTAGATTTGTATTTCAGTTTAGTTACTTTTGGCAATAATCTGACAATGTATACAACTGAATGAGGTAAATATATTACGTGACTTTTTCATGCCCAGTGAAGAAACTGGGTATTAAAGGCCATGACACGTTTAACACTGCCTACATTTAAGAATGCTGCATGTAAGTTGTATTCTTAGAGCATTTAATGTAATATTTAAAATTCAGAAGTCTTTGTTAGGTGTATGCAAAGCACATCTAGACACCAGTTATACTGTAGTAACTAAAAACAGCAGATTAGGGGTGTGCTTGAAGCCAGAAGTTCTGGAATCCATTGCGATTCTGATAGGATGTGAGGGAACCGAAGCAGTCATTTCACCGAAGCAGAACTTATTCTGCGCAATAATTTTCTTGATTCCAAAAAAGGAAGACCCATTTACACATGTGCTTCCACGAGAAAATTTAAGTCTAATTAAAGCAGTGCTATGTTTTGTGGTAGAAATGTGTAAAAGCACATTTGTGAAAGAACATTTTGTAACAAACTGTACAATTTGTTGGTCATTATTTGGACCCCTAAACGAGTTTGTCAAACCTTGGAAAGTAGGTGATCTATCAGCTGATGATCTTCATCAGTTAAATGCTGATTTTGCACCTGAAGATTAAGCTGGTTTTTCTTTTTGAGCCTGTGCTTGAGATGAATGTTCAAGAGCGTCATTATGCAATTATTATTTTAACACAGCTTGACCAGTAAATCAGAATGTTTTTGTAAGGCTTTGTGTTTACCCTAGATATACAGACATCTATGCCATCACAATATTTACTATGTACTTTGGAGAGCTTATTGGGGCAGTGCTAGTCTTACATAATGTTATACACCATGTGCATTTGAGTGCAGACTGATGTGGAATCAAGTCAAAAGCTTCAGAATCGACTCCCAATTCCCAAATAAAAAAAAATTAGATGAACTCACAGCCCTACTTCAGATAGGAATACTTGTCTAACGCAAGTTCTGCTCTGGTGTTGTTAGACCTAGTGTAACAGTGGTGTAACTTCGACAACAAAACAACCAAAAGGTTATGACTTTTGGTTGTCACTACAACTAGGTTGTAAAACTTAATACGGCACAAACAAGGGAGAAAGAATAGTGCAACACCTTGGTGTTGGTAAAGCAGAGTGCACTGTAGCCCACTTCACTGTTTCTTCCTCTTTGACCCTTTAACATGTTTTGTGGCAAAAGTGTAATTTATGGTCAATGATCTACGTGATGCTTTTGCATAACACTAAAAGAAAAATAGTAATAATGGCAAGATAACACAGAGATTATCACAGATACAGAACCCTGATAAATGAAGATAGCTTTGTAAGCCTTGCCTCCTTTATTACCGGACATTAATAATCAACTTCTGTTTCTCCACAGTGTCCATAGCAATCGTTATCTCCAAACACACTGGCGTGTGTACACACACACTCATGTATGTGATGCTGCTGGGCTTGGTTTTTACAACGTTTAAGAAGTCGAGACAGACACAAAACACTGTAAACAAATAACTATTTTAGCAAAATAATAAAAAGGTAAACTTTCATTTAGATCCTCATTTCACCTCAGTGAAATCCTCATGCTTCCATACAGTAGCAACAGCTTATAAAAAAAAGTTTTTTTCTCTACTACTTTAGTGTGGCATAGGAATACCACCATTAACATATCCCAGCACTGTATGTACATCTAGAAAACAAACAGAGTGCCGGGAGATCTTGACCATTTCAAACATAATAAACCTGTTTGCCTGTTAGAAGTTGAAAATATGGTGCAATTTGAGAACACAGTACCAAATTCTGAAAAATCATTGCCCATTTCAAATTAGAGAAGAAATGTGCTGATTTTCCTATAAGGCGAGGTTTACAACACAATCACATAGTCAGCCCTCCTTGCATCCCACAATGACCAGTAGTTTTTGTTAAAAAATGTATTTTTTATACAAAAGAATAAAACAACTGTCATTTACGGTCTTATTACCAAAATCCCATCTACCTCAAGCACCCCAACTGCCCCAATAATCAAAGACCCCAGTACCCAAAGTCCCACCATTCCTGGAGAGTAATCAGCCAATATGTGGGGTATTAGTGGGGGAAACAAATGTTCACTGGCTGATCACAGTAGCAATAAGCCAATCAGAGTTAGGATCGCTGCAGTTGACACCAGGACTGATGTGCAGGAGGATTTGGAAATGCATGCGTCGTTTTTCTGAACCATCATTCCAGTTCCTGTGGAACAAACAAAACACCATTAACTGTTTCTATTGGTCTTTTCCACTTGTGTAGTTTATGCAAAACAAATGTAGGGCTGTCAGTATCATTCTATTATCTATAAATCTATATATCTGTTATCTATAAACTGTCTAGCTTGTTTAACAGTAGTTCACTGACACCTATGCTGGTATATGATGGATCAAGGTGATAACACAAGAACATTTAAAGAGGCAGTCTGCAAAATGAGTAGCAGTTGTATAAAAACAAAACTTAATTATTAATAGCTAGCTATTTAACCTACAGCAGGGTACCCTGACCCATTTAAACGTAGGTGTTTTTCAGCCTGGACTGCTTTTTAAATGAAGCACAACACAGGGCAGCCAATCAGAACAGAACTCAATCATAAAAATTATGTTTTAAAAGTACTGTAACAAAAAGTAATTTAATGAAGAGATAAAGATTTTAAAGAGATGAAGAGGTTTTGGTATATTGATAAAAGATATATACCTTTTAAAGGACCAGAAATACAAACTAAGCCACAACAAATGATGCACAGCCTTTCAATTATTGAAAAATAAAAAAGCGTATAACTTGAATAAATAAACAAGGAAGCCCTTAAAGAACCCTTAAAATAGGCATATAGATACACTGCACAAAAGCTTCAACATGCAAAACACCACTCACTCCTTAGTCCATATGGTACAAATATGAAAATTAGACTTTGCAGGGAAAAAAATAAGGATACAGCCCCTTTGATAAGACTTTTGTACAGCAAGAAATAATTCATTACCATGTCACAGAAAGATAAAATAAAGATAAAATGGCTGTGCTTATCAGGATCACTATTTAAAATATGTATTATGCTAATCACTCCAAATTTATCAAAATAATACATTTAAATTGATGTTTATTTACGTATTTATTTATTTTATGAATTGATCAAATGTAAACAATGTTAATTGATTAATTGTCACAACCCTGAAAATCATTCCTCTTCCTCACCACTGACATACCTGAATCTCGTGATACTATGATCTCGTGAGCTGCCCCGTCACCTCCTTCTCCCCAAGAGCGGATCTCCAGAACCACATAGCCATTGTCTTTGGGTAGGGGGAGGTTGACTGATGTCTTGCCTTTGTCCAGAACTTTTAGAGCTGACTGCCCCTCATGCTTATATAAGACCTGGAAGAACAATGATAAAATGAAACTCAAAAAATCTGCTTTAAATTGTAGTCCAAAAGAAAAACAAAATCCATCCGCACTGCTGCTTTTGGGTTTAACTGTTAAGAGGCTGAGATGAGCCCAGATATAAGGCGTTCATTTCAGTGTGGCTCATTTAACAGTGTTACATGACACGTTCTTACAAGTGTTCTACTGAAAAAGAAAAAAACAACAACACTGTGTATAAAACAAGTCATGTAGTCATGCTTAACTATGCCTCCACTTACAAAGCCTTGTAGGTTACCATGCTGTGATCTGTCATCAAATACAAAGTTTGGGAGCTGCTTTTACAAAGAGACAGTAACCATGTGTTTCCTGTACATGTGATCAAGTGAAACTGACCATTTATTAAAGGATACTTTACATGCATGGCATGAGGTATTCAGTTGTTTGGCTTAAGGGAGTCTTTTCAGTATAACTGAAGGCAGGAATAAACATTCTACATCATGTTATGATGCAAAATATGACCCAATATGCACAAAAACACAAGCAGACATTTCTGACATCTATAGTATCAGATGCTTTTAGGTATCACTTACTTTGTAGCCCTGCACGGTGGACTCATTGTCCATAGACTTAACATGATCCCACCTTACTGTTACCAAAGAACCATCTGTCTTCCATGAAACATTCCCCGGAGGGCGATTAGGAGCTGAAAATGAAAAGACAAGTAAAACGTCCAAGTTATGTATTGTTCACACTGTTCTCAATGACAAGGTAATTTCCACAGGAAATCATGGCCCCACTGACTGAGCAGTTAAGCAATAAGGGTGTATATAGATATATGTAAAATTACAAATCACTCTACTTTTTAATTAAATTCAGTACTACTCAGTTTACATTACCCTGTTTAAAAAACCCCATAAAAATATTGAAAGGTAGATTTTGGTAAAGAAAGACATGAACAACAATGAAAAAACCTCCCTTATGTCCCTTACATTACAGTGAAACAAATACTTAGCCACTTTGTTTTATGTTATTACAGTTCAGTACGTATATCCACTTCAAATTTACACACATAATGTATTTTTGGCTTTGTAATTGAATACACACAAAAATCGTTATATAAAGATAAGTTAAAAAATTCTCAGGGAAAAAACAAAGCCCTGGTTGTCTGTTACAGTTTCAAACATATATGGTAAGACATGCTTTTTGCAGCATTATGGTTCAGCTGTGATTAATTCATCTTTGCAAGTCATCTTCAGTTTCCCAAAGTTACAAGCTTCTCTCTCAGGGACTTGCAATTTTAAAACACTCCATACACAGGAGATTGGCTAGGCCATGCAAGCATCTTTGTGTTCTTTTTCAGAAACCACTCAGGAGTTATTTGTGCTGTATGTTTGGGGCCACTGGGTTTTTGAAATGATGATTTTGTCCTCTTTCTCAGATGAAGCTAGATTCTTCAGTGTGTCCCGGTACATCTGCTCTGACCTCTGTACTTAAATGTGGGTATGGTGTTCTTGGAATAGCTATTATTATTATATTATTTATCTTTCTACATGCTATTTTTGTTTTGTCTGAGCAAACTGGACGGATTCTTTCTTACCTTCCTTTTCATTAGTTTGAGAAATATTTTGTATGGCACACATTAGGTGTAGTTCCACAAACGTCTCTACTGTATATATTAAGCCAACTTTACTGACTGGGATATTTAATGTCTTTGCTATGGCTCTGCAGCCTTTTTCCATATGGGTGTTGTTTAGTAATGTTGTTTCTGAAAGGGCCACCCTGGAACATTTAGTGTAGAGCTTCCAAGTCATGTAATAACTTAGCCTAACTTTTTGATATCTGACCAACAGGCTTTATGCAATCAACTGTTAATTATTAACAACTGTATTTTATAATAGTTAATAATAAATGTTGCTGTCATAGGTCAGGAGATTGAAAGTGTTTTGCATACAGACTGACACTCAGAACAGCTTTATAATAAAGTGAGCTTTAGCATTTAGGAATAAAAGAAAATAGCTTAAAAAGAGGAAAAATAATATCAACAGTGGTGACATCAAATGTCTCAGAATCATATTACACTTCCAGTCACACATGGACATAAACAATTCACTTACGGGGTTTCTTGGTGATGACAGTGGTCCGCGGCGAGGGCGGGCCAGTGCCTGCACTGTTATAAGCCAGAACAGTTACATGGTAGAGGGTGTTGGGTCTTAACCCAGAAACCCGTGCTGTGTTCTCCATTCCTGCAGTCCGCACACGATCTGCCGCTGCTTCCCTCTCGTGTTGCCGCCAGTACCGGATCTAGGAGTAAAACCATGCCATAGTGTCAGAGGTGTAGTGCAGTCTTCGCTTCCACATTAATTAAATAAACTATGTTAACACAAACATAAATAAAAACATTCAAACACATTTCTATGTGGAAACGATGTTAACTGCAAACAGAAGAATGCTGTACTTTATTTTGTTTTAATACTTCTGAAAAAGCCTGTCTAGTATAAGTGTCACTCAGTAAGCGGAGATGAAAACACGTTCAGAAATAGGACTTCTTTTCAGCTTCAGCCTAAAATCACACCATAATGAGATTTTTCTTTTTTTTATTTACTGACCTTTCTGAAAATCAAAACTCTGTTGAGAAGCCTACCAACTGACAGATGTTTCGCTGTGGGTGTAAAAAAATGTAGTACAAATAAATCAGGAAAAGAACTAAAATGATATTTCTTGGCACTAAATGTTACAGAAAGCAGCACAGCGAGAAATTACAGGGTCTTTTACATCTTTAGTAACAACACTGGGTCCATTCTTAAGTTCAGAGCTGAGCTGTTTTATCCACTCAGTAAAATAGCTTTTTATTATTTGATAGATATTGGTGAAGTTTGTCTCTGGAGAAACATTTTCCTACTGAGCTTCCTAAGAAAACAATACATCCTCTGCAATTTGCACAAACCGCAGAAGCACAGCTCATATCACTCCTGTTTTTTAAAAAATATATATTTTAAAGTTTAAAATTATCTGCAGATACAGACCTCCTGCAAATACCTTCTTTGGTTCTTGAAAATGTAGCTCTTTAATTGATATTTAAAAAAATAACTTTTTCATCTTTTTTTTTTACTTCAGAATAGTAATTAATTAATACTAATATAAAAAAAATTAATACTGTTTCCAAATACATACAGATGGAAAAAAAAGAATGTTATAACAAGAAAGACTATTTTAGGTCACTATTCAGATTTATGCATGTCTGGGACGTTGACCATGTTAAGGACTTTGTACAAAAAGTCTGGGTTTTTTTTGCTGTTTTTTCAGTCTTATCTCATCTTATCTCGTCTACTGACATTTATGTAAGTTGTCTACCTTCACTCAAATATCTGGTTTTGAATGAAAACAACCTTAGAACCATGTTTACCAGTGGTCTTAGACTTTTGCACTCCACTGTTTATCTTTATATAGGGCATTCACAACATAAATGAATTGCTCAGGAAGAGAACGATAATGGAAAAAAATCTGCCTCTGAGCTAGTCTCAACTAGGTTCAAGCAGTAGTTCAAAGTTGTATAACTAATGCTTTATTATTCAAGACAATGTTCACCTTACGTCATGTGGAAAGCTTTTACCCAATTTCTTATCTGCTTAGCATGATAACGTATGCTGACTGTCACAAGATACAGTCATAATAAATTAATACACCCTTTTATTTGGCCAAGTCAAGTGCTGCCAAGTCAAAAGACTCATAGGTGACACAATGGACTGTTGTTAACATTGAAGCAATCTCAATAATCTTTTATGTGATGACCTCTGCATAAACTGTGGTTATGCAGTGTATTCTTGGCTTCAGCATGTATCAGTTAAAGGTGGCGTGACTGTTTCTAAGGCATAAATGACTGTGTGTAAGTAGTAATGTGGAAGGGTTTGTTCAAACCTCATAACCACGGAGTATTCCATTGGTGCTTGAAGGTTGCACTGGTTCCCAAGATACCTGGATCTCAAAGGCTGTTAGAGCTGTGGCATTGATCTTCCGGGGGGACACTGTGGGCTCTAAATGAGAGAACGAAAGATGCTAAAAAAAGAATATGCTAAGAAATCATGATGCCATATTTAACCATTTCCCGGACTGACCTCTAGTGGTTAGACAGAGAATATCAAGCTAATATAAACCAGAAGCATTCAACAAACGCTGAATCTTTTTTACTTTTAAGGGATACTTGTTTGGTATGGGAGGGCTGATTGTAATCAGATAAGGTTTTTTTGCACTTTGTAGGTTTACACTTACTATCTGTAGCCCATCTGCTGCCACACAATTCATCACCCATAATTTATCCCATCTAGCAATGGAAAGGATCACCACAGGACCCTGTCCTTCTCTGAAAAGCTTTGAATACGGCACAATTCTGCCTTACAATTTTGTATTTATCAAAACAGTCTAGCACTCCAAAAGCGATCTAAAATAATTTAAAAGTCAGCAAAACAAAAGTATGTATTTCACATTTACAATAATCACAGAATCTTTTTTTTTTCAATGTAGTCAAAAAATGTATTACTGTTAAAAGAAGATCAGAGCTTGAAGTTCTTTTACTGCTGCTACATTTCATCAGTTGACAGTTTTTGACTACAGGGCTGCTGTTGGTTGAATATTTTGTTGGTGCACTTCTCTGAACCCAACAAAAACCCAGCATGAGGCCTGAAACATCAAAGGTTTCATAGACACTTTGGTCCAATGTCCATGTCTTACCTTCCTCTGCAGAGTGTACCACGGCTATCTGACTGAAAGGGCCTTCGCCTTTCCCGTTGTAGGCTCTGATTTTGACCTCAAAGGGGCAGTATGGCAAAAGGCTCTGGTTGCTGTAGACATATCGTGATGACTCTGCATTGGGCACACGCACCACCGTCCACAATGGGGCTTCCAATTTCCGGAACGCTAAGATGTAGCCAAAGCCATCTCCATTCTGATATTCCCTTGCCATGGGCTACATTGAGGAAGAAAAGAATCATTCTGAAAGAAAACCTCCACACGATTCGAAAATGCAAGCTGCATTACAATGTTGTGTATGGTGTGTGAATAAACAATTTGAAAATAGTTTACATTAACAGATAAGTTTCTGTACTTACCTATAAAGTTATCATACATTGCCAACTACATTACATGATACAATTAATACATACAAAATATACACTCATCATTAAAAATGGGTTACACTCAGAGGGAATCAACTGTCAGTAATGAAAATTGGTTGCTAGGTTTGAAATTGTAAGACACGCAAATGATTCAAGTTTCTGGTGTCCCTACCACAAAATCTGCAGAAGCTGTGTGAGAATGTTTTTAAGCTGCATGGGATGGATTATCGCAGGGCATCTTTAGGAAGCTCTGCAAGTCCATGCTGAGATATCTGAGACACCCTACTAAAAGACACTAAAGGAAATTTATCATAATTTAGCATCATCCTGGCAACCTTTATCTCCCCTCTGAATGGCACTGCAATCCGACACTTCCTTCTGGGTGAAACTATTCTTTTAATGCAGAGTGTACAATGTGTAAATCTGATTGACACAAAAAAGTACTGCTCATGAATAAAATCACGGCATGCTTACTGTCCATGTAATGATAAGCTCATTGCGGTCTCCTCCTCCTCCTCCAAGGCCACTGGGTGCCACTGTAGGTGCTAAAACACCAACAGACAAACAAAACTAAAATACACAACCACATCCCTTCACAGCAAGCTTAGTCTTGAGGTTATCAGTGATTTGCATTAGTAATCAATAAAAATGGATATTAAAAACTTAAAAACCATGCATATCCTGTAAATGTTTTCAAAACATTACAAGCAAGAAAGCCTACAGAAATGTTTAACCAAAAAACAGATTAAAAATGCATATGCAGTCATATGCAAAGGTTTACTCGTCAGTTGTCAAGCTACAGTGTTTCCCTCAGGTCTAAAACATACTTTGTTGTGGTAGATGGTGAAAAAAGCCAGCGTTACCTTTTTGTCTTGCTAGCTGTCCACTAATAGCTGTCAATTCACTGAGAAGGTAATTTTAATCATAACTTTTTTAATTGTGTAATTGAGTGAGAGTAATAATGACTGACATTGATAGCACTGACAGGACAGTTTTCAACCTAAACTATGAGCACTGAATATCTCTAAGCAAATTAAGCAAAGCATAATCTGCATTCAGACAACAGGCCTTAGGGTGCTTTGATGTGTCTAATTAAAGCAGAGCATTTTTCTCACCTGCCTGTTTGGTGCGGACAGGCTGGGAGGGCATGCTGGGTTCTCCCCTGCCCAGAATGTTGCTGGCGATGACCTGGAACTCGTAGTCCGTCCAGGGCCGTAAGTCAATCACACGAGCAGATTCAGCATTGCCCTCAATGTTAACAGGGTCTTAAAAGGGCATAGCATAATAAATGACCATCTGGTTACTATTACGTGTAATGAACATGATGTTCTCCAAAAGACAAATTAAAACCAACACTATATGACTATATGATTCTATACTGTTTAATTGCAATTACATTAAAAATGATATATCAATGCAATAAGCAGATTTACATTTAATTTATGTTCTGAGATGAAAAAAGTAAAAAAAAAACATATTATGGTTTATATTGACAACAAAAATGCTAAAACAAATTTTAATAACATTATAAAATTATGATTTGTACAGACAAAACTGTGACTTATATTGGTTAAAATGTTCATGTCATTCTTACAGTTTAAACACATTACTAGTACTGCTGACATTGCCAAAATGTTGTGTCTCACCCGTCCTCATCCTCTTCCAGTCATGTGAGTGTTCAGAGCGGCCCATGATAACATACTTCCCAATGGGGCTGTGATTGTCATAGCCACGACTCCATCTAAGCTCCACTGCTGTCTCGTTCACACTCTTCACTACCAAACCTCCAGGGGGGCCTGGGGGTCCTAAAGAGAGTGCAGGGAAAAAATGAGAATGATAAAAGAGCAGTATAAGGATTACAGGTGGTTTGTCATTACTGGCTGTTGTTCAGGGTATATACTGTAATTTACCTCTTATCAGAGCCACTAATATGGCCAGAGTGAATTAAAGCAATACAACATGATTATGAAAAAGTGCCATGAACTTTGGTATTTTTAGAACAGTCTGCATTAGACCACATGCTGGTTCCCTTATTAGAAGCAGTTGTTAAATATGCATGCTCTTTATACATATAACATAGCACCAAAGGCCACTAGTGCTTATTATTAGACCTGAGTATATGTTGCAGCAATTCCAGTTCTGATCTGATTCTGCTTATCAGTTCTGTTCTTATTGATTTCAGACTTTAATTCCAATATGGTGAAAAAAGACGCCAAAAGTTTTATCTTCGAGAGGTCCGGTTCACTTTTTTTTTCAATAAGAAAAATGTGATCTTTACTATTTTACATGACTGAAAAACACTAAACTTGCTGTGGAAAAATACAGACCTGACGTGCTGCGTTTAGATCTGCATACCTTTTAACACAGCAAAGAATAAGCCTCAATGTTTTTATCCTGTGGTCATATCTAAAATCTAGCCCCCGAACAGTGTTAAGTCTCATCTAGTAAAGAATCATCTGTCATATGCATGATCTGAACACCTGAACACAGTATAATTTCTAATATTTTTACTTTGCCTACCTAAATGACAGGCTTGACAACTGAAAAAGGATGAAGCTCTTTACTATAAATGCAGTCACTGATTGTATGTATGAATAAAAATCTAGGAACCAACAACGCAATCAAAATTGTATTTCTTTTTCTTTTATTTGGGTACTCGGCTTTGGAATTTTGGATACACTTTACTGCTGAAAATATCTTGTCTTATTAAAACACCCACAGAAACCTTCTTCTGGAAGTGTTGCAATGCAGTGTTGAAGTAATGATTAACCCACACTACATTGTGCAGCCCTAAAAACACTGTGCTAAGATAAATCCTGTATTCATCCATCAGTTGTGAAACACCAAACAAAGCTAAAATAAGCATAAGGGCAATTGCTCCTAGGCCTGCTAAACTCCCACACACACACCCCAAACATACCTCTCACCACCAGCCGAGCAGACGCCACTGCACTGTCTACCACTGTCTGGGCTGAGCACATGTAGATGCCTGCTTGACTCAGGTGGGCATTCACGATGGCCAAGTCACCAACAGTCTCTTTCTGTGGAAGATGTCAGGACCATCACAGAGCAGATATTATTTAGGTTGTGGATCATTCTCAGCACATTCTCAGTGTTAGCGTGTGGCATTGGTGTGTGTTGCGCTGATAAGAGTGGATCAGATATAGCTGTGTTTTTAAAAACGTTCTTTTAAGTCACTTTGTGATAAGTCACAAATTCTGGTTACTTGTCTTACTGTTTGTCAAGTCTCATGAAATGATTTCTTAACCTCACACCCAAACCACATACAATTACAACCACTGCTCCTACACAGCTAAACACAGATACCGGAAGGCAAACAAGACAACATCTAAAGTTTCATATATGTTAACTTTGCTGTTTGACTGAGTGTAACTGCGGCTTATACATGTAAATACAATTATTTTTTTTTTAAATTGTCTTTGTAAAACTATCTATAGTTGACAAAAAGCTGTCGCAGCATGGTTTGTCAATAACTGAATCTTAAATCACCCCTCCTACCTATACCGGGTAACATTTATGTTCTGGCCTCTTCACTAAAACAGGGCACTATTTGTTCCTGAATCCCAAACAGGTAATTATCAGACACATGGTGCAGTAGTTAGGTGCGGGAGCCATTGTTTTATAATTTATAATATTATGGCTTGGGACATAGACACACGGCATGTGGTTTTGAATGGACTTTTGAATATAACACACCATATTCCCGGTTTTACTGTTTACTGTTTTAGACTCACATGATGCTGCCCACAGAGGGCTGTTGGCTAGAATTTCTTTTGTTGGTGGACTATTCATAGTTCAGCAGTGAGAATGAGGTGTTCAAAACTCCAGCAGGACTGCAGTGTCTGATCCACTCACACCAGCTTAACACAAACAGTTTTTTTATGGTACAGTGGGAGTCAACACCTTTGAAAAAGGGTAAAAGGGTGCTAACAAATTATGCAGAGAAAGAGATCTTTCTCTGGCCACAGTATGTAATTACAATTAAGTTTGCATTGATAAAGTTAACACACATTACTGCTATTTTATTCTAATAGAACCTTTACAAACACTCCAGCCAGGGTAGGAAGAGAGTTCAGTCATTCACAACATGAATTATTGTGCGTCATTATTTTCTTAATGTACGGATGCTTCACATTATGAATGCTAAGCAGAAACAACAGACTGAGCTAAATACAGTTATAGAAAAAAAAACAAATTTCATTTGGAAGTATATCCTATTAAAAGAGGCTGCTGAGATGCGTGCATGCTAATTCCGAAAGAAAAAGCTAATCCTGCTCAATTTATAATGAACATCATCATAATCTTGTAACAAGATGCTTCTGCTTAAATTTACAACAATTTGCCTCAGTAGCAGAAGCCATAGCGGCCTCATTATTGAGAGAATATGACAGTAGCTTTGTTGACTGCACTGTCATCAACCTGAGCCCATTATCTATGAATTACAGCAAAACAATACATGCTCTACTAGACACAACGAACTGTGCTAGTGTAATTGTTTTTCCTCCACCACAGAAAAAGTAGCTAAAAATCAATTACCCCTTCCACACGATGATAGTGCCCATTTGGTTCCTCCAGGTCTAGCAGAACCCCATTGAGGGACCAGGTAAAGGTAAGGTCCATGGTTGGGTCATGTGAGGCATGGCACTGCAGGGTAACATTTTCCCCCTGGTTGATGTCGGCGTTGGATGGTGCTAGTGTTATTTTAGTAGCATCTGTGCAGTGGACATATTGGAAAATGGGGTTAGAGAGTCTAGTGGCATCACTGCACAGTGTGACCTTGAAACATCAGAAAGAAAATGGTGCTAAATACTTAACCTAAGTGATGTTATAATCACCTTATAACTGCAGCTATTTTATATAAACCTAAGATAATCCTTTATTAGTCCCACAGTGGGGAAATTCACAATCTGAGGGCGTCGATAGGCGGGAAACGAGACATTCTGTGATTGTGGCTTCAAACGAATACCACATTAGTTTTCAGAGATAGATACGTATGTATGTATGTATGTATGTATGTTTGTATGTATTTATGTATGTATGTATATTTATAATTATTTATTTATTTATATTTACATATAATCTTTCTCATACCTGTGGCCTATTACAAATCTTACATAGTCACAGTTATTTTAGCCTATGGCGATTAGTTTCCACAGCTGTTAGCTTTTGTGTGTCTTTTTAAGCAAAATGTGAATATAAAACATGCTTAACATGCCATGGCCCTATAACTCCTAACTGTTCTGACAGTAACACATTTAGAGAGCAGTGATGAACGTTTGATTGTTTAAGCTCAAGCTATGTCAGTCTACAGTTCAGGAAGCTAATAAGAGTCAACCGATAACTAAATAATCAGACAATTTAGACATATATGTCATATATGTACGTTTATACTTGCAAATGATGAAAATATAATCTAGATAATCTTAATCTCAATTCTTTATATAGCAATTAACAACGGTCTTTTGCACTAAGAAAAGCTTTACATATTTAGTGCTTCTGTGTGTAAATAAAAATCTGAATAGGAGACTGCCAATTTAATGTCATAATATGATTTATGAATGAATAATGTTTTACTACAGCTTTTTGTAACTAATTATGTTATAACATTTAAATATAACACTAAAATGATTTGCAGATTTGGATGGGTTAATCATGGTGGCGTACCTCTGACTGACAGGCGGCCAGTGCTGTTAGCTTTGCCCAGGTAGTTCTCAGCAAAGCAGGTGTACTTCCCTTCATCGGCCCGACTGATGTTATAGATCCACAGAACCCCATCTGGTGTGACTGTTACCCTGTGGGCAAATTCATCACACATTATTATGCACCTGCAGGTACTCAGCCTGGAGCTGATCTATCAAGAGAAATCAGATACTTCAGCCATTATTTCATTGTTTCATCATTCATTACATTCCATTGAACTCAAAGCAAGGTCAGCCCATTTGGGCCATTTTGGGAAAAAAAATTGATGCTGGCAAACATGATGAAATCAACTGAAATTCTTTGATGTGAGTGCCTTCTTGAAGTTATTTCTTGAGTAAGTGCTCTTGTCTACTGTTCCCCTTTCTCTCTTCTTGTTTTCCTTTTCTTTTTTTCCCTCAGCTTTCATCACAGCATGCCCGCAAAGAGCTTGTAACTGCATTAGAGAGGGCAACATAACTTCTATTTACAAATCCAGCAACTTCAGAGAAGGAATGGATATATTGAAGTATGTGTTACCTGCTGCTGTTAATCAGGAGCTCGGTTCCGCGACTCCAGAAAAGTGTGGGTTTAGGTGCAGCACGAGGCTTACACTCCATTTTCACCTGACCACCTCGGGCTGCAGGAACCAGCTTCCGCACCGGATTCAGCCTAAAATCTGGGGCCTGAACTGAGGAAACACAATCCATCCAGAAGAGAGGAGAGGAGAGGTGAGGAGAGGAGAGAAGGTGAGAAGAGAAGGAAAAGAGCACAGCAGAGAAGAGAAGAGAAGAGAAGAGAAGAGAAGAGAAGAGAAGAGAAGAGGAGAGAAGAGGAGAGAAGAGCAGGAATCACACGGTATGAGCACAGGAAAAAAGGAGCTCCTAAGGAGGCCTAACCACAAATACAGCTACAGTCAGGGTAGTGGTATGATTGGAGGGGTGAAATAGGATGTGGACATTCCAGTAGCTAAAGTAAGAGAATAGAGAGTAGAGAGAAACATTAATATGTAACACATTTGTCAGTGTAGTAAAACATATTTATCATACAACTAATAATTACCATTGACCATATGCTAAATAATTTGAATACAAATTGAAATAATTGGCTAATCTATGCTTTTCACACAAAAAGCAAATGCTTTACAGAACACTCGCCCAGCTTCCAGACAACTTAATGAAAAACTCTAGTGTGCAACTCTAAAGTGGCGATGTAAAGCAATTTGCAAAAAAAGCATCAGTATTCAGTTTCATATTTGGATCTCGAACCTTTATTTAACTGACAAAAGCATATATAAATTACTTTTAATGTTTTGACTCATTAACTAAACAGTATTTTGTAAATAAAAACAATATATGTTTATATGCATGCTGGGAACACGCTCAGTAAAGATTTATAGAGAATATTCATCTGCACTATTACACTGTCATATTTTGTTATTAATGTATGAACCTTTCAAACATTCTTTTTCTTGAGTTCTCCAGTTTATCTATATTTCATTAAGTATATTTCAAAAATGAAAATGAAATGAAAGTTCTCTTTGATTCAATGTTAAAAAAAAGTTTTTAGGAGTTAGGAGGACTAAATAGCACCTTAAATGGCAACCCTAGACGGGTTGATTCAGGCAGGTCCGGCTTACCTTGAACCCTTAACTCTGCATTAGAGTAGATGGTGCCATGCTTATTCTCTGCCACGCATTGGTACATGCCTGAATCCTCCAGGGCCAGGTTACTGATCTTCAGGAGGCCATTGCTGACATCCACACGGTCCTCAACACAGACAGGATATCAAAAAAAAAAAAACATTCACTTTGACAAGATACTCAATAGGCCTCTGACATTCTTCAAAAATGACACTTTCAAAGTAAGACAGCCCTGTAAAAGATTGCTCGGTGATAACAGCTAACCCTGTTCTCTACTCCTATTCCCCTGTGTCTCTCAGACAGGAGTAATCATCTAAAAATAAGTTGTTCTGGGGCTGTATTGGGGCTTGTACTGACAGATACAGGTGCTGCAGGTTTGTCTGCCTTATCACACTGCAATAACACTGTGATAAAGCTACAACCGTGTACGCTGTGATGTGAATCTCAAGCTGTCATCTCAAACAGTTTGCTCCTTCTGTTAAGGCGTGTGTGTTTCTGTGCGTGCTTGTGGGTGTGTGTTCAGTTTCAGGGTACACAAATTCTACACTTGACCGGAAGTACTAAATAAAAATAAAAATGAAAATAATAATAAATATAAAAACATAAAAAAATAAAAATGTGAGACCTCAGTGAAAACAAATAACATAATTTACACATTAAATCAATAAATCAAATCTTTATTATTCCACAGTCCATTAACTAAGACATATTCAGTCTTCCCGAATTCTGAATTCTGTCCATTTTTATATATAAAAGAAGGTCATACAGTGTCTAGAACTACACAAACCAAGTTAGAGAAGGTCTGAGGCAAATCTATGATGATTTATACATGATGATTTATAATACTCTATGCATCACTCTACATAGAGTATTATAAGCTTCTTTTACTTATTAGCTTACAGTTGAAAATTAAAGTATCAAACTACAGACAACAAACATATCTTGGATGATCAAGAGGAGTCTACATGGCTGAGCAGGTAATTCTAAGCAGGAAATGTGGTGCTAGAAAAGTCTCTCCACAGTATTTCCCCACAAGGGGGAGGTATTACTGCTAAAGTAGCAGTTGTGTGCATCACTAAGACAGAGAACACCAAAGTCAGCGGGAGCTCCCAAATACACATATGGTTAGAGTCCAAAATTTCAAACGGACGGCGACCTAAAGCTGAGTCCTAGTGTTATTTAATATGTGGGTTTTATGTGAGACCTGCTCTGATGTTATGAGATATGAGTTCATTTGGAGATGGAGGCTAAAAACGACAGCAATAAGAGCCTCAGCCTCCCAATCTTGGACTGATTATCTTTTCAGCATGCAGGCAGTAAAATTCCAAATCATTGCAAATGACATTAGATTCCAAAACCAAATGACATTTGGAGATTTTAAACTTTGCAAGACCCTTTGTTTAACATTTCGGTTTGTACTTTAAAGTTCAAGTTACCTTATAGACTACAACTGCAATATACCGAATGCTACTTGTGCTGCAATCGTTACGTCTGGGCAATGAGGAAATGTTCGATATTGCACATACCACGTAGTAAGAATAGCTTATGAATAACTGATTGCAGCTTCCATGAATACTAGATTCTAACAAAATATTTGAATGTGTTCATGCACACTACACAGGCAAACAATCTTTGTACGAAAACGTCTGAAACTTCATGTAACTTTTCTTTATTTCTCTAAGCACACTATTGTCACATAAGGAAAATTAGATGTTTTTATTGAATGTACATAAATATTATAGGTAATGAAACACATCTTGATATGGTAATTTCACTCACTTCAACAAGCAAGAGCTAGCCAAACAGAATGTCTGAAGTTTAAATAAGACTGGCTCCTCCAAAATCCTCTGTGATGTTCTAATTACTTGCAGGTGATGTAGTGCACTTATCCTCACATTTTCCTCACAAGATAACTTTGTATGAGTCAGAGTTTACAAATTATTTAATTATATGACCTCCATCTCTCAATCTTGTTAAAACAAATGTCCATACGTTTAAAAGGTTTTCATTTGGTGTCCTTTTGTTTCCACATGACTGTATATACAGAATATGCATTCAATTACTCTTTAACACGTACCACTCACATTTATGTGTGTGTCTGTATGTGGCTCACCTGTGTGCTGAGAGGCAATCCGTTGCGTAGCCAGCGGATTATAGGTCTTGGCTTTCCTGCAGCTGCACAACTCCAGTGGAGCTCTGAACTGATCTCTACCTCAGAATCACTCATGACTTGGAGCCACTCAGGCTGGGCTATACATACAAACACACACACACACACACACACACACACACACACATACACACACACATACACACACTTTAATATCTTAACTCCACATTATCCTTATTTTATTGTGTGCTATGGCTAGACAGCCGTACTGTAAGAAACCCACTGCCTGCAGAAGACTTATTCCTATTCTAGCACATCCTGAATGGTCCAAACATTTTGGATCATTATTATAGATCAAATTATTAATCCTGCAGACATAACACTATAGAGGGCTTTTTAGCTTGTTAATAACTGAGGTCATTTCTCATAACAAAAAAGTTTGCTGCAGTTGACATATTAGACACAGTAGTGTGATGCTTATTTGGCTGTACTGGATACGCTGTAGGAAATCTTGAATAAAAAATGCTTTCTTCAATTATTCTCAAAATCTCTGTCAACCTCAGTTTCGTAATTTTTCAGTTTTTGCCTGTTTTTTTTCACATTTATCTACTGCTGCTACATAAAATCTTGATATTACCAACAGTAACACTGGAGGCTATTGGCACATTAGGAACAAACCATGTAAGACTGGGGTACTGAAGTGTACCTTGGACAGAGACTCGTCCCTGGTGCGTATCTCTCCCCTCTGAGCTGTAGGCCTCACACTCATACATGCCCTCATCGTCAAAACGCAGGTCAGGAATTGTCAGAATAGGGCCATCTGCACTGGCTCCCACCTTAGAAGGTAACATCCCATCCACTTTTCTCCAACGCAACTTGGGTGTTGGACTGAGAAAGAAGGAAAGTAGATAAACTGAGAGAAAGCAACTGCGTAGCAGGAAAAAGCCAGTACAGTCACTGTATCTACACTTACCATATAGGTGCACCTTGTAGCTTTTCGCTGACTGGACATCAGTTCCTAACTATTTTGTTCATCAATAGAAGCAAAAAGCCATAGGATCACACATGACCATAACCATATTATTTGTGTAGTGGATCATTGTGACACCAATACGGTTGCAGACTATTGTGCTGGTAGTTGTGTTCAGGTGCTGCTGGGGTTTTCAGACAATGTATAAACACTAAACACTTTATTAGACACACCTACCTTACTGGAACATTTAAATATACATGCATAGTTAGATATTATAGCTCCATGTATAATTTGTGTTAGTCATTATCTGGCCCTGAACCACTGGTTAGTTTCTGGATATTCGGATGGTGTAATCTTTAGGGTAAAAAAATATGTGCTAAATGTGGGTGGGAAAGTAGATTTATTAGGGAGGGAAAAACAGAGGCTGAAATCTCAGACCAATCCAACAGGTATTGTTCAAAGTAAGGGGTGATTGTGACGCGTCAATACTGTCCAGTTAGCACATAGACGTAACGAAGACTAAACATAACTGAAAATCGAATTAAGCATTTTAAGCACACATGCTAATTAAATATTACAGTTAGTAATGGTTAGCTGATGGTAGCTTTGATTTATATGGTATATATATACAGTGAGGAAAACAAGTATTTGTACAAGTACTCTGCAAGTTTTCCCACTTAGAAATCATAGAGGGGTCTGAAATTTTCATCTTAGGTGCATGTCCACTGTGAGGGACATAATCTAAAAAAAAAAATTCCGGAAATCACAATGTATGATTTTCTAATAATTGATTTGTGTGTTACTGCTGCAAATAAGTATTTGAACACCTGTGAAAATCAATGTTAATATTTGGTACAGTAGCCTTTGTTTGCAATTACAGAGGTCCCATAGTTTTTCACCAGGTTTGCACACACTGCAGCAGGGATTTTGGCCCATTCCTCCACACAGATCTTCTCCAGATCAGGTTTCTAGGCTCTCGCTGAGAAACACAGAGTTTAAGCTCCCTCCAAAGATTTTCTATAGGGTTTAGGTCTGGAGACTGGCTAGGCCACTCCAGAACCTTGATATGCTTCTTACGGAGCCACTCCTTGGTTATCCTGGCTGTGTGCTTTGTGTCATTGTCATGTTGGAAGACCCAGCCACGACCCATCTTCAATGCTCTAACTGAGGGAAGAAGGTTGTTCCCCAAAATCTCGCAATACATGGCCCTGGTCGTCCTCTCCTTAATACAGTGCAGTCGTCCTGTCCCATGTGCAGAAAAACACCCCCAAAGCATGATGCTTCCACCCCCATGCTTCACAGCAGGGATGGTGTTTTTGGGATGGTACTCATCATTCTTCGTCCTCCAAACACGGCGAGTGGAATTAAGACCATCTGGCCACAGAACTTTCTCCCATGACTCCTCTGGATCATCCAAATGGTCATGGGTAAACTTAAGACGGGCCTGGACGAGGTGAAACTTCACTGCCATGCAGGACTAAACTATGATGTCTTAGTGTATTACCCACAGTAACCTTGGAAACAGTGGTGCCAGCTCTCTTCAGGTCATTGACCAGCTCCTCCCATGTAGTTCTGGGCTGATTCCTCACCTTTCTTAGGATCATTGATACGCCACGAGGTGAGATCTTGCATGGAGCCCCATGCTTCCATTTTCTAATAATTGCTCCAACAGTTGATCTTTTTTCACCAAGCTGCTCCATAGTCCTTTCCAGCCTTGTGGAGGTCAACAATTTTGTCTCTGGTGTCTTTGGACAGCTCTTTGGTCTTAGCCATGTTAGTAGTTGGAGTCTTACTGATTGTGTGGGGTGGACAGGTGTCTTTATGCAGCTAACGACCTCAAACAGGTGCTTTTAATTTAGAATAATAAGTGGAGTGGAGGTGGAGTTTTAAGAGGCGGACTAACAGGTCTTTGAGGGCTGGAATTTTTGCTGATTGGCAGGTGTTCAAATACTTATTTGCAGCAGTAACACACAAATAAATTATTAAATTTTTTTTTTAGATTATGTCACAGTGGACATGCACCTAAGATGAACATTTCAGACCCCTCGATGATTTCTAAGTGGGAGGACTTGCAAAGTCGCAGGGTGTTTAAAATACTTCTTTTCTTCACTGTATATATATATATAGTGAGTGGGCGTTTTTTATAAAATTGATTTGGCAGTAGAAAAACTCATTTTTAAAATGGCATGTTGTCTTAACTTAGCAGTAGCACTTAACTGCTATGCCTGACAACTTGAATCAGCGCAACATACAGTCCATGTATGTCAACTCAGTGTATAAACACGTGAATAAAAACTGTGATTTCATATGAGCATTGTATTACAGCATGTTGCAGATGGAGAGGTGAACCAGAAGGAGCTCCACAGGGAGTTGCATCTCTGAACCAAGGGCACGTACTTGCCATAGGCGAAACACTCCAGCTGCACTGTGTGGCCTGCCAGTGCATAGGTCTCAGAGGGGAAGCGCACACGGATGTTTGGAGCCGATTTTCTGGGGTTAGCTAAAGATTAATAAAAAAATATAGAAGAAAAGTGAGGAAAGCGATTTTAGGCAATCAAAATAGCTGTTGCTTCTTTTATTCAAGTGTTGAGAAAATCCAGTAAAAATCCCAAAAGCACCGTTTTACCTTCAGTAATCCCTAGTGGAAAGTTGGTTGAAAAGCCACCAAGCAGAAAAAGACAGATCTAAAATATCAATCAAACTGACATACACTAAACTGAATGGGTTTAACTGGTAAGAGGCAGGTACCAAATCTTAGCAGTTTAGTCAGCCATAAGAAAAACACAGTGTATATGTGGCTGATATAATTATTTTAAACCTTCAGCTCAGTGACACAAGCAGAAAACATCAGTGAGAAGCTTCTAAACCAGCGGTGTCTAATCTTACTCTAAAACAACTAATCATGTGATCTCCTGCTTTGCTGAAATGAAAACCTGCAGCCCCACCAGCCCGTTGTGGATAAGACTGGACACCCCTGTTCTAAACTATGAATTTATACCATGCTTGTATTCATGAGTAGAAGTATGTTAATGCATCCATTTTACTGTGATGCATATATTTTACTGTGATTTAATGACGTTTTACTGCTGTGTGAACAGACTTGTTATGCAAGTCAATTTATAACTCACTATGTTATTAAATGCAATTCTAAAAAACTACTTTTACAGTATCTCACAAAAGTGAGTACACCCCTCACATTTCGGAAATATTTTCTTTCATGGGACAACACAAAAATATGACACTTTGGTACAATGTAAAGTAGTGGTCAGTGTACAGCTTGTATAACAGTGTAAATTTGCTGTGCCCTCAAAATAACTCAACACATAGTCATTAATGTCTAAACCGCTCGCAAAGGAAGTAAGTACACCCCTAGATGAAAATGCCCAATTAGCCATTTTCCCTCCCTGGTGTCATGTGACTCGTTAGTTTCACAACATCTTAGGTGTGAATGGGAAGCAGGTGTGTTAAATTTGCTGTTATCTCTCTCACACTGGTCACTGAAAGTTCATCATGGCACTTCATGGCAAAGAACTCTCTGAGGATCTGAAATAAAAAAGTCATGCTCTACAAAAAAAAGATGCATTGCTGCAAAGGTTAAAGGGTTGGGGGTCAGCCTATCAGTGCTCAGATCATATACTGCATACTGTATCAAATTGGTCTGCATGGCTGTCGTCCCAGAAGGAAGCCTCTTGTAAAGATGATGCACAAGAAAGCCTGAAAACAATTTGCTGAAGACAAGCAGACTAAGGACATGGATTACTGGACACATGTCCTGTGGTCTGATGAGACCAAGAAAAACATATGTGGTTTAGATTGTGTCAAGCGTATGTGGCAGGTGTACAAAGTGCAACCAGGAAGTAACTAGACAAGTGTGTCTTCCCTACAGTCAAGCATGGTGGTGGTGTCATGATTTATATAATATTAACAAAAATATAAGGAGTGTACTCACTTTTGTAAGATACTGAACATACTGCAGTACAAACAAACACATTTAATAAAGCTAGCAGCTAGTACTAACCATCAGGCTGTACTGTGAGCTGGATGGCCTTGCTGAAAGTGCTCTTGGTGCTGATGTCCATGTTAATGGTGGTAAGGCAGAAGTAGTTGCCCGTGTCGTTGGCTCTAGCGTTGGCTAGGTACAGGTTGCCCGACACCTGTGAAACAAACCACCTGCCTCCATCTGGCTGGACAAAGCTAGGGAACTCATTGAGGATCCATCGGTAGGAGAGAGCTAGAAAGAAAGAAGGTGACATTTTCACTGACTTTGCTGAACTTTGAAGAGTTTAAGCATTTAATTTCTAGCCCTCCTGTGTACCTGGGTAGTGAGCTGGGGCTTGGCAAGCGAGGAAAGTTCCGAGACCCTCATAAGCTGTCTGAGGACTCCTTGCCTCTGAGGGAAAATCACGGAGGTCTAAAAGAAACAGTAAGTCAGCAACAGACTGCCTTTAAAATGCCAGTAAATGTGTATGCCCAATAACAATAAACTAATAACAATGTGAACTAAAAAGACAATTAAGACGTCGAATCTGTTGCTTACTCACAGCCAAATTTGAGGTTGGCAGCACGGCTAACGATGGTGCCACAACGGTTGATGGCGAGGCACTGGTATGAGCCAGAATCACGGCCATGTTGAGGGTTATTGATGACCAGGTTACCGGCCACCAGCGTGTAGTGAGAGTCATCACCTATCATCACATCTGACCCATTCACACGCCACCTAAAAAGATCACAGACAAAATCTTTTAAAATATTTGGGCCATCTTGCCTATTTCAGAGATGCTCTGGTAAACTGCCAAATAAAATAACCTGAATACATTAATAAAATAAAGTAGCTTAAACTGTACTGCCAATAATCACAATTATTATACTAATTTATCACACCCATAATGTCTATATGATTTCAAAGGCTGTGTTTGTAAAGCTGTTATTATCATCAACAGGCTACATTCAAAGCTTCAATAGCAACATATGACACACAATCAGTTTTGCTTTAGGCTGACTACTAATGCATTGTTGCTTTTTGCTGTATATACTTAAACTGTGGTCAGTAATGAAATACTAGTATTGTTCTTAAAGATGATTTAGTACCTACTTAAAAAAATATATATTCAAAGCCTGCAAACTGCATTTAGGACCAGCCCCACTCATTTATTTATTAAAATATTTAAAACATTACGATCAATCACTTTTTTTCACAGATCAATCACTGGATCAAATACCAGTATATATGTAGTTGATGTATATGTAATTTTAGGTGCAAAGGGTTATGTAGTGAAACACAAAAACAAAAAAATTGGACATTGAACTAAACATTTTTTAGGCTGGTGCAGATGGTGTTGCATGAAGTTGCATGATCGGGCTATAAATACCTGTGAGGTGTGCGAGGGAATTCATAGATTGAGACGAGTTGGTAAAATGCAGTAAATGTTTCATTTGATGTGTGGAAAATTGGTCCACAGAGTTGTTAATGATTGGCTAAAAGGAGTGACTGCATTTGGGCGTGTCAAAGGTAATATTGTGAAGGAAGCAACTGAATTTGCAGGTGTATGGAAGCGTACAGTCATACGGGTCTATCAGCAATGACAAAAATCCCAGTCTACATGCGAGAGAAGGCATTAATCAAAACTGTCTGAACTGCGCAGTTATTTGATGCAAGAGTGGCTAAACATTGATGTAACTTACATCTAGTCCAGTCCATACCAAATCAAACTGCTTGTAGTGGTATTACATGTTATTAAGTAAGTTTCAGGTACAAGTGACATATGTCTTGACTGACAACTTTAATTTTGCTATTGTACGTGGTGTCTTTCATTATTAAATTATCCAGCTTATTTTAGGTTAGAGAGCAATATTTCTTTTCCTATCAATCTCCTACCTTCTGTTAGACAGTGTATCTAATTGTTTTGGATGGTATGAGGCGTGTCTACATTTCAATGAGGTCTGTTGTTCAGTAAATTAGGTGCTACTAGGCTGAAGGTAAAGCACTGGCTAAGAATGTGTTACCTGTAGGATGCTGCAGGGCTGGCTCTGGCCTGGCAATTCAGGGTCACTTTTCCCTCAGGCAGACCCTCAGGGTAAATCAAACTGGATGGCTGCTCTTCAAACACCGGCCCGCTGTCATGACCCGAGACACACACCTCCCCACCTAATACACATGCACACATATGCAATGAAAGAGTAAGCCATTTTTAAAACTTGCAGACCTCAAGTCCAGTAAATTTCCTGCTAGCAGAATATTTCCTTTATTTAGAGATCATATCACTGCAGGTGTCAAAAAACTGGCAACCCTTTTCTGCAATTATGGCCATTTTCCCCACACTACATAGCATAATCACCAGTGGAGAATGAAAGCCCGCAGCGTCTAACTGGTCCCTACTGCATGCTCTGTACTGTGGCTACACTAATCGCAAATAAACACCACAGGCATAATTTAACACTAGTAACAGAGTAGAACTAATGCATCACGCATGGACATAAACAAGAGAAACGGATTGAAAGCTGGCCCACAAGACACCAGGCTACATGCAAAGACATGATTATACAGAAACATATTTACAAATGAAATAATCTCTTTGCCTCTGTGCCACTGACTCGTCTGATGGAATCTAATTACTGTATTACAGCAGGTGGATGCCAAGAGGGACTGAAACAGAAGGGCTGTCCTAAACCCAGATGCAGTGAGTCTGCAGAAAGAATGTGGAGGGTGGGAGAGTATTCCTCCTGGGCATACTCAGCGGGGGATACATGCTGTCAGATATAATTGCATTCACTCAAGCACTGTGACAAGCAGAAGAACCAGAGGGATTTTCACACACAGAGTATATTCTCTAGATAGCTGCAAACACTTCCAATGTATTGTGAATTGGGTCAAAAATTGAGATTATAGTATAAGAGGGACTGAATGTGAGGGCAATATATGTGCCACTGTACCTTCTGTAAGTTGTATTAAATATGTGTATGTGTGCGTGGGTGTGTGCGTGTGTGTGTGTGTGTGTGTGTGTGTGTGTGTGTGTGTGTGTGTGTGTGTGTGTGTGTGTGTGTGTGTGTGTGTGTGTTTTAAACATTTGCTCTTTTGTGATTTTTTCATCATGTACATGTTTTTGCCAAAAGTTTTTGCTCGAGTATTTGTCAAGTTCTTCCACATCAAACTCACTTATCCATGTCTTTATGGACCTCACTTTGTGTACTGGTGTGCAGTCATGTTGGAACAGGAAGGGACCGTCCCCAAACTGATCCCACAAAGTTGGGAAAATGAAATTGTCCAAAATCTCTTGGTTAGCATTAAGAGTTCATTTCACTGGAACTAAAGGGCTGAGCCCAACTCCTGAAAAACAACCCCACAGCATAACCCCCCCTCTACCAAACTTTATACTTGACAAGCAGTCAATGCAGGAGGAGTAGCATTCGCCAAACCCAGACTCGTCCCTCAGAAAGAAACAAAATATTTGAACTGATTAGTTGTTTGTGTGGTCTCCAAGTTGAGAAGGGTTTTGCCACTCTCTAAGCAGCAGCTCCCTTTACCAGCTAGAGTACATGATCAGGCTAGGCTTTGATTAGAGGGTGGTCATTTGCATTTGACAACCTCTGCAATATTAGCACTGCAAGTCCAATATTGTGACAATGATCAACAAGTTATATATATTGTGCAGCCCTTAAGTACATGGAAGTGATTATTACTGTGTCTTTGTGAGAAGCAAGGTAAGCACCTAGATGCACAAGAAAATGGGCTTTCAACTATTTCCAATTCAAAACCAGGCTTACACGCATGCATGAGCGAGCGAGCATGTAAATGTGTGTGTTCTAATGTGCATGCAAGGACGTTCCATCTGCAGCTATTCGCAAAGGGCCCATTGGAATCTGGGACAGAGTGAGACATGGAGAAGAAAGCTATGGGTGGAGTGAAGAGGAGGGGTATGGAGAGGAGGGGAGTGTTCCTAATCAGCCTGTTCCGTGCAGAGATTTCTGCTCAGGGATAACACTCCAGCTCAGCGCTGTGTTTACTGCTGCCAGTAATGGAATTCCAGCATGAAATCTTTTCACACACCTTCCACAGGAGATGAAGCCCCACTCCATCAGCTCCTGGCTGAGGCAGCATTAACTGTGCTCTCTGCGTATACTCCACTAATGGGCATTACAGATGCAGTAAAGGAAGTAGGGTGAGAGACAGTGACTCATCATTGGTACTGATAGCTGATTCGTATGCATTATCTTTCTTGTTTGCTGAAAAACCATGATGAAGTCATACATAATTAATGGAGGAGTTGGGTTGCTAAAAATGACTTTGGACCTTCGTTTAAACCTTGGCCAAATATCAGCAGTAATCATTTATGCAAAACATCAACTCTTGTAATAGCTAGCCAACAGTTTCTGCATTTATATGAAGGACCAGGTATCACTATTTTAACTTCTAATTTAATTGTTAGACTAATAAATTATCAAAATACAGGTATGTCATAATCCACAAGATGAGACCATTTCTTTCTGGTGAGATCTGAAAGAAACTGAAAGAATCAGAAACAGGACCATAATATGCCAAAAAAACACACTGGAAAAACAATGATGCTGTATACTTCATTAGATAAAAAAGTATTCTCTGGGGGCAAGCTTTTCAGTAAAAAGTCAGAATAGCACAAAAAGTCATATTACAATATTTAACATATCACAGATCTTTAAATAGCACAACAGAATCATGCAGTGGCTCTTGTGTAGTCACAGTATAATACTGTGTGTTAGTTATTCCTACTTCTTATAATTGGGGTTGGGAATATGACGGCAATATCACTGCAAAATATGCTTTTAGAGTATCAATAGTAGTAGTTATTAATGGTATTAATAGTTTTTCAGTGTTTTTTTCTTTTGTCTAAAAAGATTTACCTTGAGATTATTACAGGGGCAGAAAGAAGTTTAGTCTAAAGCCTAGGCCCAATAAAGTCATAAAGGTATCATTAAGGTAGTTAAAAAAAAATAAACAATGTTTGTTTTAACCTCTTTGGTCTCTTTACATATTTAAAATGATCATACTTAGTTTTACAAAGCCTCTTGTGCATTTTTGCACAGAATTAGCAACGCTATATTTGTGTGCCTGCTGCTTCAGGTTCCTGGGGTGGCGAGTGTGACTGTAGGATTTTCATCAGACTTTAATGATGTCTGAATCATTTCGACCCTGAGCAAAGAGCACACAAAAACACCTCTCAAGAAAATCGAATCATTTCCGCTCACTGACCTAAAATAACATGATCAATAATTAATCTGGGTTGTAGCCCCTTTCTACAGAAGCCCACTCCTAAAGTCGTGTATGCCCTGCCATCAATTTGACATCCTACATTTGTCTGATGTTTCCACAGGAGGCTTTGGGGGTAGGGGGCTCAAAAAATGAACAAGCAAGTACTGGAAGGAGGAGGGAGGGGAAGAGGGGCTAGAATGAACTCTCTTATGGGATCTCTGTGAAGCTGAGCTGATAGAGGAGGAGAGGACAGGTGGGAGTCTACTTACCTGCAGTGTACCTCGGGGCCAACAAGCTGAACGCTAGCAGAAACAACAGAATCCTCATCTTCCTTTCGTAGCCACACCCAGCAAGACGGAGGCCTGTCGGCTCCTGAAGACAGCAACATGAAAAGTAGGATAATTCACTCACTGCTAATTATTTCCCTCTTTGATGTTGTTATGAGGATACAGGTGCTGAAGGTAACGTGTTCCACTGTTAAGCAAGTACAGACTTGTATTTGTGCTGCACTGGAACCACAAGACCAGTGTAGATAACAAGTAACAGGGAAGTAATATAGCTAACAGGTATAGTACAGACATCACTTTAGCACTGTGCAAACTTCAAGGCTAAGTTAGAACTCCTGCATCAAACTAGGGCAGCACAGTCATTTGTATTTTTATTGTTTTGTTTTTTATTATTTTATTATTTTTATTGCTATCAAGATAAACAAATGCTTAGTGTATGCCATGACACAGTGGATCAAATTACTTCATATGTACAGCTTAAAATGACATAATTAGGCTTTGAGTTCGAACGCTACACTTCATTGTGAAGGGTAGTAACTATTATCCCGTATCAAAGAAAGATTGAAGAATAGCCAACCATAAATGACTGGAAAGACCTCTTCCCTCTTTTGTCCACATGTCGTAAAATCAAGTCTCTGCAACATTCAGGCTCAGTGCCTCATGTTCAACTTTCAGTTCTTGACGTATCCAGTAAAATGGCACCACCGGGAAGATTCCTAACAGGCCTCTCCAGTAGTTTAAGCCTGCATGCTTGAATAAACTCAGCTCACAAGAAAGGCTAAATTGCACTGACATTGTATTCCTATGTCAAGTCTGCAGCCTAATCCACCCTGTCAGCTTCCCTGTTCCCTCTCTTGGATCTGTCGCCTGCTGATGTGCGCTTGACAGCTGCACGTATTAAGACAAGGGTCCACATTTGAGAGAAGCCTACTCGAAATAAGTTAAGGTGTAATTGCCTACGCAGCAACCAGCGCTAGAAGCTATGCTGATCTCAGTCAGGTCCTGCTTGTATCTGTACAGAGTCTGTGCAGCCTTGTTACACTTCAAATGCTGCACGGCCCCCCGGCCCTGTAAATCGCCACTTCCATGTCTTTCCTGCCCTGGATAAAAATTGCCATTTGTGGCACACACTGCTCCACTGCGGACCCTGGTAAGTCAGCTGAGACAGTGTAAATACATAAGTCTGGCAGCAGATGTGCTATTTGTAACGTGCTCTTCACACAAGTGGTGCTCCAGTGACTCCCAGCAGTCATTTGCTGAGGATCAAGTGTAACAGAACGAGTGTATTATCACAAAGATTCCTAAATTATGCCCAGACTAGGCACTAGGACTGCTGCCTCCCTGTGTCAAGCTCCTCTCCAGAACCTTGTTTTTTAGCATCTAGCAGCAGACACTGCAGCGTGTACGCCGCTCCCCTCTTAACCGTACAACAACAGGATTTTGGAGAATAAATAGACAGCTTTTTTGCCTTTTGACTGAGGTTATGGGGGACTAAGCTGTGACAGTTATGCGAGGGGATGTTGCATGCCCAACAAATATAGCACTTCTCTGGAATCACACAGATAAGACTGTGGTCAAAAGACAAAGATGCACAAAAAGTGTGATGCCTTTTTCATGTACTATTACTTCTGCACCTACACAAATCCATAAATGATTTTGATTCATGCTTTGCAGATAAAAGTGTTCATTACTATGTTCCAATGGGCAAAACCACTCTGGACCAGTAACTCAGTCTTTTTCAAAACATGTGAATTATTCAAATTATACTGCTACAATTGTTAGACTCATTACGTGACGATGGGCAGAGATCTACAATGCCTATTGCCTGGCGCCCCTGGACAAAGCATTTCACATTTTGACCAAAAAAGTGACCCAAGGGCATGTGCATTTTTCACTTTTAACGAATCACCAGACCAGGCAAAGCAGTTCAAAAGCATGAGTTGGAAAACAGGAGATACGTCCATGAGACTGAATTTTTCAATCTGGCTCTGGTATATACACAATGTATATAAAATAAACATGTTTTTTTAGAATTCTGGTCGTAAATTCCTCTTTTTGGCCTCAAGATTCATTGGCTTGACTACACAGTGCAGTATTTTATCTGTCTGCCTCTGATGTTGAGTTTCTAGTATAAACTGCTAAAGACTATGATGCTAAAATAGGCAGATCTGAAATGGCAACAACATAAAATCTGCCAATATTGGCTGGCAACAGTTTAATAAGTGATAATTTGATCTATCCTAACACAGCCACCTGCCAAACACATATAAAGTAAACAGTACTTGTAATAATGTCCTCTAGCAGCAGTATATATAGCAGTGGCTAGGAAAGAATGCATTTATGGGTGTACCAGCAACAGGTCAATTGGTAAATCAACTGCTTTTCATAATACATACAAATATTTCCAAATCTCTTAAATAATTCTCACTTCTCCACCTCTCCATTCCTCTATTTTTCTGTAAAAAAAGCCATCCTCCACGAATGACTCAAAGATGGCCTAAGGCAGTGTAGCTTTTTGTGCTGCCCTGACATCTGCTGATGGTGCGCATCGTCCCAAATGGGGCCTTCACAGCAGGTGGCATGTTTGGGACAGTGAGGTGGGAGCAGTCCAGGAAACACATTAAAAAAATCTTCATCTAAGGAATTTTTGATCAAGCCACATGTCTCCTGGCACAGTCGCCCCAATGACCTCCCGTCAAAAGCCCACGGATTTTGCATTGTGGATGCCGAAAGACAAACACATTAAATAAAGTGGGCTATAGAAAAGCCAAGGTCTCGAAAGCAGTAAACAGCTAGCTAGATCTTTGCTGAAGAGGAAAAACAAGGTCCTTCACAGGCTCAAATATCCTTAGCGAACATCAAACAGCCTCTCAGAAATCCATTCTCCATGTGATCTAAAAACTGTAGCCTGCCAGTCTCGGCTGCTTTAGTCCCTGTATAAATATGCAGCCCCAGTAGCAGATAAAGCCCAATTTTTGCAGAGAGAGTTTAAAGGAGCAGCTGTGAGAGGAATTATAATGATGATATATGCAGGCAAAGGGCATTTCCAAATTTCAAAAATGTCGAGGATGCGTTTTCTGAGTAGCCATGTTTGACGGGAGCATCGTTATTCATGACGTTACAAACCAAGATTATCATAATTCTCCTATATTAAGCCTCATCTGCAGTTTCTATGTGCGGTGCTCTACTTTTAACATGCTTTTGCTTATGTTCATGCACCATCCTTTATTACACCGCTTTAAAACATGCTCCTTAAATATACACCAGTGGCTCCAGGTTATATTAACTCCTGTAAATGCCTTTTCAGCAAACAGTGCAGAAGCAATGCCAACATGAATATTGCTTCATAAGCATTCACACCATGCCTCAGAGTTTGTTGTGATGGCTGATACTCTGCTTGTTTGTGCACAGCCATGAGCTGGCCTGCCTGACTATTTGGAAATGTAAATTTGCCATTTTGGTACATCAATCAAGAATGTGCTACATCACATCTGCAAAGCTCATTCTCATTCTCACATCTGCAACAGTTCAATCATTATAACTTATTTAGTTAGCCTAAATGTGGAGCATGAGAAGCGTAACATTGCATTGAAGTCGGATGGCAAAGCATGACTAAAATTTAAAGAACAGACTGTAATGAGCAGTGACAGGAAGGTCTACTACCTTTTTAAAGCAAGATCATTATCTCCCTAATCTTCAGGCATAGCAAGAATACTAAACCTGACACAGTCTGTTTACAAACAAGGGGGTACTTCAATTGTTCTCGTGCCTGCTAGTCTCGGACGATTTATTGATTATATAGCTGGCAGTGTCAGACACCCTAAACAATAATATTATTTTAGCTTTGAGACAGTGATTAGCAAATTTACTGTTTAATTGTAGCTGCATGTTAATGATGCAAATGCCGGCTTCAACGAGTAAAAACTAAATACTGTTAAATAGCATTTACACAAAGCAGTTTAAAATGTAATAAATCCACAAATTATGAAATTCACTGCAAAGGGAAAGATTACTTGTCCAACTGGGCAGAAAACTTCTTTCAAAATTATTAAATCTTAACATATATGACCATAAGAGGTCACTGTAGGAAATTCAATTATAAAACTGGGACATATATCAGATAACTCTGTACCTTTAAAAGATGATGTGAGTGACTGTAGGGTTAGGCGTTGAGTCTGCATTTTGTCCCAACGTGACCCGATGAAAAAGAAGCATGCAGACTGTCAGCAAAGAAAACGAAGAAAGCAAGTGACAGAAATAGGAGCAAAACAACATTGCTGTTGTTTTCCATTACTGGAGATACTCTTGATGAGTAAATGGAGGAAGTTTGGTGCTAAACTCGCAACTGTTCTTCAGACTTCAGTAAATGGGGGAGGAATGATCAGAGAAGGAGGGACAATGAAGAGCATGAATTTGACTGCATCCTCTTATTCTTCCTTTAAAGTTAGCCCTATATTCACATCTTTATTTATCTGTTTACAGGATATTAAACAGCGGATGTCACCCTTAACTTAAATTGTTCCAAAACGAAGACAATTTTTGCTCATAGGCGATTTTGCACTGACTTTTTATCTTGACTTGATAGCATGACAGTAGCTCTCTCTCCCCCAGTTAGAAGCTTTCAGAATTGTCTTTAACTCTTCACTTTCTTTTCAGTCATATATTAGTCATACTAAGTTTATTCTCAGTCATACAACATCAGTCATCTACCACCTTCATAATATGCACCATCTCTGAGTTTTCCTCTAGCAGAAACGTTGGTTAAAGGGTAACCTCAAAGCTCAGAAAAAAACGCACTATATACATTACTCCCAATATTTACCCACACCCGGAAATCTGCCCCTATCTTTCCCAACCTCTAACAACTTCAGACTGCCAATTACAGCCTGTAGCCATTTAGTATACTTATCATTATATATAAAATGGACTGCATAACGAATCTTGTTGCCTCTGAGCTTGCTTTCATTGGTCTTTTGACTTACCTGCTCACTCAGTGATTTTCCAATTGTATGACATTTTTTTTCTTTTCATTCAAATATCATTTTTTTCATTTATCAATTCTGTTTTTGTCCTATCCTTTTTATTACTATGTATACTATGTATTAAATAGGAACTTTATTAATACATATAATTAATGTATGTATTTTTGTTTCAAATGAGTGTAATATGAATTCAAATATAGAATAAAAATATCATTGTCTGTCAGATGTTACATCTCTGTCTGTCTGCCTGTCCCTGTTCGTGTCTCACAACGCCCCCTCTGGTTACTTTGTCTTAACACAGCTTTTCCTGCTTCCCCTAGCTCCGCCCACTCCCACACCTGAGACCTATCTGTTACCCATTAGGACGTGTATTTGGACCCCTTTGTTTGCCCTGTCTGTTTGTGAAGTCTCTGTGTTTTTCACCCTGTGTTAGTTTGGTCTGTTATATGTTTGTGATTTCTAAGCTGTTGTCCCGGTGTTAGTTCTAAACCTGTTTTGTTTCCGTTTTCCGTTTGTTTAAGTTATGGATATGTCTTTACTCATACCTTCCTGCGTCTTGAACCCTGTCACCCGGACTGAAGTAAATAAAACCATTATGCGCTTGCATCCCGCCTCAACCCAAATGTTACATCAGAACCTATAAAATACATGTATCTACTTTAAAAAAATGAATATCACCCTACTCCCTGCTATCAGAGTAACACTCTGTAATTACCACTACATAGTGCTACATATTTCAGTCACAGTCTTTTTCTCATGCTAATGGAGCCTGGGCTACTTGTCAAAGAATCCAACTATTACTCTAAGAGGTCAAGGGTTTTTACCTAATGTAAATTAATGACATTCATTCTCCCCAGCATGTTCACCTGCCATTGTCCCCATAAGGGATGAGGGCCAATCCTGCCCCATTAGCCTGGTGCTCATAAGCTGACTCGACACTGCTAACACAAAGGCAAATAAGTCGCTGTCGACATGATGCATTATTAAAGAATGACTTTTTTACACTGTGCTGTCAGACAGCATGGCCAAAATAACGAGATTAAATCTTTAAAGAAGCTTAGACAGTCCCGTATCTCTGCCAAAAGATCTGCAACAAAGAGAATGTGGATACAAAGTTCGTTATGAAGCCATGGCTGTCCAAATGCTGTAATATGGTGATGTCTAACTAATGGGTGGTGTCAGAAAAAATGAAAGGAGTGAGGCAGTGTGCTAAAAAGTGCTGCAGATAACAGGCACACAGGCTCAAATAGCAAAGTGAGGAGAAACAGAGAGAAATAGCCAGAGCTCAGCGCATCTTTTTGCCCTGACTTCTGCGGAAAACCGAAACCAATCAAGCACTATGGTTCAAACGGCTTGAATTTCACACACCCTCGAAATAAATGCCCTTTCCTAGAGTTTTGCTTTGCATAAGCATTCAGTGGTCCACCCAAATGGAGCTACGAGGGAGATAGTAAAACCTCAGTCGAACTTGTTTTTATAAGTTTTTTGGTGATTAAGTAGAAGAAGTGAGAAGCTTGCGCTGCAGCAGCACAGTGTCAGCACTCCGGGCTATAATTCTTAAGTATGAACTAATTGTTATGATGAAAAAAAGAATTTGAGACTAATTGGTACTGGGATGGGGCAAACTGCTAGGCAGAGAATGTTACTTAACGCAGAGTTAAAAATGTAAAAAGTCAATTAATCAATCATTCAGGACATGTTTTGTCTACAAATATAGCTTCTTAGACAGTTTAGCACTGTCAGAAACTTATCTCAAACAGCTTAAATCACGTCTACATCAATGGTAAGGCTATACATACTTGTTGGTGTGCTTTATGGATGGATGCATGTAAAGATGCACAAGAAGATGCACATAAGTGCTATAGAGTATGTTCATGATTTCTACTTACTTAATGCCTACCTACACTTCTTTTTACTGTTACTCAATATATGTATAAAAGTAGACAAAACTGTAAGGAAGAGGCAGAGTTCGGCACATCACTCATCTCCTTCCACACTGGTAACTGCAGCATTCGGGGCTAAGTTTTGTTTATTTATATGGCTCACGGATCAACTTCTTGCACACCTTTCCAACACATCTGATCCAACTTATCAGCTGATTACCAGCACTAAAACGTGCAGGTTAGTGGGCCTCCAGGACCACAGTTAAGATACACTGCCCTAAACCTCACTGGCATGTCTGCACAACATACATAATAAAGGTATGATAGTGTATTGGAAGGGTTGAGAGAAGTTTTGTGAATGTATTTTCTGAAAGTATAAGTGAATTCCTGTGCTTGTTAGCAATGTTAGTCTGGTATTTTTGTAAAACAACTGCTTTAGTAACAGGATCTCTAAATGATCTCATCATGTCTGTTTTTGAAGCTAAAGAGATAATCTAGCAGAGTAAATTCAGTTTTCTATTTAGTTCTTTGAGCAAGTAAACAATTACAAATTGAACTGTATTCCAGACATTTTAATCAAGGTGGCACTGTAGAGACGCAACACAGGCAGTATTACCACTGCTTCCTTCTTTCTGTCAACATGGTAAAGTCAAACTGTTTTTTGTAAGCACTTCCATCACTCTGGATTTGTCATCAACATTGTTTGTCGCACAAGAAGGTTATCTAGACTGAGATGCATCTGTAAAAATCTAATTGTAAATGCATTTTAAACCACCTTCAAATGTGCTTTGGATCCAGATATCCCAAAAAACTTATTTGGTCTTGCAATCTAGCACAGATGTGGGTGTCTGAAACCTGTATGCATAAAGTTTTAAGTCATCTGCTGGCTAAAGATATGAGCACAGGAGGTCTATATTCACAGCGTGAGTTAATATCCCTTTCAGACTGTGCGTTGTTTGCATGCATGTTCTGTATTAATACAGTGAGGCCGCAACAGCAGCTTAGGACAGAAGTGTGCCATCTGATTGTCATGACTTGCACCCATGTGCATAAAGGTACACCCTTCTCTCCCCTGATGCCATGCAGATGGTACGCAAGATGGTGTTTGTCGGGCCACTGGAGTCAACCGCCATGCCTGAAAGTGGTGAGAGAGCAAGTGCGAGAGCGAGAGACCTGAGAGAGTCAAACAGCCTCACGGGGGCTTGCCAGCCGACCTGTAACTGAAATATCAACATGACAGTCTGCAAGTGCTGTCGGCCTTCCAAGCTTTCCAAAGTGTTCTGTTGATATGCCATACTCCAGATAGAGGGTGACGGTATGTCTTGCCCTTTTGAGGAAATGACGGGCTTCCATTCGGGTGACCTTTCACAGATGGGAAACATAATGCACTCTAACTATGATTTTCTCACTCCTCATTATGTTTCTGTAACAGTTTTCCTCTTTCAGTATTCAGGGATTGTTCATACTGCCTCATTGACAAGTTAAACAGTTCAAAAACTCCATCAGAAAAAGCATTCATATTTTATCTATCGAGACATCCTTTATCAGGATGGGAGAACTCCCACTGACTCTCTATGAGCTGAGTAGAGAATATTAAATTCAAGGTTGTGCAGCTAACTTGCAAGCTTTAACTCCTTAATTTGCAGGTTTATTATTCATTTGGGGACTTCAGTGTTCATGTACATATGATGCACATTTAACATGCGTGCTTCCACATGCTAGAACGAGGCTCTGTGGTCTGTGGCTGACTTTACATTTGTTAAACTTTTAAGCAACTTTTCAAAACTTTATTGTGTAATGTGTTGTGTGAAGTAAAAATCCAGCCACAACAGTTGCAAGCACTTGCACAGAACAAGTTTCACAAAACAACCAAGCGAAACGTCAATAACACATAACATAATCATGTCAATGTTTCTCAAAGCTGCGTTAGCTGGTCAGCTAATGATAACAGCTGTTTAGATTTCTTTTGAGGACTAATAGGGATACAATTATCAAAATGATTGAGTAAAGAAAAGAAAAGCAGGATGTACTCTTTGAACTCCTTTTCAACCCTTTAACATAAACAGAACAGACGCAAAACTCAAATGTATGGTATGGAACTGAAGATACATTGATGCAGAAAAACACACAACAAAGTTAAACATAATCTACAGTAGGACACCACACCAAACAAGAAGTACTGTACTGTGCAGCAGAGATAAACCACTTAGGCAGCATCACAGTAAACTGTCAATAAATATCAAGCCCATTTTACACTCTACTCATAGATTTAATGAGGAAAGAAAACATTCAACAGTGAACACATCCCGTCACTTAACTGACTTCAAAGCTGTTTTTGATATAAAATGTCTAGATCTGGATATAATGTGGTAGAAAAGAGAGTCTTAGGAATGCTCTGGGAACCTTTTTTAAAAAGAATAATGCACCAATAAAATTATAAAAAGGTTGGCGCAAAAGGTAAAAATAAATATGAACAAAAAAACAGCGATTTATAAATCTACTCTGACCTGTAACAGAACAACATGCTAGTTTATCTATATGTACACTTATTCAAAATCTGATGCTTGTAAAAGCGGATGGGTCAAGGCTCTCCACTTTGCCAAAAAATGCATCAGCAACAGTTAAAAATATTCCTCAGCCAGGAATGGCACGGATTTCAGCTATTTCACCCTCTACAGTGTATAACAGCAAAACATTCATGAAACCTAGGAAAAGGATGAAAAACAAAAAAATTAACCTCTCAAACTGCAGTGCATTACAACCTGGCATGTTTCTGTGATATCAAAGCATGGGTCCCATAACGGTAAGCCATATTCTGCCCATAAACAGAGAGTGTGGGTGCTAGACTCATCTCCCTGCATTCCAGAACTGCCTATTAAGCTCAAATTATGGCAATAAAAGCCCTGTATGATGGCACAGCAAGAGAATTAAACACAAGTAAAACACACGTAAAACACAAGAACAGCAAAAAAATAAGCTTTCAAAAGCCTTTCTATTTGTGTCTTCAGTCCTCAAATTATGTTGTTAAAAGTAACGGTGATGTAGCACCGAGGTTAACATGCTCCTGTCACATATGTAATACGCTGCTGGCATTACATTTGGAATGAGCAAATATTTACAGAAACATTGATGTTTATAAAGTACCGCATCAAATCTGTGCTGTTCTCACATACTGTCCCAACTTTTATAGAATTGTGGGTTTGCAATGAAAATGAAAATAGTTCAGGACTCAAAAAATCAGTTTCTATGTCGTTCTGAATAACAGCATCTGCTAATTGAATTAAATGTAAGTGAAAGGTGTACAAATCAGTACAAAGTTAATAGATACCATAAAACCATAAAAAGATAGGGCCATATTGCATTAAGAAAATCAAGTGATAGCCCACATACAGGCTCTGGCAGTTTAAGGAGTTAAAATAGATTTTGAAGTTTTAGATGAGAAAGCTTGTTCCATATCTCTTGCACCAGTCAGGCTATTGAGATTTTTCATCACTTTGAGTGACAGGACAGCCCGCTCTCTCTCTTCTCCATTACACACCAACTGCGACAAGACCCATTTAGTGCCAAATGACGCTGGAGCCATGGACAGCTGTGTCCAGGGAGCCAGCGGTGAGCATGCTCAGTGACTTCACTGGGAACAGGGCATGTTCTGAGTGACAAACGAAGCATCTGTGTCTGCCCGAAGACAATGGAGCTCTATGTCCGTTCACTTTCTGCAGCCAGAAGTAAACAGAGCCTCATCTGTACTGAAGAACTTCACAGTAAAGATTAAGGAACCTCCATCTTCTCCAGTTCTCAACTACCACTTTTTCCATCACATACAAAAACGGCCATTCTTGCTGGTAGCTAGATCTCGACACAGCAGATGTAGAGATGCTCGACCTTTCTGCCCTGGACGCAGGCATATTTGACCTTGAGGCCTCTGGCCACCATGACCAGCAGGCTCTGCATGTACAATCTAGGCATATTTAGTAGTGCTCTTGCAGAAAAGGGTGAAAGAATGTGTAATGAATACAACAATCCCCTAAGGCACTGGTGACCTGGATGTAGTTTGGTCAGGGTTAAATAAGTCCTCTCTTTGGACGAAGAAGCTGTTAAATTCCGTAGGACGTTTTTGTCTTAATAATTCAGTGCAGTAAATGCATGATGCTTACTGTCTTGGCTTTATGGGCTTAGGGGCCTGGACAGGGTCATTTTTCAGCGGCTAGACAGAATGTGCTCCCAGCAAACTCTAATCTAATTCATCCACCATCATCACAGCATTCTCAGTTCTTTAAAGGAGCAGCTCATTTTCACACCATCCATTATATAAACTAAGAAGATTAGAAGGTTATCACCCTGAGATTCTTCATGGAGAGCACATACTCATGATGGAATATGTATACAAGTCTGATGGAAAGAAATCAGATGTGGCTTACAGGTTGAGGGATTAAAAATGTTCTTGTATCCCAAGAGAGAAAACTGAGCTCCCTTATAACCTTTGCTCTGTCACCCTCATGAACCTCTGAAAAGTAATTTTCTCATAATATTGGCACCCTCTCATACACACAGACTCTGTGAAGTCTTATGTGTGTATATATATATATATATATATATATATATATATATATATATATATATATATATATGTATATATATATATATATATACTTATGTGATATATATATATATATATATATATATATATATATATATATATATACTTATATGCTGCGGTCAGACCCAAGTCAGAACACAACTCATACAGGCCTACAAAGCTTGATATGATGATATGATATTCTCAACACTGACATTCAGTAAAATTGGTGGAATCCAAGGAGAGAGTTGTATCACTGAAGGGTTAAACTGTATTTGTTTCGAACAAAACACACATGACTGGTAAGGACACTCCTTCTGTTATAGAAGTAGGTTTATCAATTTAAAATTCCCTAAACATCTTTAACTGGATGTTACAGTGATAAGATTGATGCATGATGCAATTGGCAGAAATGCAATACAACACTTGAGACATTGGACAGATACAGTTCTACACACCAATTTAAAACCCTAAGATTTGGCCCATGAAAGAAATGAACAGTCTTCTCTGTTTTGGGTGAGCTAATAACATTTTTTTATCAACTCTGGTTGGCTGGTTTACAGCAAAAACCATGATTATAGCATGATTTACCTAAAGCTTCCTAGTACCTTCTGTTCCATATACTGAGTAAAAGTTGTTAGCTCACTAAGAAAAAGTTGTTGGCTCACTATGAAAAATCTAAAAAGGTCTGGCTTCAACTGTCAAAAAGCATATCAAATCACTGGATGGGAGCTACTTAGAGGTTGTGTTTGGGATAGTGATGCTAATAAACCTGGAACTGTCCCTCTCTTCAGTCTTTCAGTGCTAAACACAGAGCCAAACCTGCTTAGTATTGTCCAAGGTTTGTAGGACTGTTTGGAGTGAAATGTGTAAAGCAAACTAATAAATGTTTAGAATTTCTATTTGAAGGAGGAGATCATTTAGGTTTATGGTATGTCCGTTCCATTTACCAGACTCTTTTTTTTCCCCTCTATGCCAATGTAAATACAGTTGTCTATTTTACGACACCTTTAAGGCAATGAAAGAGATGTAAACAAGGAGAGGTTGCTCCAACTTTACTGTGGCGAGCAACTCAATTGATCTGAGAAACAGTGAGTAAACCAATAAAGCTAAACCCACAGAAGGATGCCCTTGAGATCTCCTCAACCATCAGCCACTTTCCAAAAAGCTCCCCGAGCATAGACAGCGCTCCATCCCTGAACTCAATCTCAGGAAAATCTACTGAATGTTTTATGAGCCAGTGCAGATATAGTACATGGCCTCATTCCCATGGAGTATGAGGCTATATTTACATGGATTACTTTATAAATACTTTTAGGTCGTAGCCAAGTCCCTAGATGAACTACAGCTCGGCTGCATTATAATCAGCATCCTGGAAAACATTTATTATATCAATACTGGTGCACTCATTCTTGAGTGGCTTGTTAATGGAATTTTGGAGAGATGTGGTATACCCTCATGCATTCTTTCATTCTGATGTTCTCTCTCTCAATCTCACACTCCCTCCTCCTTCTTTCTTTCAGTTCTGAATAAACACCTAAGCACCCAGCACGACTGCTGGCCAGAGGCAGCCTAGCATTAGCAGTCCCCTGCACACTTACCGATGCTGCCTCGCTGAGCTTTAATTTACTTGACTGTTGCCATCACTGCTGTTTCTGCGGCTTTTGTCACCCTAGGCCTTCACTATCCCATCTACCCAAACACCTTCAGGTCCTATCCAGCATTCACTCTCAGGACATGTGTCTCACCCTCAACTAGGTAACAACTTTTACTGCTGAGACGGATTCTAAATACATGCTGAGAATTACACTACTCAAAACCAAGGTGCCAGAAATCTAATGCCAAAACATTTTGGTCCCTAAAGAACCCCTCAGTGTAAATCAATATTTCTTAAAGAAATTTTGTAAATGAGACCTGTGAATGTGAGCAACCTTTTTTTGTTTAAAGAACCAAGGCATAATGTAAAGGTTCTATAATAACGGTTAATAAATAATAATAAAGGTTCTAAAATAACATTTTTCCTACACCTAAGCCTTTAACCATTCAGGCATCAGTTGTATAAATTCAAATTCTGATTTTGATTCTGGTTCTTATTACTTTCAAATTTTGTTTCTAATGTGGTGAAAAAAGATGACAAATGTTAAAGAACACACAACTGTGTGGTTAATAAATTACATCTGTTACATTGTCATGCCCTCTGAATCAACATTGACACGTTTATGCCATTATGTCAATTCTTGCTAAATGTTGGCAACAGCATTAGTGACTGCTGATCCTGTTTGTGCTTTGTGACGGTCGCTATCAGGTCACTATCATCTTGAGAAATGCTTGTCTAGCAGCTGCTGGTCAAAGCAATTTTGATAACAGTACTGAGCTATGATATAACGTTTGACCTTGTTCCAAGCAAGAACCTGCTAGTTAGGCATAATGTCTCTTAAGGGCTTGTAAAAATGCAACTCTCTAAATAAGATACAACAGTTGGTTAGCTTTCCACTCATAACTAATGGGAAAGGTGTATCACAGGCTGACTGAATGGGATGTGCTAGCGAGAAGTAGCTCAATGCCCAAAGAACAAAGTCTTGGCAAACTGCCTCAGCCTCACATACGCATTTCGCAGTAATTGTGGCCGTGTATTTGAAGTATGACTGCAAATGCATTTGTAAGAACTGATAAGCAAAATCAAGTTTGTTATTTAACTTTTTAAGTTTTTTATGTTTTTAATGGGTTCCTTGTTTTGGAACCGGTTTCAAGACCCAACCCTACCTTTTAGGGGTTGGGTTGGAAGGTTCTGCAATCAACTCATTTATTTTTACTTTGTGGACAGGATAAAAATCTGCAATCTGTAATGTCTGTGGAACTGTCACAATTACTTGTTTAAACTTCAACCACTCAGCAAATCTGCAATGATAAGTTTGCAGTTTCCATAATGATATACATATTTTTATTTCTTTTACTAGTGTCTGGCCTGTTGTCAAACCATTTAATATGCAATTTTCTGCTTTAGTATACTTATTTTTTGTTGAGGTTTCCTAATTTTGACATCCAACACTTTTTTGAGACATTTGAAAGGTTGTTTTGCTGGTTCCTTTAACAGTTCATGAAAATCAGCTCAAAAATCTGACAATTTTGCTGTAAAGAAATCACGATCAAACTGGCATCAGCCATAAAAATACATGACCAGTGCACCCCTGCCCTGTTAACCGGACTCCCTGCAGTCTGTTTTCTTCATGAGACCCAAGCAAAACTGAATTTACAGCACCTGCTTCAGTATGGAGGATGAGAGTAACACACAATGGAGCAAAAGTTCGAGCACACACAGAGACACAAGACAAGAAACTCAAACCCAGAAAAATCAGTCTGTAAAGGAAAATCTAAGAAGAAGAAGGCATTATGCAACTGGTGGACTGGGCTAAAATTACTGTCCATTTATGATGACTAAATTACTTATGACTGAATGTCTCTCGCAAGTTCTGAACAAAAGCTATGCTGTCTAATGTTGAACAAGACAGCATTTCTATAGCGGAGAATGAAAAGCATTCTCCATGTCTAAATTTGAGGGTTATCAGTACATCTCTCAGAGGAGCAGCCATCATTTCAGCTGTCTATGAGTTTGGAACAAAGTGGTTAATGGTGAAACCTCAGCCCGTTATCTCTAGTCCCAAATTCGCATTTGGCCACAGAAAGATTCTATTGAAGGCATGAATGAGCTCCAGTGGGCAGGCATTCCTTTTAACACAGCATCTACAGAGGTCTAATACAGGTCCCACTTATGGTACAGATTTCGCTGATAAAGGCTTATGGCATCTTTCAGGGCTGAAGCTGCAGGAGAATGTTTGAGTCAGTGAAACTGGGAGGTAAAAAGAATAAGATGATTGAGGAAATGCTCAGAGTGTTACCAGATTAGTGACTATGATAATGTCTGATTGCTTTTCACTCATACAAGCTAGCAGTGTGGAAGAGCAAGTGCACCTGTGAGTGTGTGTGCTGTGCCAGCGCCACCATGCCCACCTGGCACAACACACAGATCCACTCAGGGTGAACCCTAGGTGAATGTTTTAGCATTTCGTCTTCTCAATAAAAGTCAATAAGCCAAACAGAGGCTTCAGCATTAACTCGCAGCACGTTTCCTTAAAGGAAGCAAAGCTGCACGAGCATCTCCTCCTCCGGCACCGTCCACATAGCTGCCAGGCATCTCTGATGTAAACACGGAGGGGCTGGACGCAGCTAGCTCATTTTAGTCACCGGGGCTAAGCTAACGGTACCCAGAGGTACATCAGGCTGAGGATGCTAATGCGCAGTCAGCTGGGGGATACGAGACCCTCGTTTGTTTCACACAGTAGACATTATTTTTACGGGGTGCCGTGTTGCTCTATACCGCAGAGAAAGCCACACAGAGGGAAGACAGAGAAAGAGAGAAAGAGGGAGAGAATAGATGTGGTAAGAAATCTACCTCTTACCTTCACTCTGTGAGGATGAGCTTGCAGTTTAGCGCTGAGGCTCCACTGAAAGCTCTGCAACACGACCGTGTGTTTTCAGTCAGAGCCGGAGGAAATTCTCTGCCTCCTCTTCTCCTGACACAGCTTTGTTAGTCAGGCAGCCTGTCGCAGTAGGATGGGTGTCTCTCTCTCACTCCCCCTCTGTATCTCTCTCACTCTCTCCTCTATTCGAAGCACAGCCCTCTTTCCTCTTTCTGTCAGGTCCCACGTACACCAGTCCACCAATCAACTTAGTCCTCTCACAGCTTCAGCCCCTCCCTCTCTCTCAGTCTCTTTCTCTCTCTCTCTCTCTCTCTCTCTCTCGTGCACTTTAATGGGCTTCACTGGCATCACTGCTTTGTGTGCATAATGCCAAAGCCAGTGAAATGGGGGACGGGGGGCGGGTGTTGGGGGTTTTGGTTGAGGGGCGGGAGTGATGGGGGTAGGGTGTGTTTCAGGGTGACAACCGAATTCCCAATTTTTTTATAGGCTGCTTATATGGAATCCCGAAACATTTGACCGGTTCTCTAGCCCGTCAGTTTAACCGTCCAGACCAGCAGTAAACTAAACTAGACCAGTGAACTAAGCTGGACTGGTAACATTAGTGATAAACTAAACTACTGTTCCACTTTAAGCGGAGCCTGTTCTAATTTCTGCTCTTTGGATGCGTTACAATCAGGTTGACCAGTCAGAGGTCTTTTGTCATGGCTGCAGTCCAAACAAAAAAACTTGTCTCGCTTGGAGTGATGTGCAAAAAGATCAAACAATAATAAATGAGTTGAGGTCAAAGAAAATATACCGGCGCAGAACTGAAAGGATATGAATCTCTCTGACGTTACAGTGACTGTATATAGCCACAGTTTATCACTTCTTTATAAATTAGGATTCATTGTTCCATCAATGATGGCATGCCATTCTGGCTGAGATGCGACAAAACATTCCCAAACCATAATGCTACCACCACCATGTTTTACAGATGGGATAAGGTTCTAATGCTGGAATGAGGTGTTTTCCTTTCTCCAAGCATAATACTTCTCATTTAAACCAGAAGGATCTATTGTGGGCTCATCCATCCACAAAATATTGTTTCAATAGCCTTCTAACTTGTCTGTGATTTTTGTGCTAACCCATTTTTGTGCTGCGTTCCCATTGTTGTGTTCTCCTAACTCATGATTGTGGACTCATGAACAGTGACATTAGGCAGTGTGAGAAAGGTCTTTAGTTGCTTAAAAGTTTTCATGGGTTCATGCCCTGCTCTTGGCTTGATCTTTGTTGGTCGACTCTTCCCAGGGCTGGGTAATAACTGAAACTCCATTTGTACACAGTCTATCTGACTGTGGATGGTGGAGTCCAAACTCCTTACAGATGGTTTTATAACCTTTTACAGCATGATGAGCATCAACAACTCTTTATCTGAGGTCCTTAGAAATCTTTTTTGTTCATGCCACATGACACTTCCACAAACTTTGATAGACACAGGTAAGGAAATAAACTGAACCTCCATGTAAATAAGTAAGCTTGTCATACTATTTATTTAGCTATGCTAGTAAAGTGTAGCTTTTCTGCAGTTTCCTTTAGGATCACTGCAATTTCCTTTGGGATCAATAAAGTCTTATCTTAGATTAATGGAGAAAAGAACAGTGTTTAAGGTTCACCATGTGTCAGTCCCATGTACCAAAATCTCTTCAATCAACTATGCCCATGTAAATACAGTTATGCAGCTTCAGCCAATTCTTGAAGCTCTGTATTTTGTTGTTATTTGTAGAATGTGATATATTCTGTGTGTGCACCATTTAGCTGCAGTGCTTAAAAGAAAAAAAAAGGTCTTAGTCTTTAAACAAAAGTCTTCAGACATGGTAGGATCATCTAGTCTACTGTATTATGGTTTGTACACAAAATGGATGGGAAAAGGGGAAAGGATACTGAAAACAAAAGAAAAGCTACTTCAGCAAAACAGATCAGTCTTTAGTCTCCTATACCGTCCTGAATCCTGGGGTTTGATATCTGGCTAGTGCTTTCACTGCAATGTTGAAGTGATGGAGATGGTTATGGTGCTGTCCTTTCAGAGTAGGTATTGTAGTTAGATGGCCCATATTGGCATCTGAGAAGATGATATATAATGTTATTTTCATATGTTATTTCATTAATTCAAAATACATTCTGATTAATGTATGTTAGATAAACTCTTTTTTCCAGCATACTCCCTAAAGAATTCTAATATTTATAGTTACCATCTAATTCCCAGTTTAACTAATCAATTCTTCATTAAATTAAATCAGGTGCTGTTGATGGAAACAAACAAATCCATGTGATAGCTCGGGTGCAATGAGTCAGGAAACAAATCTGTGTTCTACAAACTGTATTTATTTACTTAATGAATGTCATGCTATTTTTTACTGTGTTATTTGTATGAACTTCAGTTCCAGGGTGTGACAATCCATGATGCAGAATGGACATTCTGTTAATCATGCTATCTAATGCAGCTGCACTGTTTAAATACCAGTGAGAGATCAGCACCAATCAACACCTAACTCCAGCACTAATCCTGCCTCATTTATTGTTCCTGGTAATTTTTATCTTCCTGAATAGCACTGCTGAAATCCGACACCTTCTGGGTGAAACTGTTCTTCTGGTGTTGTGTATATACCTATATGTCTGTTTAAGAAACTATTTATCTGGGCAGGCAGTAAGCTTGGAAAATTGAGAGTAACAGTCTCTCTATCTTCTCTCATGTTCTCTCTCTTCTTGTGTCTCTCTCTCTTTCCTTCTAGATGGCCCTGTTCAAGATCATAGGACTAATAAAAACATATGGTTTAAATGTTACAAATAAACATACTCTTCTCTTTCGTTCTCACATACGTCATTTCCCATTGTCTTAAATTGGGAGCAGTTTCTTTTAGGGGTTCATGTGTGCACCCCTCCCCCATAAACCCCTTCACACCTTAGTACTGAAAAGCTCATGGCAAAATTTTCACACCCATACATTTGGTTGGAAGCACAATGCCTGGTGATATAGATTCCAATCACTACAAAGACACAGCGTGATTTTTAAACATGTGTAAGCATCATATAGAATGAGTAAGTATTATATGACAGCGCACTCATCCACATAGAGCACACACACTTTATGTGTTACAAGCTATGCAATGTTTTGATATGACTCTGTTGATACAGTTTTATTATAATAGGCCATAAAAGTCCAGTGAATGTGGCTTTATGGAGGCTCATGCTCATCTGCGTGTTCACAGCAGGTGGTGAATGTTTGTACTGAATTGCTTCAAGCTCTCCAATAAGCTCAGTTATGTGTCTGAGGAAGACATATGCAGCAGACAGGCAGAAGAGGCTAATAGATCTTATCGTGAAAATGGACGTGAGAAGGTGAGCCTACAGCAGAGCAGACACTCCCTGCACAGCAAGAAGCAGCTATGAGGAAGCTTATTGAATATAAAGATGGCAAGTATTATGACAAGAAGCTCAAAGGCAATATGCAGTGTAAGTTATTCAAATCCAGACATCATAATGAGTGACTAATACGTTTTATGCTGTATTGTTCTCTAAGTGGCATAAGCCAATCAAATAAATAGCTTGTCATTCTTCTCATTGGCCAGGCATTAAGCTGTGGGTGTGGTCTAGGGATTGCACAAATTCAGATTTTTGGCAGATTCAGAAGTTAGAAGTTGACTAATTTATATACGATTTAGGTTCCTCCTAGGTGCCGTTACTGTAAAGTTTGCCAGCAGTGTGGGTCTAGGGCAACCACAGAAAGGGTGCTGTAATGACTTTACAAGATTATATGGACTCAAACAACACATAACCTTTAATTGTAGTCCTCAGAGACACCAGATACAACATTTAATGTTTGATCTTTGATACACTGTAGATTAGAGGAAACAGGCTTTGCAAGAAGGCCTGGACTGCACTGCTTGTCTTTATAAAACCCAGCACACAAACTTCGAATTTGGCAGGCTGGCCTGGGCTGTACCCATCCTAAATCTCATCATGTTATTGGTTTTGACTTGGTCACATATCTCTTTAAACCATGGTTAACTTCAGGGTCATCTTTACCCTAAAAGAAGGAGAAAGGGCATAGAATACTAGTTAAGATTCAAGATTCAAGAGTTTTATTGTCATATGCACAGCATAACAAGCAGTTACATTGTACAATGAAATTCTTACTTTGCAGTTCCTCCATTCCCGACAGTCTTTAAAAAATAAATATCAATATAAAAGGAGAGAGAAAAATAAGACGTATAATATATATATGTACACTAAGTAAAGAAAAACACTAAGTAAAGGAAGGGAGAGTACAGTACTGTATGGATGCAAGTAAGGTGCATATGCATGTGTAAAGTGCGCTGTGCAAGTACAGAAGTAAACAGTATGGTATAAAAAGTATCAGTAGCAGCAGAAAGTGTATTACAAGCAATGCTGTTTAACTAGTATTTCACTAAATACTGTTCATTAATTAAACTGAATAATAAATACATTTTTATAGAGTTTATTTTTCATTTTTATTGAATTTCATGCCTTTTTTTAAAAGTATTGGCACACAGAAAAATATAGCGTCTGTGCCTATTTCTATTCTAAACAGGACATGAAAGCAGTGGGTGAGATTGGCTAGTTTCCGAATATGCAGTATTCATCAAGCACTACACAAGAATCCTCCAGAAGACATATTTTTTAACCAGATTTTCATGATTCTGTTGTTTTTACCTATTTTCAAAACTACACTCATCATGGGAAAAAAATTGTACCCATAAGGAATCGCCCGATAGGAATGAAACTTGATTGGTGGGTTTGACATTGTAAGACATGCAAATCACCTACTGAATTATATGTGACCACAGCACACTATGCCATCCCCTGATTCAATTGGAGCAGCAGTTTTGAAGCAGGTTTGAAGCTGAGGAAGAAAAATGATCATGGTTAGTCAAGCTACTGCTCGACGCTGTCTGAGTGTGGATTTAGGATACATGGCAAAAAAACAGGTAAAAGCCATGAAAGGTATCAAGCATAATGTCTGCAAATTGGGCTTTTGATAAATAGCAAGGCTTTTACAGTGGTGGTGTGACACATTACATCAAAGACACTACACACACTTGAGCACTGAAAGGGTCTACTGCTTTACCAGTCAGACAGTGCCCGCTGGGTCCAATGTAGTACCTACTGTTAGGTAGGTGATTTTAGAGCCCTGGTCTATTATTCTCTAAAATACCCTGCTGCTTCAATACAGCATCTCCGCTAGCTCACCAGCACAGCCTGTGTGAAAGCACTGACCTGCTAGCATAAGCACTAAACTTAAAATCAAGCAGTTCCACATACTCATGCCACACACAAGCAGTATTTGGAAATCAGGCCTAAGAATGCAAGTAAGATATAATGTGTGTGCAAGAGAGAAAGTGCCTGGAATGTATGTTATATTAACTAATAATTACATGTTTCGTTTTGTTTTGAAGGAGCAATGTGAAAAGTGGCACAACCTGTCAAATTAATATTAGGGGGCAACATATCATCAGAAAGTTTTGGTGTCCACCCCTATTGTATAAAAAGCACAGCCCCTCATCCTCAATATTAGTATACAGCTGTTTACTTACCAGTCTAGAGGAATCACTACGGGTTCAGCATCAAACTTTATCCCTTTACTTACCAACAGCATCGCAGTGGTGAACACCAATAACATGAGTTAAACAAAAAGTATTCTTACTTACATTTTATAAAAACATGTAGTTTGAGCAGGGTTGTCTAAACGTATATAACATACGTACAATTATATATGTATGTCTGTGTCTGTACATATCTGTAAATATTTGTACCTGATGTTTCTGATGAGGACCTGACTAGGTTGTAATGAGATACTGAATAAAACATGTCAGTTTCAGAAAGTAGAAAATGGGGGCTTGTCATCATTGTAACTTATCGTTTTATCTTTTGACTGTCTGTCATATTTACTGTATACTGCATTCACGATTTTCATCAATCTGTGCAACTTCTAACACTGAGGGATGCCCATAAACATGATGTGCTTTACTATTATGTTATTATCATTAATGTGAATCAACGTAGCATTTTCAGGCCATTAATGCTTCATTTTTGTCCAACTGCATCATCTGAACCTGAACTTTGCAATACTAAAGATAAAAAAATATATTCTACTGAACAAAGTGCAACTGAATTTGTTGACATTTTGGGAAATCTTTAGCGCACTAGCTGAATTATGTAGTTTTTGCTCATTTCTACTAATCACACTGTAGTTATACTGGCACCTGAACAAATTTGAAAAATCAATTAAATACATCCACATTTAAAAAAGCATTTTGAGATCTTTAATTACCCATTCAGAAGGACAACAATACTTTCCTAAGATCATTACTGACAAAGCTAAATTCCCCCAAACTCTAAGTTTAACCACCTAAACAGTGACATCTAAGTCTCTATAGCTGGATCTGTTGTAAAATCAAAAGCAAAATGACAGAAAATTTTGTACTAAAGCAACTGAACATCTTTCTCCTCAGTGATAACAATTTGGGAAAGTTCCAGGAAGGATTTAAATCTGTTTGCTTGGAATTATTAATGACCACAGAATCGGTACTGAAGTGAACAGTGCATTATTTATCATAATGCTTTTTGCTGCTTTAAAGACCACACAATATTAATGGACAGACTGAAAACGGCTTGGAAATTCTTATGGATTTTTTATTCTTATCTAACTGGCAGAAGGAACTTTGTCACTGTAGATGACCATATTTCCAATAATGTAACAGGCCTTGTGAAGTTCCACAGGGGTCCATTCCTGTTTCCCTTTGGTGCTCACTGCACTGTGTTTCCTCTTTACCATATTATTAACAAATCTGGCATCAGTTTTCATAGCTTTTCTCAGCTTTGCATGTCTATCAAGCTAGACAGCATGACAATTGTAAATTATCTGACAGAGTGCAAAGCCAGTATTACTACATTGCACTGTTTAATACTGAGATCAATTATAAGGCACTCTTTGACAATATTCCTGAAACTGCTTTTTTCATTTGAGAAACATTGCTAAGATTAGACCATACATCTGCTTGTTGCTAACAACCTGATGGGTGCATTTGTTTTCTCACAACCTTACTACTGTAACTTCAGACATATGAAATAATTGTTATCAACTTTTCACGATTCTGTTTTCCTTTTGATACTACACTGATCACTGAAAAAAGTTGCACCCAGAAGGATTCAAATGACAGGACTCAATGGTGTAAAGTTTTGACACTGTGAGAGACATCATTCTGCTGTGTTGGTAGCATCTTTGCAGGCGAGATTGCCTCAGAGAAGAGTTTGAAAGAATTTCAAGATGCAGTGATGAGTCCCACTTTTGATTTTATGGAGACCACCAACAAATCTGTGTGTGGAGTCCCCATGGTCAGCACCAAGATTAACAGTTTGTTGTCACATGCCACACATGCAAAAGTCCTGGGTTTTACTCCACCTCCACCTACCACAAATTCAGGAACTGTGTGTGAATATTCAAGCTGCATGGGATGGATTATCACAGAACACCATTAGGAACCTCTACATCTCTATGACAATACGTCTGACATGTTGCATTAGTTAACAGAATGGTCCAACGCCATACTGAGAGACACTACTTCTGTATGTGTAGCTCAATGAATATTTCTCATATCAGTCTAAAGGTATCATCATTTGTTACTGGAAAGCCCTTATCTTCCTTCTGATTAGCACTGCAACTATTGTTGTGGTGATGAATGTAATATTACTGCAAAGGATTATTGTTGCTGTTATTATTGATGTGCTTATATCCTGTTTAAAAAGTGCTTTACAAAGTGCTTTTTCTTCTAAGAATATACAAAAATGAGCACTCAAACACACAAATGCATACTCCCCCCAAAAACTCACACACCCACTTAGCACTGATGAAGAAAAAGAAGGCCACTAATTGATCCTGTTGCCTGAGGATGAAGTCATGCAGGGGGGAATTAATTAAATGCACTCAGGTTATGTGGCTTACATGCTCTGAGTACATGGGTTTTAAATTCATTTATCTGACAAGATTCTGGGAAGTTCCTACTCCACTGTACCCCCCACCCCTGCTGCAGTTTCTGTTTACTCAGGGACTGGGACGGGATCATTTTTCAGGCCCAAATTCCCTCGAGATCTGCACAGTCCCAGTCCGTAGCCACTGCCCACTCACTGCCTGTCCTGTCTGCTCCCTGCTGTCGTATTAATTTTCATTTTGACTGCTCGAGCCTCAACAAATCTCGTCAGTGCTGTCAGGGGCCGGGCCAGCATGTCTGTGTGTGTCAGGTGCTCAGCACGCTTGTGTCCTTTCTTGTTTGTGTGTGTGTGTGTGTGTGTGTGTGTGTGAGAGAGAGCGAGAGAGAGAGCGAGAGAGAGAGAGAGAGAGAGAGGGAGAGAGAGAGAGAGAGAGAGAGAGAGAGAGAAAGAAAGAGCATGGCAAAAAGGTCCTGACTTTTATATGAAAACCAGAGAAATCAACATAACCCAGACAAAGCAGATATATTTATTTAGCACATCTCCTACACAAGCACAACACAATGTGATTTATTTCCATTAAAGGCCAAAACAGCAGCACACAAAGCTGTGTGTAGTTGCGTGTATGAATGTTAAGTGTCTGTTCAAAGGGGAGCATAAGAACAGTGACAGCGTTGGAAACAGCTTGTTTTGGGAAGACACAGCTGAAACAGGTTTGTTTTACTAGAGTGAACAGTAGTAGGAGTGGACCAAGTAGACAAAGCTTTTTAGATTTTATATTAATTGGGATTGTATAGTTTGAGATTTCTGAATGTTTTCCTAAAAAATAAATAATGTATAAAAATGTATAAAAACAAGTGTGTGTGTGTGTGTGTGTGTGTGTGTGTGTGTGTGTGTTTGTGTGCTCAACTGCAAAGCTAATGTGATAGACTATCTTCTAGACCTCTTTGTTCTGTGCATGTAATGAATAGTCATGGATACCTTGAGACGATGCCGTCACTCAGTGTGGATCTGCATGCTGACTGAAAGGGAGGTGCCCACCACAAAGAAATGAGACAATAAGAAGATGGAAAGGCAGATGTTGCACTGATTGTAAGATTTGTTTTGCTTTTGCTTATTAGCATCTATTGTGATTTCCTGAAAATAATATTCATCACAATATTTTACAAATAAAAAAAAATAAAAAAATGTAACTTTACTTGAACTTTGGCTGAATTAAGTCCAGGCCTAATTATACTCACTTTGTAATGAAACATGCAGTTAGCCTGTATTTTTTAAGTACTGACAATGTCAATGATAGGTTCAGAAAGGTGTATTGTCACTAATTTATCACAATACAATTATCACAGTTTATTACCTCAATTAGCATACAATATGTTGAATGAATATATGACACGTGAGTATTGAATATTTTCTTTAATGACATTATTTTTGCATTATTTGTAATTTAGTTTTATCTGTTGCCTTTTGAAAAGATCAATTTTAGAAACTAGATATACTTTACTAAGAAATGGTGCTTGCAGCATAATGATGACATATGCATAATTTATTTATTAGACAAAAATAATTATTTATATTTAAATAAATAATATTTATTTAAAAAATAACACAATTTTCAGCATTCCTGATACTCTATCTGCAACCAGTAAATAACTCGAGTAAGAACATATACTTTAAAGACGTATGCGCTAAAAGGAAGCATAGAGACAAATCAGAACTCTTTTGGATCGACACATTCTGGTCTGACGGTAGAAACCTGTCAGTAAGCTCATGTTTGGAGAAAGAAAGGTTGCTGGTGTGATCTCAGGAACACCGCACCTAGCGAAGAAAGGTGGGGCATGATTATAACATGGGTTGGTTTCTTTGCAAATGGGACAAAACTAAACCAGGTTGCTGCAAAAATCTCTGTCATATTGCAGACATCTCAAAGCCATAAATGCCATGATGGATATTTTGGTTCCTTGTCAAAACATTTTCAGATTTATATAACATGAAGCCAAGTAAATAGATAAAGTAAGCAAGTAATTAAATAAATGAATAAATACATGAATTAATATATGAATTATTAAACTAATAAATAAATAAATCACAGTGGTGGTATTTGGTGCAATTTAATGCTGCTGTACTTTCACAGAAAACCAATAAATAAATAAATAAATAAATGAAAGTTGTTTTTTTAAGGAAACAAATTCATGCAAATAATAGTAAGGATTAAAATGTCATTGATACCACAAAAATTTCACGTCTTTAAAAAAATCAAACTAAATATAAATCAAATCATGACACTCAGTCCAAACCCATCAAAACATGCCTTTTAAATATATTGCCTAGTTGGCTAAGTGAGCTAATGTGCATAATTTATTGATTGCTTGCATGTGTGACCAAACATGTTTGAAAACACTGTATAATTTAATCCACATCAGCTTCTTAATTAAAATACCATCCCAGTGGTTCAGAATGTATTTGTTGCAGGATTGTGCTGTGTTATGAATCACTGCAAACTATAACAGTGTATTAAATACACGAGGCAGTGCACTAAGACTACACTGATAATGACACTGGCTGGGCATTCTTGCTCTTTTCTTACAGTATCTAAGTTGGTTGGCTCCAGTCTCCCTGAAGGTGGCCCAGGCTCCATCTGTTACTTGAGGGGGATCAATAGCAGTGATTTCTAATGATGTCTAAAAGCCCTGGGTAACCCGAGTGCTTTGCCCAGGGCTTTGGGCTGCTGTCCCCTGCCATCTCACTGAGTGATGACCCTTTGGAGACCAGTCCAGCCATGGTCACAGTCCACCTAGCCACCAATCCACTGAGTCACCACTAAACCCATTGTAAAGCCATGTTCGAACCACTAGAGAGAGAAAAGGCTTTTGGCTTTTTGACTCCATGGCTGTGATACTGGATTAAGGGCACAGCAATGGAAAAATGACTGTATTCACAGATCGCTAATTATAATACTTTACAAATACATAAATAAACACAAAATATATGAGACTATGGTCTGTTTAATGTTAACACATGGATAAATAACAAAATCATGGTGTAGTTCCATAATAACCTTCTCACAAGTATGGATCCTGAATATTTGTGCGACACCACATTTCTTTTTGAAAGAAGAGATGTTTAATTGGGATTTGGACTTGATTAAAAGTTGTTTAAGTGTGTATCACTCATCATTAAACAAATAGTTGCAGAAGGAAGTATCAGATTGCAATGCTATTCGGAGAGAAGATAAAGGTTACCAGGAATAATACGGATAATAAATGATAAATAAATGTAATAAATTTAGACAATATTTATTCAGCAACATGTGCAAAAGTAGTGTCTCTTAGTTTGGCATTGGGCTGCCATATTTGCTAATGCAACATGCCAGATATCTCAGCAGGGAGTTTCTAATGGTGTCCTGTGAAAATCCATCCCATGTAGTTTGAATACTCTTTGGCATTTCCTGCAGACTTTGAGGAAGGGGTGAGGGTGGAGACATGTGACATGACATGTGTTTACGAAGAATTCGAGTCATCAGGAAGAATCAAGAGTCATGAGACTGGAGATGTGGTTCTGCGTCGTGTTGAGTTTTTTCACACATAAAGAGATGCATGGATACAACAGTCTTATTCACATTCATGCAGTGACATGCATGGGCACCAGGGATGGGGTGTCAGTCCTGTCCAGTATGGTCCAGTCTGGCTCAGTCTGGGTCAGAGCGGAAGAAAAGGAGGGGTAAGTGGGGTAATGAAGATAAGGAAGATCAAGGCGTGAAGGAGGGGAATGTTGGGGCTAGGGTTGATTGTATCATGTATTATTTCCATATAAACTGCAAAGCCACTCCCTATGGGGGAGACAATTTACATTTTCTGTAACAAAAGAAACCATCACACTTTCCCACAACAGAAGGCCATTTCCTAGAGCTTAGTTGAGACCCTATGAAAATACCTTAACTTCAGAGGATTAGAACATTAGAATGGAACGTGTGTTTAGGCTATTTTCTTTTAATTCCCCTTTTGATTCTACTTAATGGAGAATCACAAGATTATTTTATGACTACATATAATTTTATGATTATAAGTATGAAACTTATGATATTTGAGATTCAAGATTCAGTTTAGTTGCACTGTACCATGAAATTCTTACTCTGCACTAGCTCCAGGACTTCAGGTACTAACAATCACAGTATAAAAACTAAATACTAAATAAGGAAGGAAAGACTAGAGAGAAGAAAAATATATTATTTTTTTAATATATATATTAGTACATTTATATAAATTAAAAACAATATATGTACAATATATGCTATATAACTCTGAACAAGCTGAATGGTATCCAGTATTAGTGCAAATGACAGAACTGTGCAATAGCAAGTATCCTTATTAAGTATACATGTATCATACTCAGGACTGGTCAGATGCTTGTGGCAGAGTAGCATGAGGTAAGAATGGTTGTTGGAGGAAGAGAGGTGTTCAGGGCTCTGATGGTCTGAGGCTAGAAACTGTTCTGTAATCTGGTGGTCCCTGTATCGTCTGCCAGATGGAAGAAGTGTAAAGAGGTTGTGTTGAGGATCAGATTCGTCCTTGATGATCTTGTAGACCCTTCTGAGGATTTTGAAGTGGTAAATGTCCTCTAGTGAAAGCGTTGTTCCTGTAATTGACTGGGCTGTCTTGACCACTCATTGCAAACACTTGCGGTCTGGGCTGAGCAGTTTCCAAACCAGACTGTGATGGAGCTGATGAGAATACTTTTAATTATGCTCCTGCAGAAGTTCCTCAGAATTCACCCTGGCATGCCCATTTTCTTGAGTCTTCGAAGAAAATGCAGTCATTGTTATGCCATTTTGACCAGTTGTGTTGTATTGTGTGACCAGATGAGCTCTTTAATGATGCTTACTCAAAGAAATGTGAAGGTGTTCACTCTTTCTACTGCCTTCTGATGAATAAGCAGCTGTTTGTGCTGCTCGGCCAATCGCTGATAGTCCACAATCATCAGTCCCATGACAGTGGTATCATCAGCAAATTTGTTGATGGTGGTGTCACTGTGAGAGGCAACACAGTCATGGTTGAACAGTATATACAACATTGGATCTAAAACACAGCCCTGGGGTGTCCCTGTGTTTGTAATCTGTGTGCTGAAAGTATGGTTTCCAATCCTGAGAGACTGGTAATTCAGCACCCAATTACACAGGAAGAGTGTCAGTCCAAGAGTGTGGAGTCAGTCAGCTTAGAATAGATAATGGTGTTGAATGCTGAGCTGTAGTCAATGAACAGCGTTAACGCCTAGCAGTCGTTTCTTTCTGTTTTAGAGCGGTATGGATGGCAGTGCAGATGACATCTTCTGTGGATCTGTTTGGTCAATATGCAAACTGGAGTGGGTCCAGAGCATCCGGTACAGTGTTCTGTATATGGGCCAGGATGAGTCATTCAAAGCACTTCATTACAACTAAAGTCAGTGCAACCGTCCTGTAGTCATTAGGACAAGCCACTGCGCTTTTCTTCGGGAGCAACACAATGGTGATGCTAAAGAAAGTTTGTAGATGTCTGCAAAAACATCAGCCAATTCCACAGCACATGAACATACGACCAGGTATGTGGTCGGGGCCGGCTGCTTGTCATGGGTTAACTCTGCTCAGAATCTTCCTCACATCTACAGTTGAAACTGTAAGATGTAGTGGTGTTCCAGCTTAAGGCTGTATTGTTTCTTGGCCTCTTTGATGGATCTACGCAGGTCATACCTGGCCTTTTTGTATACATCAGGATTGCCTGAGACAAATGCAGTGGAGCAGGCACGCAGTGAGGACCAAACTTCACCGTTTATCCAGCATTTTTGAATTGGATATGTCTGGATGCGTTTGGTGGGCACTATGTTTCAAACACAGGTGCTGATGTAACTTGTCGCACCTGTGGCATATTCCTCCAGATCCACAGTGCCATCCTGCTGCATAGATCCATCTCTGAACACCTTCCAGTTGGTACTGGCAGAGGAGTCCTGAAGAATGAGATCAGATTTCTTGGTCTATGCTGTAAATGTCCTGATTACTGAAGGGGCTTGCTTGTGAACCGGATGAAGGCAAGCACTGCATATATATACTGTATACTGAATAGGACAGTGCCCATCTTCATATAGTTATGCCAAAAATGTAAAAAAAACAACAAAAAAACATCAAGGTCCTACTGTTATTAGTATTATTATTTTAGTATTATTTTTATTATTATTATTAGCATTATTTTTAGAGAAATTCTTTTTCTTCTTCTCTTTATTTATGTACGTATTCTATTATTATATTATTGTTTTTTACTGTACATGGACTGCTGCAATACATGACTTTCCCTCTGGGATTAATCTATCTATCTATTTATTAAACATTCTTTACCAGGACAGTACAAGTGCCTTTACAAGTGCCAACAACATTCCCCAAAATCTGCAGGTGACACCACGACCACTCCATGAGGAGTGCAGGTCAGGGTGCTGGAATGGCTCGTTTCTGCGTGATGACTTGTCACATCTTCATAGGGGCATTTTATCATGCACAGTGATTGGATTCATGATGTATATGTGTTGTTCTGGTCACCTCCCCAGTGTCAAGTGCTTGGGTAGATTGCCCTCAAGGTATATTTGTCTCCAGTTAGGTCTGCCGATCTCAAAGACACACTCTCGTCTTCATCAAGAAGATTTGCTCAGCTCTTCTCTGCTGTGGCTAAGGTTTCAAATGTCAACGTGATTCTCTGAGTGGATGTGGACACTATCTACATTCTGTGTGGCTTTGTGGATTACACAAATGAAACATACACAATAACCGTTCTTCAACAAAGTTTGTGAGATTTGTATTCTACTGTTATATAAGGTCCCTAGCTGCTCCCCACTGTCTATCTCTCAGAGAAGGCTGTCATGGTTATGTTGTGGTATCACCTCAAGGGTAACCCCATGATTATAGCAATCACAGTTCTTCCTTGAGGCTCTGTATATTACCTACCTTCTCTCTTACTGACCCTAAAACCTAGTTTTGAGGAGCAGGCACAGCCTTACAGTGAGAAACATGAATTCATGTTTTCTTCCCTTTACAGACCATGCCATCTAGAAAATTGTTTATCAGGTTTTCTTACCATGACCCATTGACCTGGAATTATTGTATGGCCTACAGCTGGTTTGCTTAAATACATGTGTTTAACAAGGTAAATTGTTTCAAATGCAACCGGTTTACCCGCTTTGGAATAACCTTTGCATTCATATTTAGCCAAGCCCTGTTCCTAGTTTAGACTTTAACTGGATTACATTTAAGCAGACTGTATAGTTTTTTTGTTTTTTTTTTTATATCAGCTTACAACTTTTTAAGGCCCACAGAAGCAGGCCTAAAAACCCAGAATTTTTGTAGGCAGCAACAAAGCATTAGTATCAGAGCTAGCAGTCAAATTTCTCTAAATACCATACAGGAGCCCAACAACAGAACTGTTCTGCTCTAATATCACTTGCTTCTTACATAAATAACAACAAAAGACTAGTTTTTGCCAACACAACTAAACACACAGCTGAACCAGAGCACCAGAGCATTTTAATTAAAGAACAGGAGCAGATTAATTTGTTGATATACATGTCAGTCAGTTATGGCTTTCATTACCAAAGACAACTGTTCAGTGTTTCCCTGTATGTTCCTGAATATCAAAGATAACTGTTCCTGTGAAATTCCCTGATAAAGGTTTCCTGGTGATTTCCACTGTGAAATTCCCCCAAACAGATTTCTTGCTGGGCTTGCCATCAACCCAAACAATTGTTGTCACTAAAACCCAGACTTAACCTAGACTTCTTCTCTCTGAGTACATGAATAGATGGTGGGACATTGCAGAGTTCTAAATCACAGTCTAAGCGGTCAAGCTCATTCTAAAGTCTCCTCATTTGGTTTCACGCCAGTTTGAAAGAACAGTGACCACAACTTTGATTGTAATGAGTTGACCAGTTGTCCAAAATGTGGAACAGAAGTTGTACCATCAACAGTATCACTGTTAAAGATATTAATTCTACAGTGGTCATAAAACTTTGTCAAAAAAGTTTTTAGCAGTAACACAGGTTAACTAAACGCATGTTACCTCGCCTCATAAATGATGAATTCAGTCACAAAACTCTTTAAGTTTCTCTCAGTGACACAAGTAAACTTGCACAAAACAGCCACAAAAAATAAGTTTCAGCGACAGATGTAAACTCGCACAAAACACACTTCTCCGTTTATAAAGAGGATGACATTGACTGACTCTGTCTCAAACCTGAATTTCACTTCAGTTTGAGATGGCGTTTACTTACAAGTAGGTTTTAGTAAGCCTTAGGCTCAGAGCATCAATTTGTTAGAAATCTGGGTCTTCAGAAAGAATTAGGAGTCAGAAGGCTGGAGATGAGGTTCAGTGTTGTTTTGAGTTTATTCACACATACAGAGATGCGTGGATACAGCTTGGTCGATCAGCAGTCTTATTCACGTGCATTCAGAGTCATGCATGGGCACCAGGCTTAGGTTATTAGTCCCATCCAGTCTTGTCCAGTCTGGCTCAGGCTTATTCAGTCTGTCATAGTTTTAAGAGGTGAGGGTCAGGGGAGAAGAAAAGGAGGGGTACATGGGGTAATAAAGATAAGGAAGATCAAAGTGTGAAGGGGATCTTGGTGCTGACCATGGTGCACATTAACATAGTTTTACGGTCATTAATGTAGTTCTGCGTCACCAACTGTCTTCCAATAGTGCTGGCATTAACAGGATGACTCAAGGAGGACATCACTGCTCCTTTAGGCAGTAAAAATATAGTTGCCAATAGGCAGATTTTGTGGGTGTACAAGCGGTACAAACAAATTACACCACTGTATATGAATAATTATGTAATTAGATTTTAATAGAGTAGCACAACGAACAGTAAGACTATTAGCACCCCCGGAAGAAAGTGCCCTAAGTCCAGCGTTAAGTACTCCAGCTGTGATTTATCCATCCGCTTTTATGCAGAAGACGTCCAGTCAATGGAGCTCGCTTTATTTTATTTCCTTTTCTCTCACTCTGGGGCAGTGGGACAATTAGCATTTAGATGAAGGGTGCTTTTAGATGCTTCTGGCTGTGGCTGTCTCCATCCTCCTGTGCCCCTGGGGAAACTAGCTGAGGAAAGACTGTTCCTACCTGATGGCTCACACCTGGGCACAGGCCTCCAGGGGGTACTGAACCATCTCTGAGATGGGCACCGTCACCCCTGGTTGTGTGTGTGTATGATAGGTTAGAGGCTAGCAAAGCTCATTCTAAAATAAACTCTGAACCTTGTCAATCTGCAGCAGTATACTCTGCCTAGTCCTTGGGTATTGAGACAACCATTGAGCACACTATGACTCAGTATTTATTTCTGTAGGGGGTTGGTAAGCTCTGCATAAAGAATCTGGATTTCTGGTGTAAAGCTTAGAGGGAGCTTACAGTTCACAATCCAGTTTATTTAAAATTTGCTTTTTATTTCCACATATTCATCAGTGGTTCCTGGCTTGGACAATAACCTTTGTTTTATACCGTTACAATTTACCCCTGTAGTTCACACATTGCCCTCTACTACATATATCATACATACCAACCATAGTCTTCTTCAGCTAATTAACTTCTTCAAAAGTGTTTTGAGTGGCTGGATCAGATGCATCAGAGTTAAAGGTAAAGGTACGTCTGATGCAGGCTGAAACTGTACTGTGCAATAAAAGTAACTCTCCAGAAGGAGGGGTGATGACCAGTGCTTTATAAACTGTGTAAACATCTTGTACATTCACCAAGGCACAATTCACAGCCATCTTTTACATACAGCCAGAGAAATCACCTCATAAGTACACAGTGTTTGGGGTCCAGTGCACCTTCAATACACATTAGTCCAATTAATACACAAATGAATCATGAGTTTGTTCTAGCCAACACAGTTTCAGTGGGGCCCTGTATATGAGCAATGGGAACAAAGATAGGGCAGTGCATTGTTCTTTAGTGCATAACTGGAGAACAACACTGTGGCGTCTAGCACCCCACAACACCCAGATGAAAAGTCTAGCATGTCAGAATGTTCAGAATAGTTTGTATTTATGCTACAATATGTTCTAGGAAATGTTCCTTGCCTTTGACCTATATATGGACAGAACACTCTCTGGTGCGTGTAAATAAACATGGTGAAGAGAAAGAGGCATCCTGCAATTGCAGCTGTCAGGTGGAGCAACGAGCCAGAGATTACATTTATCACAATAACATCCACTCAGCACTGGAACATGACGTAGTGCTATAAAATGTGAAGCAACATGCTCACGGTTAAGCACTGATCACAGCAGCGACACCACAATTTAAACCAAACCACTTCTGTAAAAGTAAAACTGTTCCTGACATGTTAACACATTGGTTATCTTAAGTTCAGTATGAAGGATAGACAGGCCATACTGTCCTCTTCATGACACCCACTGGTCTGCAATCACCTTTTTCTTTTCAAAACCCTCCTACCAGACAACCTATGAACTTGCATCAAATGTGTACAGCACAGCACTGCTTTACTACAGAAGCTAGTTGTGAAGATAGCAAAGCAGACCTCTAGGCGTATGGGTGGACGTGACAAATGTGCTCCTATGCCTGCTGTGGCAAGATTTCTGTGTTTTTCCTTGTATTCACACATCAGCTGTTTGCTATATGACCTCTTCACTGGGTCTGTCTGCTTTGGCAGTGAGCTGTCTGTGTGTGTTTTTAGTTCTTTCATCTTTAACTGTCTAATGTTAACCTATTTGTGGTCTTCACTGGACAGGGGTGTCTGTGGTGAGTGGCTGTATGATATCTATGTCAGTCTAGTATGTGTGTGTTTCTGATGTTGCTGGTGTTTGGTATTAGTGTGTTTGAATATGTAGGGTAAGGAGTGTACTGCTGTTAGGAATGCAGGGCTGGTCTGCCTTATGAAGCATCCGGTCCCACTTTGGCCGTTTATCTGATCTGGTGTTCAGTATTTACTGCTAACATGAAAATCTAACTTTTTTTTACTAGTGATTTCAACAATGTTCATTTCAAATTCTGCAAGATGCATGAAGTTTTAAAATTAATTACTATATGCTCAGTTTTATAGATGCACAGTTTAACTTTTAATGAGCATATAGGATTTAAAAAAAGAATTTGACTTTTTTTGTTGTTTTACTTTAAGTACATTTCTGTACTTATACTTCTATTTAGGTAAAAAAAATCTAAGTCATACTTTAACTTTAAGTATTTGTTTTGCTTATACTATATTACTTTTATTTAAGTAAGGGACTTTTGCCACATCTGAATTTATGTTTACCTCATCTGACATACCATGAAAGAACGTACTCCGTACTCTGTATTCTGATCCTGGCATTAAACCATTGGTTTTCGAGCTAGTCCTCAGGGCCCCCAGTACACTGAGGACCACTTTAAGATCTACTGACTCTGATGACATCTCTGAGCTGGTCAGAGATGCATTTGACTATTTGTAACAGCCCTTAGACACACATTTGAGACACACTGTGCAGCCTAGTGAAAATGCCTATATCCCTCCAAACGTTAATACCAGGTATAAACAGACCCTTTTGGCCTTTTAAAATGCAATGTGTTCATAAAACTGCCCAAACTGTCCAGGTTTTCTTAGCCCAAATTTTCCTGAATTAAAAAGCATCACAGGGCTCAAATCAGAAGCCTGCTGTTGCAGAACATCGCAGCAAAACGAAAAGGCTGTTCATCCTTGCTCCCGAGGCACCCAGGTGAGAGGAGAAAATAAACCATAAATCTCAGCCCCGTTTCAGCATCTTTATCTTTAGAAAGTGTCAGGCCAGCCGCTCCTCTGTACAGCAGCAAATCCCAGAGCAGAGATGAGTGCACAGGCAGCACTAATACCATCTGCCTGTGGGACATCCTGTGACGGCGCACCGCAGCGCTGCCAGCCACAAGCAGGTGATGGGTGATAGGAAGTCAGCATCACACCTGTGTCATGCCAAGTGGAACGACCACACAAACAACATGATATTGTGGGAAGTGGGATTGACATCTTCTACCTTAACCCACAGGAGGGGGTACAGACCACTGTTTGGGGGCATGTTAGACAGTATACTATTTACTTTTATTTCAAACATAGCCATCCAACTTTTTTGGTATTATACCTTTTGCATTTCTAACTTCATCAGCTATACCAGGCAAAGTGACGTTTGTGAGTAAAATCAGGTTCTCTGTCTAAATAATGTACTACACACAAATACTACACTGTAGGTACTATGTACTAATCTTAATAGTATGGGTTTGGGAGGCTAGTACAAAAAATATTAGCATATATTGTGTGAGGAAGTGATGAAGCTTACATCATACCAAGCTGGACCCTGAAAGCTTTTTTATAAAACTTAAACAAATAAATGCGCTATTTACTTCAGATTTGGGTTAAACTCACATTTATACACTATTTCCAGTCCTGCCACCACTTTAGCCACTTTCGTATCACCATCCGTCATCTTTTGAAAATGTTCAGGGCGTGAGAAGCTCTGCCCTTTTTATTTCCAGTTGTGTCCTTTATTACTACACTTAAAAAAGTATTTTTGCATACACTCAACACTATATAGTACACACTCAAAGACTAGTTAGGATTAGTGTTAAGTGCGCAGTTGGGACACACCCTATGTGGACATCACTCCTTATTACTGAGTTTAGGTGTTTTAGTAGGCAACATCTGAGAACTGTGAGTCTTGAGCATAACGAAATGAGTTTCCATGGCCCAGCAGCGGAACACACACCTAATATCAGTATGTTCAGTACCTAGTTCCGGAGTGGTGTAGAGCTGGCTCCCACTTGAACAGTGGAAATGGGTTTTTTGGAGTGGTGAATTCTGCTTAACTGTCTGGTAATCTAATGGATGAAGCTGAGTTAGATGCAATGCTAGTTTCCAACAGTTTGGCAAAGGTCCTTTTCTGTTCCAGCATGCCCCTCTGCACAAAGTCAGCTCCATAAATACATGGTTTGACAAATTCCAATGGCTGGTACAAATCCCTAACCTCAACCCCACTAACCTTCTTTGGGATGAATTGGAACGTCGATTGCCAGTCAGGTATTGTAATCCAACATCAGTGCCTGACCTGAACTATATCCATAGTTTTGGAATGGGATGTCCAACATCTACAGCTTTGGAAAACATTAAGAGACCACCTCAAAATGATCAGTTTCTCTTTTTTTGTGTGTTTTACCGTATCTGGTTTTGTGTTTGACCAAAATGAGCAGTTCTGTTTCATTCTATACCATACCGGAAACATGTCTCCCAAATTCCAGATTAAATATTGTATGTTAGATCAGTTTATTTAGAAAATCACAAATGACGCCTCAGGAAGCCTGTTTTTTGACCGTTCATTGCTGTGCATTTCACCCCAGCCACCCTTTGCCAGCTTTTCTGTAGGTCACTTTAAGTCATCTTATGGTGGTTAAGTGACATTGGAATGAGGTGGCACTCTTCACGGTCAGTAGGGAGTGGTTTTGGCCCTCTGCCAGTCTGTAGCTGTGTTGTCCCGTGTGTTTGCTGTTTGCCCTTGTTCTTTTGAACCAGACGCTCGCTGTATCTGCCAGTAAAGTTAGAACCAAACCTCCTGTTCCTCACTAAGGACCTGCTGTGCATGTGGAGATGCTGATGCTTTCCCGAGCTGTAGATGTGATGGTCAAGTGTCCACATACTTTTTTTAGTGTAAGTGAGTTAAACTACACTGTGCAGTTTACAGCGAGAAGAGTGGGAAAGCGCTGGCCTATGTTAACGAATACTTTAATGCCTCACAGTAATAAAAGTGAGTCTGTCTTAATGTAATCTGATTGAGCTATCTTCAATTTCCTTTTTAGACGGCTTGCCGCAAAGGCCTAAATGAATAATTTAAGCCATATGGGAAACACCCTGCGGACGTACTATGCGTTCTGTACACTACTGAATTAGCAATGCTAGCAGAATAAATCCTGCTCGTTCACTTTAGCATGTGCAGATGGCTGCATATGTAATTTGAGTCTGATTAATATTGCCATCTCTGCCTGTCTATAGGAAACACAGGGAAAATTATGACAGGGCAAGGGGGATGTTTAGTGACAGGAGAAGGGGGAGCAGACCCAAAACAGATGAGGCCCCCCAAAACCATGCGTCCTTTACACACAAACAAATCCACACACACACACACACACATCCACACGCACACACACTCCTGCTCTTATCTCAGCGGATGGGTCCCATGGGATGAGACCCATTAAACTCCATTATCTTGAGAGAGAGAATATGAGACTGAAGCATTGATCTGTCAAGGCGAAAGGGGAAGATGCCTATCATCCCATGTGGTGGTCCTCCTGAAGGGCCTGACATTTTCAGAAGACCCCTGAAGCTCAGTGGTGAATCCGTGTCATGGACGCTTTGTGTCCAGCTGTCACTGACCTTGACTCGGCCCCTGCTCTCTGTTGCCTAAGCGAGCATCACCCCGGCAGCCCTGATCTCATCTGCAGACAGAAAGGCCTTAACTGTGGAGTTAGATGATGACGTTTTCAGTGTGGAGCCTCGCTGTGAGAGTACGGAGAACTGCAGAGTCGGCAAACCAGATGAGCAGCATCTACACAGAGTTCAGATACAGAGATAAAACAGTCTGCCGTCTGCATTAGTGCTACACCTGGATGAGATCTACTCTATTCTCGTTTGTTGTTTCCTCCTTTTTTGTTACTCTCTTTCTCTCTGTCATTTCTTCTTTCTTTTTAATTCAATTTTATGAATACTCTTAAGTCTCTCTCTCTACCATTTTCTCTCACCATCCTTTGTCTTTTCTTTTCTCTTCTGTTCCTTCTTTGTTGCATTTTACTCTTTCTCTCTGTCCTTCTCTCTCTGCCTCTCTTTCTTTCTTTACTTTTTTCTTTTTTAACTACTCCTAAGATTACTTTCTCATTTTGATTCTTTTTTACTTTCTCTTTCTTTCTCCCTCACCCTTTCATTCTTTCTTTCTTCTGTATTTTTCTTTTGTATTTCTTTTATAATTCACGTTCTCTATTTTTTATTTTCTATTCTATTCTCCACCTTTTTTCATCTCTTTGTTTTTTGCTGTGTCCTTTTTATTCTTTATTTCTTTTTCTGTTATTGTCTCATTCTTATTCTCATTCTTTGTCTCAGTCAGGGGGGCTAAGGGAGAGCAATGAAAATACCCGTTTATCTCAAGCTTTTACACCTGGACTGAAAGGTTGTGTCAGATGAAAGAAATGCGCTAATTGCTGACAGTGAAGTCAGTGCTGTCTGCAGTGGGTGAATCTGTAAGATCTGACCTGCCCTTAATACTATTAGACACAGAGCATCTTTTTATACAGACACATTTCTAATCTAGATGATCTGGAATAAGGCTCCTCTGGAACTGCTTACTGAATTGTCTTACTGTGCGAAAAGCTCGTATTAATAACAGTCATTTACATTATTTGTTCTAGCCCTTGCATAAGATCAGTGAGTGACAGATATAAAGCAGATACAAAGCGGGAAATGAAAAACAAACAGACTCGACCACATCAGCCACATATCATCTTCTGACTCGGAAAACACCAGACGACAGCAGATGTAATGAAATGCGTATTTGAAAGATTAATAAAGATGACTTTGAGGGGCTCATAATTAATAAAACATTACATGCTTGTTTTAGCCTCCCCCTTGGCTCACAGCGGGTAAATGTATTTCATCTACTGAGACCGGACGCTCAGCGGGAGCTTGAGCATCACCCTGTCGTTGAATGAGGGAGGGGGAGAAAGGAGGGATCCTTTTTATGTCATGTGAGCTAATTGCCATCCAGTGGCATCTGCCCATTGTGCCCACTATGCCGGCTGGCGTGGTTCATTATAAACCACTCGCACATGGCCTTGGGGACTTGCCTCAGGGGCCACCAGAGTGAAAAAAAAACATTACACCTTCTTCTTCCTCTCTTTTGTTTTTTGTGCTACTAACAACAGCCCATATTCTCAACCCCAACACTCCCCAGCAGTGGAATACAAAAACAACATTAACATCACAGGAAATTAAGAGTTGTCCTTAACACATATCTGCACATATATTCTCAGTACAAATTCGGGCAATCAAAAATGTATTTACTTTGGATATATAATTAGTCCAGGTACTTTTCATTTGTTTTAACTACTTTTTATAACACACCGCATCTAATCGTTTTTTAATTAGTGTTTTTTAATAATACAAAATCAAGTATGATTCTAAAATAAATAAATAACTATCCAGAAATTTACAATGTTATTGTAAATAAATAATTACTGTATATTTCTTCTCATTTAAAACATCTTGTTACCGGGTGAAACTTCTAAAAGTACATTTTGACAATACACCCCATACAACACAACAGCTTGCCAGTTAAATAGCTAACATGGTTTACTAACATCAGTCAACTTATTTTTCACAGTGGAATACCTGGTGACTTTCAGTAGCTAATAGGTTTTCATGTTAAACCAAGAACACAAAGCCTACAGACTCAAACATACCTATAACGAAAGTCAGTGCGCACCTGCTTAAACGTGTTTTGAGTCATTGGGTGTTTCCAAGTAGGCTACGGGTGATGAGTTGTATGCTGCAGATGCATAAGATTGGCATTGTGTCTCTGTGTGTGTATAAAAGATGCTGCAGAAATGAAGGTTTAACTGATTGGTTAAAAAGGTATTGGTGGATGCTGCGGGGTGGTGCATGCAGGAAGGGTTGCAGCATCATGGCTCTCTTGTGTATTTGTACCCTTCAGGACGTTTGCCGTCTCTTCTCAGCCGTCTCACCACTGGGCAGAATGCCTTAAAGTGACATTAATTATTGAGAAGCCTCCGAGCGACGGATGCTGGAGCTTTTAAGCACAAAGTGCTGCCTGACGTCCAGGCTGCCCCCCTGTGACAAATGAAGGGTAATAAGATTACACGAACGCTCTTTGTTTTTTTACCCCCTGACTAATGGACAGTGTGTGACGGATGGTGTTCAGACCTGATTAATAGCTGAAAGGTGCACAGATGCATTGATTAGAGTACCATAATCTCCCTGATGTTGTGTTTAGCTAATTAGCTTTTTACTATTATCAACCCAAGTCTTTACTTGTGGAGTTAATATCACGTGTCTTGTTCAACAACGTTTGATTTGCCATAAGAGTATTTAAAGTTTGTCTAGAGAGCGTCTACTGGTGCAGCTTATGTCTCTCTCTTTCCTCCTCTAGCTCTGTGTTTTTTTCTTAGTTACTACTTCTCATTTAATTTCCCACTTTTTTTCTCTCTCTTTCTTTCCTTTTCTTCTCTCTCTGACTTTGTCTCTCCTCTCTCTCTCTGCCTCTCCCAACTCCGCACCGCATTTTTCTCTGTCTTGTTCTGTCTGCGGTCTATTCTCATTTTATCTGTGTCTCAAACGCACACACACGCGTAGACACACACGTAAAGACACATGGAGTTCACTTCAATACTGCTTCTGTCACAGAAGTGAGAGACAGGGTGGAGAACAGCAGCAGTTTCCTAGCTGCGCTAGTGTATTATTGCATCTTTAGAGCTTTTCCTTCCTCTGCTTTGTAAACATAATTTAATTTCAACTTGTGAAGAGAGTCTAATAGGCTTTTTAGAACTGTGCATTATGATTTTGTTTGTGGTCAGTTTGTGGTCTTTTCACTTCAAACAAGAACATATGCAATTTGGCCAGGGGTGAAAGATAGTACTGACATTATCTGTATATGTTTGCAAAACCTCAGAGTCATTTAATATGCTGCATGCGTCATCTGGTATTGGGGCTACTGAGTCAGAATGAAGTCATTGTGTGAAACAGAATCTCAGTAACAGTAGAATCTAAGTAGGTGTACACATGTGGGGATATGTGGGTAACTAACACAACTGTTCTTCCTTAATATTTTATTAGAGTTAATATACATAGAAACACAGTAACTTGTGTATTTAATTTGTACTCAACACTTTATCAGAAATAGCGACTTACACTTACTAGGCACTTCATTAGAAACAGCCACTGTATGGGTCTAGAGTACAGACATTCAATTACAGACTGCAGCCCATCTGTTGTCATGCACAATATGTCACCCTCTTTACTCTTTGCTAGTGATCAGTTTCAAACCACAGTGTTGACGAGATATTACTTGGAAGTGGGCCATTCCGCAGCAAGAGTGGCGTTGTAGTGTGTATGGTGCTGGCATCAAGCGTAGTAAACAGTTGTGTTGCTGGGGTTTTTACTCATGTGAAATGTAATTTTGACAATTTTCAAGTGGTCCACCACACATGTATACAGTGTGGGCAAAAGCTGTAGGCACCTAACTGATTAAACCATGTGTGGGTCAAAATGTGTTTTACTTAGTGCCGCATTGATAAAAAATGAGTTATTAGTACCCGACTATACCGAATCTGATACCTTGCTGAATTGCTCTGAATGAACTAGATATGAATGTAAATGAAGGCAGTGTATCATAACACTTAATTGTTCAAATCTAGCTTTAGCTTTAGATTTAACGCTATACTAAAACATTAGGTACCTTGAATCAACCAGCATGCAGTGGAGATCAGTGGGTTTTGTGTAAGCAAAGTACATTTCATAGTTTTAAACCTTCTATTTTATACTGCCTCAACAGCAGTCTCTGAACTGTGTCCAGATGTTTAGCATTTTTGGAACTGGTCTTTAACTTGCTCCCGCTCTTCGGGACTCCACTTCCCAGAGGGCCACGCTCGATGACGTCATGTCTACGCCCCCCCCGTTCTGACTCCGTGATACGCTCTAGGTCACCTGAGTTTTAGCCACAGCTGTTAGCAATCACTTTCTTCCTGTATTTAAGCCACATACAAACACTCACGCTTTGCCAAACTTAGTTTAGCATTCCTGAGCTTTCCTTTCTCGTGTTGTCTCATTCTTGTTTCCGACTCCCTTCGTCCCTCTACTACTCTTTCGCTTAATCCCGTTTGCTCGTGCTCTGACTCTACGGTTTGATTCTGCGCTTTCTCACTTTGGTTTTCCCCTTCGGTCTTCCCCTGTAAACCTGATTGCCCTCGCTGCTTGTTCTATCTGGTTCTGACCTCCGCCTGTCTCGGACTCCGATTTAGCTTCTCCCTTTGTTATGCTGTTTACTGGTGCTTGCTGAGCTTGCCTGTTTGTGAATAAACCGTTTCTGTTTTTTTAATTCTGCACACGTCGGTCTCGAAGTCTTTTGTCTAACACTATTAAGTGTAACCAAACTATTTTGAATTGGTTTACAACCTAAAGCTCACATGTATTTTTTTTCCTCGATAAGATTTATTTAATATTAAAGCAGCAAAATAAAAAAGCTTAAAAAAAAAACATCATCAAAAGAATTGTTCCACCCCGTATTAATACAGAGAGGAGGTCAAGCTCCTCACAGAATGGTGTGCTGCCAACAACCCCTCCCTTAATTTCAGCAAAACCAAAGAGCTGCTCATTGACTTCAGGAAGGGGGGAAGAACACACACACCACTGAACATTGGAGGCACGTTGGTGGAAAGAGTGAGCAGCTTCAAGTTCCTCGGTGTCCACTTAGCCGAGGATCTTACTTGGACAATCAACTCATCACACCTTGTCAGAAAGGCCCAACAACGCCTCCACTTTCTACGAAGGCTGAGGAGAGTCAACCTGCCACAGCAGCTCCTCTGCAACTTCTACAGATCCACCGTGGAGAGCATCCTGACAAGCTGCATCACTGTGTGGTATGGTAGTGCCACCTCTGCTGAGCGCAAGGCCCTGCAGAGGGTGGTAAAGACTGCACAGCACATCACCGCATCTACCCTTCCACCCATACAGGACATCTACAACAAGAGATGTCTGAGGAAAGCAGTCAACATATCCTCAGACCCCACACACCCCAGCCATCCCCTCTTCCAGCCTCTGCCCTTCAGAAAGAGGTACCAGAACATCCGAGCCAGAACCACCAGGTTCAGGAAAGGTTTTTACCCTAGAGCTGTCAAACTGGTCACACCAGCAGCGCCTAACAGAACATGACTAGACCACTAAAGACTGCTACTGATTTCTAGTTCCACTACCTCACAGGACTGTTTGCACTGCACTTTAACTCAACCTGTATACTTTAACATCCAGCTGTGTTTTTATTTTGTTCTTATTTATCTATATTTATTTAACTATACTGAACATCTGTACAAAGCAATTTGGCTGTTACTGAACATTAAGCTGCTATTTTCCCACCTGCACTGTACACTTTATATATCCATACTGTTTAAACCACATACTTACTGATACTGCGCTGACTCTTTGCACATGTACTGTACTGTACTGTTTGCACACATTGTTTTTGTCTATTTGTCTTGGCACTACACTATTTATATATATATATATATATATACACACACACACACATTCTTCAACTGCATTTGAGAAGTAGCCTGACTGTGTTTCGTTATACTGTACAACCCTGTATTGGTATAATGACAATAAAGTTGAATTGAATTGAATTGAAGGGTCGGATTGCAACGCTATTCAGAAGGAAGAAAAAGTTTACCAGGAATAATAAATAAGACGGATATGGGCAATATTTATTGAGCTACCCATACACATTAAGAAGTAGTGTCTCTCAGTATGGTGCTGGAGCACCATGTTTGCTAACCCATGCAAGTGTGAAACTTATTAATTGTATGTCTTATAATGTCAAACCTACCAACTAAGTTTCATTCCTGTTGGTTGATTTTTTTTGGGTGCAACTATTTGTGACACGATTCTTTAGATGATGAGTGTGCTATTATGTTATTCTACTCAATTAAAAAAACTATATATGATAGTGGGCTAAAGAATGGGTAACACAAGTTGTGCATGGCAGCTAATGGCCTACAGTCTCTAACTGCATCCTACAAGGCGTAGGTGTTTGTAATAAGGCCCCCACTGAGAGTATATGGCAATAATGAGTGAAATCATACCGCACGCCCTCATATCAATCATCGTCATTGTAGTGCAGCGGTAAACTTCACTTTACAGCCATGAGTGGGAGGTGTGAAAAACAACTCCACAGCTTCCATGCAGTCCGCAGATGACTTAGACGTTAGAAAAGCTTTAGAGGTGGCCTCCGTGACCTGCTGCTTCTGAGTCCAGAGCCTGACCAAAAGTCCCCAGCCGCCCACATGAAACACAGCAACTTCGGTTTTCCACCGCATTGAAGTAGCAGGTGGCTGTGGGGCATAGAGCAGCACTGGCTGTTCCCATCAAAACTGCTCCACTGCTGCTAAATCCAATGTCCCTTCCAGGACTTGATTTGGATTTGGAACACTGAGTGTTGCTGACGAAAATTCTTTCCACAATGAAAATGTCACATTTTACAGTGAACCATATGGCAAAAATATATATTTAACAACTTAAATGCTTCTTCACACGTATGCTTCTGAGGTTTGTAAACAAGTTGCAACAACGAAAAACACCAGCAAAATGTAGTACCACATTTTATAAGGCTATGAAGTTAGACTGATATGGACAATATTTACTAATGAACATACAGATACAGAGTCTCTGGTGTTACTGGTGTGTGCCGCCTTCTATTCACTGATGCCAATGGCATGCTATGATAGTATGCACACGACCTGACCCCTCACAACCTCTTCCAACTGCTCAAGTTGCTTTTGAACTCTGCTTTGAGGCACACTTCAGTTGCAAGGGATGCTACCAACAAACAGCACAAGTCAGGATGGAAAGATTCTGCAACCTTCTATAGTCAGTCAGGTAAGACAGCAATAAAACCTGTTCTTGCTTACATTGCATGCGCATTACATGGCAGAGCGTGAAACTTGAATCATTCATATGTCCCACTAAGTCTCATTCCTGGCGGCTGATTCCTTCTGAGTGCAACTTTTTTTGACATTGAATGTATATGCACACAGTAAACAGAGGCTTAGGAGCTAAAACTTTAAGGCGATGGTGGTTTTCTTAGCAGTTTGATAGTATCTATTTTGCAGTGACTGGAAAACTTAAGACTGGTGTGTTAAGCACACATAATAAACTAATCCTAGCTGCTGTAAAAGGCTAAATCTGTCCTCACAATCTACATGTCCTTAATGGATATTTCATTATCGTCCCTGTAGGAATATCAAAGATTATCGTTGTTGCAGTCATGGCTTAAGCAACAATGAGGCATGATACATTTAGCACAAAAGAATCAGTGGTTGTATGAGCCCATAATTCATATTGAATTAGAATATTTTGGCAGTAAAAAGTTTCCTGTGAGGCCCTAAACATATCTCTGGGCTAGTTTCAGTTTGGAGAGACAGAGATGCCTGCTATCAGCATATGCCTCAGTGTACTGTAGTTGTTCAGTGTTCTAAAAGTGTTGACAATATGCATGATGTACTCAGAGAAGCAGATTGTATATTAGTATAATTGGTAAGTATATTATCTGTCCCTAATTACATCTACACCACAGAGGACAGTTAAACTTGCATGTACCTTGCTATTCAGCCCAATGAAGGCCTGTAAGGTTCTCCTGTGTGATCTAACTCTTTGTGTAACAATGCCCCTGTGAATCTTAAGCTGGAACATGTCTAATGGAACAGCTTCATTGATTTGTCTCCTCGCATGTGGTCTAAGATAATGCTCTCTTTGGCATATTTGACTTACAACCATTTTTATTACCCACATAAAATGGTCAACCAGTGCTGTCAGCATTTAAGCAAGTGGACGCATACCCATAGCATGTGAAATTTATCGTTCCGCCATATAGAAATCACTAAGCAAATAGGTACACTACCATAAACCTAGATAATAGCCCACCATTCCAATCTGTGTACATAAAGTTAATGCACTTAAAAGCTAATGCTGATGCTTTTTACAATACGAGCACTAATAAGATGTCGCATAGTCACCTTGTGCTTTTTGCTAACCCTTTCTAGAATGCTGTAGCCCAAATGCCATGCTGTAGCAGTCAAATACTCCTATCTTGTTCATATCTGTAAGATTTGCTCAATTACCTGTTGTTTTCCTGTGCATAATAAGTAAACAGAAAAAAACACTGATTGAAAACATACTTGTATTGGGCAGGTGTTTCTGTTTTCTAGTTTATAAACGTTACTCCAATATTTTGTAACTAAATGTATCTGTCTGTAGCATAAAGTTAAAAAAACAAACAAACTGAAAAATCACAGCCTCTTAACACTCCTGTAACAGAAATCAGTGGGAAGGTGCGTGAATATTCAATGCTACTTATAGCTACACTTTTCCAATTCTGAGACCTCCATGGTGTAGATGTGTAAGTGCACACTACATGCAGAGAAACACTTTGTAACACTGGCCATGCTTCGGACTAAATCCCTGACTGGATGAATCTAATGATGGTGGGCTATTTACAGAAAACTTTAGACCAACCTTGGTTGGTGCAGAGCTGTCGAACTTCAAGTCCACACTGAAGAACTGAACCATATTCACAAGGGAATTCAACACAGAGTATGTTTTTCTCAGTGCACATCAGAGCTGTACTGTCTGCACACCCTACGTGCTGTAAGATTGTACTCTTTACAGATGCTCAGAATGAAGTTAAACTCAGTCAAAACAATTAATCAATGCAAATATGAACATGAATAAATGTGAAAAGTATTTTTAGCATTGCATTAAAAATGCATTTTGTCTCTTAGCCAGCTGCATTTTTTTGGTGTTGTTGTTGGAAGTGTGGCCACACCCCTGTCCATCAGAATATTATAGGTATTGAGTGGTGCCTGTTGGATCTGAACTCTACTGGGTTGTAGATCTTCAGGACAGGATTGAGTTCCCCTGACATGGACAAACATTTAAATTCTTCACACTTTGTACAAGAACTAAAAATCTCAAACTTGCGTTTTTCATTCTGATGTTTACCAACCTCATCTGTACCATTAGCAGATGGATCAATTCGAACAGACAATCATTTCAATGCTTTTCTCTTAGTGACGATCCACAGAATTTTCTAAACTCATACAATAATCTGATATATGACAAAACACTTAAAACTACACTAGTATGTATTCAACCATGTATCAGACCTGAATATATGATCCAGAGATTATGTATGTATGTATGTATATGCTCAGTATTTGATTCTTACTGTCATGCTTCCGGGCTTCCCTGGCTCAGTCGCTCCCCCAAACTCAACTTCCCAGAGTGCATCACCCAATGACTTCTCACACACCTGTCTCCAGCCTCCCAATCATTCTTGCTCTAGATCTCCTGAGTACTAACGCCTGTTGTTATTCAGCCAGTCTGCATATACATAGTCGCATATAAGACGCGTCTTTTCGTTCCTTGACTACCGAGCTCTGCCTTATCCTTATCGGCTTTAAGTTCTGATCTACTCTCTGACTTTCGATCTCCTTCCGCTCTTCTGACAATTCTCCCTGTTTTCCCTCTCTACTTTGGTTGCTTTGCTGACTGCTTAGCCTGGTTCTGAGCTTAGGCTGTTGCTCTACTCTGATCTCACTTTCTCCCTTCATGTTTGGTCGTGTTTTGGTGCTATGTTCAACTGCCCGTTTAAAGCTCATTTGACTTTTAGCTCTGCGTGCGTCGGTCCAAGTTCTTTCTGACACGTGCATATGTACACAGCGTATATGTACAAATTTTTAAAAATATTCTTGATCTTAAATATGCCATGTATCAGATTCTGTGTGGGTCGTTTTAGCATAATAAAAACGTTACGGTTGTTGAGCAAAGTCTTTTGGATAGGTTGGTGTAAAATGATGCATGCTACAAACATACCATCTCAGTATGGCACCTTTGTATATTAAATGTTGATGGTAAATCAAAAGTAAGCTTTTCTTGAGGGTCAATTTTCCTTAAAGCACTCTTTATGTAAACAGTTTTAAGTCAAAAGCTTATTTCCAAACTATTGCAGAACTATATCTCATACACCGGCAGCTCTGTAACCTTAGGCATTCCCTGGTTCATTTCACCACCACTGTGAGCAATTGTATTTAGCATGAAGCTTTTGACATCAAACTACTCTGAATGACTTACTGTAACTTAGCCAATGTGCTTTAGCCAACAGACATTTTTCGCCAGCTTCTGTTACTAGTCTGTTTGCGACAACTAGTTTCAATTCTTTTCTAAGTATGAAGTTCTTGTCCTTGGTGATAAGCTGTAGGTTGGGTAGGTTTATTAGGTTGATTCCTTAAAGTTTTACTATCGTTCATTGTCAATGACCACATGGTACACTTTATTCATCTAACACACACTCTGCTCTGTAGCAGGTTATTTGGCCAGTGTGGTTGCATTTGTAAAATGAAATAGGGCAAGATGCATGTGATAAATCATATTTGCTGGGGACCAAGGGGCAAGTTTTTGGCAGTAATCCTGTCTCTGGATGCTGTCCCTTTAGCTGGAAGGGATAATGAAAATGAATTAAGGAGTGAATTAGAATGCAGCAGGACGTACTGGAGCACTCTGTTAGATTAAGGTGGGGAGCAGGACAGGTTGTAATGCAGCACCTGGCATGAGTTTGTGTCAGGAACATCTGCCTGTGTTTATTCTAATTGTCCCCGATGGGGGAGAGAGAGAGAATGAGAAAGAGCGAGGTAGTGAGAAAGAAGCATCTGCTTCATGGAGTGGAGCTAAAACTCCTGTTGTTCGTGTGATTTCCCAATCTGCAACCTCTCCAATCTCTCTATTGCCCTCTCAAGGCTGAAGAAGTAAGCTAAGGGTTCAATCTGCATTTTGGCTAAAGGCTATACCTTTCAAAAGTCCTTTCAGATAACATGACATAGCTTTGAGCTTTATGCCCCTGCACACATGCTCACATTTTCATAATAGTGAGCTCAGTCAGTCAAATGCAACACAAATTGGCAGCAATGCTGCATCATTAGCATACGTCTGCCCAGAAAGCACAATTAGTGTAACTCCAATGACTCCAAGCAGCGGCCTTTGCGAGCAGTATGAACACGCTTAAAGGCAAGACAGACGTATCCAGTAACCTGCGTGCCAAACTCCTCCAGACACTTTTCATTACTGAACAAGGGACGCAATTAAAAATCATTTCAGTTTTAATCTTACGCCTCTCTTTCCAATTAATCATGGCAGAGTGCAGTTTTTTCAGCCCACCCCTATTATGGGGGAAAGTGAACCCCCATTTATTCTGAAAAGTAATTACTGAGCCCTATCTGCAAATGAAGAAACTACGGAAACTCATAGCTGTCTGGATCCGCTAATGTTTTCTGCTAAGGGGCGGGCAATATGGCAAAAGTGTAACATACAAATACTTTCACGGTACATGATATTTACGAGTATTCTGTTTTTCTGAAGCTTTACCACATTTTTTTTGACACCTACTCATTAAACCTTTGTTTGGAAGGTGGTGTGTCACCCCTTCACTTCAGTAACAGTTTTCATTTCTATGGAAAGGTTCTGGACTTGCTACAAAAACATTAGTGAAGTCAGGTACTAAGGTTAGTTCTCAATTGTATACTCATGTGTGGCTGCTCTAGAGTATGCTAGCTAAACTTTGGTGTATTTATTAATTAGTGGGGGAGACCAAATACTTTTGAACACTGTCTGGTTCTACGCATTTCCACCAAAACTAAAAAGGTTCCAAACCTGAAATCTTTGTTCCCAGCTGAAAACAAATCACAATAGTAATCTATACACTCCGCAGCACCCTCTGCTGACGTTGATGTTGTATCATTTGACATTCCTTTGTTCCAATAAAGACTGGTGCAAACATAGATTGGATATATCACCTGATGAGCCCAGTGTGCTCTAATTGGTCTGCTCACCCACTCTGTTCTAACTGGTCTGTCAGAGCAGCATCCTGTTTTTGTTTTTGTTGTTTGTTGTTTGATCAGTTTTTATAAATCTTAACACTGAAATTAGCATCTTGTGTTTCAATTTGGGCAAATGTTGACAATTATATATATCACTCATATAGATACATTGCCAGCCCTCTCATGGTGAAATCTTTTTTAGGATATACTCAGTGGTTCACACATTGACGATACTGATAGCATACTCAGGAAAGCATATTATGACTCATTAGATAGACTGAATATCCATAACCGTCATATTCCCTGCCTCTAGTTTCTATCAGAGACAGGCCTATGTGTGACGTGCATCAGCTTATTTGAGGGACAGAAGAATATGGTACATTAATATTTACTAGTCCAATGGGGGTCAAGCCAGAATGTATTCACTTCTCTTCAATAAAAGATGGCCGTAATACACTTGCTCTCTGTCTGCCGAATTCTGAGCAGATTTATCGCAGTGGAGCTTTTATTAATCTTACTACTGCTTTCTTGTGCCTGCCGTTTGTAGCTGTAAAGGGAAGGACGCTGGCTGTGTGCTTTAATGGACGCTGCCTAAGCCACTGTGGACTTCCTGACGAGGGGATAAATCAATGGAGAGATATACCGCTCAGCAGATTGAGAGAGAGAAAGAGAGTTGCCAGCAGCTCCAACAGAGCTGTAATCATGAACAAAGCTGAGAAACTGGAATTGTGTTTCTTGAAAAGAAACAGATTTCTGCAGGCCTTTTAAGTTCAACGCCTGCTGACTTGTTTTTAACGACCAGCTGATACATGGCCGATCAGCCCCAGAACAGGCTGGTTACAATAATGTCCCAAATTACTCCAGCTTTCCTCTAATGTCACGAACACTGAGTTATCTGTTTGTTAGACACACCCACCATGTACCTGCACTTAATGGCCATTTTATAAGACGCATCTTTCATATAAGAGCACTTAACATGTTTGCAATTACTGCCCATAACTACCTTCTAACCAGCCCAAATTCTGATCAGATTTTATTTGGGTAGAGGACCTTTCTCAGCATAGCAGTTATACTAACATAGAAGGGTCATGCTAAGTAACATTTTAGTGTGCGATGCAGTGATGGCGGCCAGATCTACCACACTGATGACCTGAGTGCCCGTGCCAGGGAACAGAAAGTTGGAGATACAAAGCCTCAATACCTCTTACCATCTTCTTCCATTTTAGTCATTCTATAATACCTAATCACTGGTTATGGCCACAAAGCACTACTGACTGGAGATTTTGGTGGAGTTCAGCAGTGAATTTAACATGTTAAAAACCCAGCAACACTCCTGAACACCCCTTTGCCCTTTGCGCTTTGCACTGATGGATGAGGTAGAAACAAATTACGTAGCAACATATGGGCTACACTCAGTCACTGTAACCCTATATAGTGTATCTAGACTGTAGGTTTCTATGATGAAAGTGTGGCAACAAGCTGATTATGCCATTTGGTTCATCTATATTTTACCCCTGGGTAATATTATCCGTTCTCATGGCCTCAATTTTCATTGTTATGCCGATGATATTCAGATTTACCTCAGCCTCAAACCCACCGACTCTTCTCCACCTTCCTCACTGCTGCACTGCATTCAGGAGTTGACAAACTGGTTGAATGCTAACTTTCTGAAGCTTAATAGTAAAAAAACTGAGTTTATAATTATTGGTACTAAGACAGCTGTCTCTGCTCACTCCGACTGTGTGCTTGTCGTTAATGACACACCTGTCACCCCATCCACTACTGTGCGGAACCTTGGTGTTCTGTTTGACCCCTGCCTCAGTTTTGTTTCCCATATCAAATCCCTGACAAAGTCTGCCTTTTTTCATCTTCGTAATATTGCTAGGCTCCGCCCACTGCTCACTTTGAAAGATGCTGAGACTCTGGTTCATGCTTTTATTTCATCTAGGCTAGATTACTGCAATGCTCTGTTCCATGGTCTACCCTCCAAAACCCTTCGCCCTCTACAGTATATTCAAAACTCCGCAGCCAGAGTCTTAGTCCGCACCAAGAAATCCGCACACATCACCCCCATCCTTCTTCAGCTACACTGGCTACCAGTTACAGAGCGCATCCACTATAAGATCCTTCTCCTGACCTTTAAAGCCCTACACGGCCTAGCACCCACCTATCTGTCAGCCCTCCTTCATCCTTACCTCCCATCACGTCAGCTAAGGTCCTCTGACTCTGGTCTCTTAGCTGTACCTAGGTTCAGGCTTTCCTCCATGGGTGGCAGGTCATTTAGTGTTGCTGCCCCCACACTCTGGAACTCCCTACCCTCATCTATACGCACCTCACCCTCTCTTTCCATCTTCAAAACTCACTTAAAGACTTACCTTTTCTCTAAACATTTTCACTCTTCATGATTTTTTTTTTTTTTTTTCTTTTTGTTTTGTTTGTTGGTTTATTTTTGTAAAGCGACCTTGGGTTTGTGAAAGGCGCTATATAAGTGTAACCTATTATTATTATTATTATTATTATTATTATTGGTTCAACTAGAAATTAAAGAGGCTGGTAACAGCTTGCTTTAACATCTGTTTTGCAGTGATCACATTCAGTTTTCAGGAGATCACATTAAGCTAGATATAAATTCTCCCAGAAGCATTACTATCAGAAAATTATCAGACCACTTAAAACACATTTAACTGTGAAGTGTAGATGGAATGCTATTTCTATGTCCATATACAATTAAGTCTTGACTCCTGTCCAAAAGTATGCTGGACAGCAGAGGTACTGCAGAAATCTGCATCTGCGAGATAAGCCCTCCTCTTTTGCCATAGCAGACTGTTGTTTGAATTGTTGCTGAATTAGTGTAGATTCTGTGGTAGTGACAGGTGAGAAACCAGGTTTACAGCAGGCTCCTGGAGGTCAAACAGAAACAGCAGGGATGTAAAAATCATGCAACTCATTATGTCACACTGGAGAACCGTTCTAGTGAAAAGTAAGGTAAGTAAGGTAATGTAAACGGAATCCAGCCAGGGGTGTGAGACATATGCTAATGTAGGATGTAAACAGCTGCAAAGTGCCTCTAATTACTAACTGTAATTTAAATGTCTGAATGTTAAGAAGCATCCTTACTCATACAAACAATGTGCCAAGGAGTAACATGTCATGGCGGATTCTCAGTTGAAACATTAACAGACAGAAGCCCAAAGGTAGAGAAAATGACAGAGCTTTACTATAAAGAAAGGCTTTTCTAGCAGATTAAGTTGCAGCATCTCATCATACACGCATACATGGTGAATATGGTAATATGCCATTTTCCGTTTTGACTAGATTTACATAAAACAGTTACCCTGCAGGTAGAAGCAGTAAATCAAAGAGCTGTCTTGGTATACCGATGACTGGAGAAACATGTTTTGGATATAAAACTAGTGTTTGTTTTAAATAATAATAACAATGACAATATTAATTATATAAAATACGATGTGATCATTTTGTTTACAGAATTCTTTACAAAAAGAAAAACAAAGACTGAGATGAAGAAAATGCTGAAGTGCATATCTATATTTTTCAACTCTTTGACACGTTGATATTTAAAACACACTTTTTCTAGCTGAGTAGAGTATACTGACTAGAGTAGAGTATGCATTTTGCCAGAATTCAGAGCCCAGAAAACCTGAAGATGTAAGACAGAATAAACGGATGTGTTAAACATATTCATATAATATCTTTTATGAACTTTGCCAGTCCATTCCCTTTTTTGTGTTCATGAAAAAAAAAAGTGTCTATGAAAATCCTCTGCTGAAGAGGTGAGTCCAAAGGCCCATGGTGGGGAAAATACAGACACACAAAACGACTTCTATCTTCCATGTCTGAGCAGGTTTGGAAGTACAGTAAGCTCATTGGCTTTTTCTACACTCCTAAAATTACAGGTTCCTCAGTGAGGTAAGATCCAAGGACAGACTTTTAATTGGTATAGAATCCTTTATGTTATGTGCAGCTTCTTTAAATCTAAAAGAGGTTTTTCAGACATAATGAAAGATTGTTTTAGGGAACCAAAAGTGGTTCGATGGCATCCAAAGAACTGTTTGTAAGAGCGTATATTCACATGAAACACTGTTACTCTGTAAGTGATTACTCTCAATGACTAAAGGCCTCAGAGAACACTGTCACCATTCCCTCCTGCTCTTAAGAGTTGCCCCTGCATGCAAATCATTCCGGTAAAAGTTGCAGTGGCAGAAATAAAAAACAAAGACAATGAGTAAAACAACTAAGTAGAATATTGCTTTGAGGTATTGGAAAACCCAGAAACTGATGAAGTCCAACATGAGGTTTCAAAACTCTCTTTAACATGAAGGCATTTATCGGGGACATCACATCGACTTCAGGATCGCCTTGGACCTGATTTAGAGCCCTTCCACAGAGCAGTCAGTGTCATTAGTTGGATCCTCTGATGTCACAAGTAAAAGGCATGATGGGAGAAAAGGACTGCAGTCTGATTGGACGACACTGAGGCGAAGTGACGTATAAACAGGAAGTGACAAAAAAAAGTACTTCGCCTCACACACTGCCATTTGATCACCAAGACAAAGATTAAGCTCCACCCTCTCTAGCAGGGTGCAGATTGCTACAGTAGAGTTTCAGAGCACTCGCTATGTACATCATCGTGTAAGATTCCTACCCAGAATTCCGTGCAGGTAACTGGAAAAGAAGTAACAAACGAACATTGCAAAAAGAACAGCTATGCCACTTAACATACAGTAGAAAACAAGAGGGCACACGAGTTTACCCCAGACCAATACAGAGCCAATCATAAAGGTCGAGTGTAAGAACTTATCCAATCAAAGCTTAGTAATATTCGAAATGCATTCACAACATCTACCATTTTGGGTTGCACCGAGTATACTGTCATTCCACTCTTCTGTAAAGTGTGAAATTAAAATCAATATGTACATCGACGAAAGAGCAAAATAAATAAACAATATTTCCTTTTTGTGTCATGTAAAAGTGTACATTAAATAAATTCTAAATATATCAACACATTATAACATTAATACAATAACAATAATACTAAAAGAGCAGCACAATCAAGAGACAAAAACGGACATTTAATGGCGACATTATAGTTTGTTAGTTTACAGCAGAAATTGCCCATCCATTGCCATGTAGTATGGGTCTATTATAGATTTATTAAAGTATATATTCACCCAAAATTAGGTAAAAAGCTTTCATGATGCAGCTTTCAATATGTGTTGAAACTGTGCCACTGTCAGGCGACAAGCAGTTAAAATTGGGTGTTCACTAAATTCATCCTTAATATATTAGTCCTACCAATGTTATAAATTAAATAGAAATAAATATTTGATTCTACATACACTAAGCCCTCACTGGGGGCAAGTGACTATATTGGTGCAGTATAAAAAGTGGCGCTGTATTTGTGAGTGCACAAGCTTAGTGGACACATCCACCACTTTCGAGTGGCACTAGACTTAAAGATGCATGGCTCTTGTGGGCAGTGTTGAGGCCAAGCTCCAAAAAGAAAGCATGCAATGCCTCATGGCTCCCCTTACATCTTAACAGTCTCTCCGACTCTACAGTATCCATGCTCCGAGCACAAATGCATTTCTTTGTAACAGTTGCAAGGCTGGAAAAGCTTTACAGAACAGTAGCAATGAGCCTGATGTGACCTGACACCGTATGGGGTTTCAGGCTGAATTTGGACCCATTTCATGTGCAACATCAGGCTAGTGTTTGTTTTCTATTGTCCGTAGATTTGTTTTTATTTGGAGGATGACACCTGCACACAGACATTTTCTCCTCTCTTGTGCTCACTCTAGTATTGTCTAGTATGTGCACAACAAAGCCTTACTAGGCTCTGAAACATCTTCCTTGCAAAAACAAGGAAGTTGTTACATCAGACAAAAATTACACTAGTCACATACTGTGAGTAGTATGTTGAGTGGCGGTCAGATAAGTCAGCTTTTAGAACTTATTTTGTACTTTGTTTGCTCAACTCAGCATTCAGTAGCAAAGCCCTTAAAAAATATGTCTGTGATAACCCATTTCCCTTTAGATTATGCAGACGGGGTTCGGGCCAGATTCTGGCTTCAAACCTAGCAGTACAGTACTGGCCTGGTCAGATAGGGACTAAAAAGTGGAGGGTAAAGGGCGGCTTCATTTTCATGCCCACCCATGATGAGGTGACTATGAGGAGATGAAGAGTTATGCTGTTGTAGCTTATCAAAATAAATTCTTGATTACAGTGACAATACTTAATTGTCACAAAAACTACGTATCATATTTCCTAATGTTCATACATATACAAAATAAATCATTTGATATTAATAAATGTTGGGCATTTAAAGAAAAAATCCAACAGTTGTTATAAAGCAACACATTTGTAGACAGAGCATGGATAGGTCAATTTCCAGATCATGGAACAAATATCTGAGATGATAATGTTTAATAAAACCATAATTAAACACACAGCTGTTTCTTTCTGTTAAGAAAGCCATTCAGTATTTACTGCTTCTACAATCTTTAATGGCAGTCCACCGATGTTTGCATCCAAACCGTCCTAAACTCCTCGCCCTAACTGCTACTAAAACAAAGGACTTGGCCCAAATACTACAAAATATGGTGGCTGTCATGTCCGTCATTATGATCATCATCAACATCATTCCTTTTATTCTAATATATAGTGCCAGTTATAAAAAATTATTATACAGTTGTGGTTTTATCAACATAATGTCTCTATAAAAGAGATCTTCTTTTTCACCCTACCCATTGTCTCTAAATTGTCTACCATGATTCAAAATATCTCTTCCTCAATGCTTTACGAGTACTGGTGATTGGGTTAAGACTTATAAATGTCAGTGGCGATAATGACAACACTAAAGCTGCAGCCAATCAAAATATACTCTTAAAAGCTTTCAATAAGCAGCAAAAGAACTCAACAACAACAAAACAAAAAACCAGGCGTATCTGCAGGAAGAATGCCGGGTATAGGATGTATAGCCTTCCAGAGATTTAAGGTTTAGCTTTTCACGCAAGACAACATTTAAAAAGAAAAATGAGAAGTTTTATCACCCTATTTCAAACCAAAGGAAATGTGTGGTAATACATAGTGCATAGCTTTGAATGGTGCAGCAAGCTGCGCCGGCACTGATTACAGCATTCATGTATCTTTTTTTTTTGACACATCTATCGGCTGTGAGAAGGAAAAAAAAGAACAGATCTTTCGTTGCTGAAATATCAATATGATAAACGCATTTGCCGGCATCCCTTTGCGAAGTCGGCCCACAGTTGATATGTCGCAGGACTGCTGCTTGTGTCTCCTTTTCTTTGATGCTAGCTACAGAGGGGGAGTTGGGGATAAAAGCAGGTTCAGATTTCTAAAAATAAAATTAAATTAAAAAAGCCACACAAAATGCTTGAAAGTCCAGAGTTGCCGTCTCTTTCCCTACCCTCCATTGCCCAATAGGCACACTGCAGTCTGTGCGGGGCTTAGAGACGCAGGTACTGTTCTAAATTCCCCTCTGGATAGCATAGGGGGTGGGGTGTGTTTTTGACCTTTGACACTCCTCTCTTCATGGGGACCAGGCACCCCAGTGTTCTCTGTGTGTGTAATGCGTGTTTCCATTTTGCTCTCTCTACATATATTGGCTTAAATGTTAGTGTATTTGCAGCCTCCGGCCTCCTGGCACCGCTGTCCAGAGGGCGGTGGCGAGGGAGGCTCTACGCCAGTGAATAGATGGCATTAACAGGTGAGGTGGCTTCCGAGCTTTCATTGCCCTCCGTTTCCTCTTTGTCCTTTTTGACTGTGTACTGGCCGATGAAGGAGCCGTCCTCGTTGAACTGACCGTCCCCTCCCTCTCCATAATCCACCAGACTGTCGTCACTTTCCTTCACATTTCCGTCCAGAGACGTCTGGCTCCCCTGCAAAGGCTTGTTGTCCTCATCGCTACTGTTGGAGTGATAAAAATAAAAACACAGATTGATGTAACGTCCCACTTCACAGCTAAGGGCCTATGATGTATGGGTGGTCAATATACACCATATGGGCAAAAATATGTGGACATCCCTCCTAATTTAGTTCAGGTGTTTCAAACACATTTGCTTCCAACAGCTACATAGCACATGGAGCTACATAGCACATAGCAATGGAATCTGCACAGATCAACGTTAGCACTACATTGGACTGTAATGAAGAGCCCAGTGACCTTAAACGTAGCACTGTCAAAGAATGCCACCCTTTAATCAAGTGCTATTATTGTAAAATGGAAGCATCTAGAGCAGCAACAGCTCAGTCACAAAGTGGTAGACCACACAAACTCAAAGAGCAGAGCTGCCAAGTGCTGAGGCACAGAGCGAATAAAAAATCAACTTCTATTGCATCACTCACTACAGAGTTCCAGACAATGTGTCAAGAGGTTCATGGAAGGGTTTCCACAACAAAGCGGCTGCAAACAACCCAAGACCACTATGTGTAATTCCAGGCTTTGGTTATGGTGTAAGACTGCTGCTGGAGCAGTGGAAATGTGTTCTCTGGTGTAACATATAAGGTGTCACTATCTGGCCTTGGTAGATAACAGAGCAGCACTACCTACCAGAATGCCTAGTGCCAACAGTAAAGTTCTTGGAGGACAGATGATGGTCTGGGGATGTGTTTTCAGGTTTTTGACTTAATGTCTCAGTTCCAGTAAAGGCTAATGTTGGTTTGAGGAATGTTCCTGCATATTTCAACAAGAATGGGCCTTAAGGCATTTGTGCATAAGGCCTTTGAGAAGCACTGAAATATCCTTGGTGAGCCAGGCCTTCTCGTACAACATAAGTGTCTGACCTCACACATTTTCTTTTAACTGAATAGGTGCAAATTCCCACAGGTGCAAAATCTTATGGAATGCCTTTCCAGAAGATTTGAAGCTGTTAGAGCTGCAAAGAGAAGGTCTACTCCATATTATTACCCATTGTTTTGGAATAGATGTCCAACAAGCTAATACAAGTGTCCACAAGCTTTTGTCCATGAAGTATATTAAACCCATTTGGCAAAAAGCTACAAAAACAGAAAAATTCTATGAAGTATATTGTACACTATGACTCTCTCAAACTATCATTGTCCACAGCTCAGTTTGTTGGGCATCCAAGTGATGTCACTTGAGGTTTTCAGAAGATGTGTGTCTTTTAACCAACAATATGGACAATTTCAATTATTATAAAAATCTGATTCTAGAATTATAGTCAGTAATTACAGCTGATGATCTGGTCCACACATGCACCGAAGCATACATAATCATGCTCTGATGTTGCAGAACAAAAAGTGATTTTCTAAGTTTTAGCAGAGGACACCAGAATATCAGTTGGTGGAAACATTACAGGGAAGGAATACCACTAGTCTAAATGGTCATTAAAAAATAAAAGTTTTAGCATTATAAAAGTATAGCACTAGCATGGAAACAAACAGCACCAACAGCAGGGCAAATATAAATTAATAATTGATCTCAGTATGTACCTTTTCCAGGTCCTTCCATTCCTGCACTCTTAAAATGTATAACTAGTATAGCTAGTACAACAAGTGCTTTGCAAACAAAGCGTCCTCAGAACTGCAAAACTTTGAGCTGCTTTGCTCTTTTGTTACTTTTTATTGTGGATATCCGAGAGAAAAACGCAAAGGGAAACATTTGCATTGGATAGCACAGAGGCAAACTACTATTTTTGTAGGACTATCTATAATTCAGGAGCTTTCTTACAAAAGAAGAACTTGACAGTTTTTTTCATTCCTCAGAAAACAGACAACAGAGAAAAGATATCAAAAACTAAAGCACAAAAACAAGTGTTTCATCCCAGGAGAGAGCCACTTTTAAGGCGCACAAAGCACAGTGGGGGTGAGGAGGTGGGGAGAAGGTGGTGCAGATACTTTGTTTATTGACGAAACGCTTCTACAGCCTCCGACACAATCATTCTTTGTGGGTTAGGTAACACCATGGTAAATTATCAGGACATCCAATTTTACTAATTCTGCTTCCATCTGTTTGGAGACGTGTTGCTGCAGGAGTCTGATCGCAAGGAGAAAGGATAATCATGCAAGGAGAATTACAAAAGCACATCCGCTCCATTACAGCAGGCTCAGAACTGAAGAGCACTGCAGACCCTGAGCATGGTACTTGAGTGAGCTGAAAGTCTTGTACAGCAGATTTTTATAAGATCTTTTACACAGAATTAAGCTGCTCACTTTGTGTTCCATGCAGAATAACTGAATCTTAAAGTAGGTGTGACACTATTTTTATACCCCTAAAAACCTTACGATAGTCAAGCCTTCTGTATTTCAACAATGCTTTCATCTAGTGTGCACTTCATAGAAACCTGAAGCATCACACAGTCAAGAATCCATCATGCAATTCATTAGGAAGCCCTACCTTGTTCGCCCACTTAGAAGCCATTTTTTGAGCTACACCTATCTGCAAGTTCACAAAATGTACAACAGGCTTTATGAGATCCACTACATATGTGTACATATATAGACAACAGGTTATCTGTTCTACCGCGAAATTTACCTGCCATATTTTGCACCCCAGAATCTATTGTTTTTGACCACAAGACTACTGTTGACCAGTCCTGAATAGCTGTTCTATGGTCAGAAATGAATCACTAACCACAAATGACCGGCTAAAGGATGACTAATGTGAATTGTTCAAGGCAACTAACTGTGTACCAGATACGTATTCCTGAAAAAAAAAGTGGCCAGTGGTGTGTAGTGTAAGTTTCAAATGACAAGTATGATATAATGTGGCCAGAGGACATGGTTCCTTGCATGCACCATGCTCTGAAACCATGTCAGCTGGTGGCCCACATCGCATTGTCACAGCTATTATGGGACATTCAGGCAAAACATTACCCCTTTAAGTAAAACTGGTTTGAAACCACAACATACTACTATATTCAAGTCTCAGTCAAAATGGGAACAACCCAGAAACTTATAATTAGGGCTGGGTATTTAATACCTTTACAGAACCAAACAAATGATCTCACTGCTAGCAGTATTAGAACTGGTATTGTAAGATTCTGGGTTATTTAGTATCGATACCATCCTGGTCTTCTCTGGTTCCAAAATCTACTGCTGATTAGGTCTAAATTACATTCTATTTGCATAAACATCAGCTGGTTTTGACTTGGCACAGTCCATACCCAGAAATCACGCCATCATTTTGAGATCAGCATCATGCCCGTATAGGACTCTAATAAGATTTGATGGGCTTGCATCATGACTGTAACCACATCAAGTTACATTTATTGAAGATAGAATAAGTGGCATCTTTTTACCCTGAGAACAGGAGAACAGAGAACAGAGTCTAAGCAATATTTTTGGAAATGATACTCTGTAATAAAACACTGTTCCAAACCTGATACATTTTGTTCTGAGTACATTTCTCCTCTGAATGTCATAGTTGTATTACAGGGTCATTAGTGAGTTGAAATGTTCATGTTCCTACATGCAAGCTCACACAGCTCTGCACTGAACTGATATAAAACTCACAACCCCACATCCCAGCAAGCTTTGTCAAAAGTGGTATCTAAGCTGTTATTGGGTAAAAAGACAGACTTGCAGTAATGTGACATCACAGAAAAAATATTTTGACTCTTAAGGACCTCAGAAGCATTTGGTTTTTTATATATTTTCGGGGGAAAATGGACTTCAGCTTCAGGTTTGAAACATACAGTCATATGCAAAAGATTGTATACCCCTGTATGTTTTGTTGAAGTTCTAAGTGAAAATATTGTTTTTTAGTGCACAATTTATACTTATTTACAGAATTAGGTGCCAGAGAGTAGAGTTTAGTGCATGGAACTGACATACAGTCAACCTTAAATTATGTTGTCTTCTTCTTTAAATATAAATTTTGCATTAGCAAAAAAAAAAGGGTGGTAAAAGGGCTGATTCCAAAATCTGAGGCTGTTCTGCAACAATCTTTTTTTTTACATACTACCAGCTCACATTTAAGTTCTGTGAAACAACAACAAATGGAGCAACAGTAAGAATAATGATTTCACTCTGGACAGTTTCCTTATCCTTCGCTCAGCTTCACTCAGTGATTGACACTGAAGAATGACTGATGTCTGTGATATTTTTTCCAATTTTAACTTTTACAATGGAGTGTAAACATACAGTATATGATTTGCCTTAACTTTTGGATTTAATCACATTTAACATTTAACATTCACATTTCATATTTTTTTCCAGTATTCAGTAGTGTGTAGTGTGTTCTCTGTAGAAGATGTGTTAACTTATTTTCACTTTTTGAAAAAAGCTTGTAGTTTGATCAGGGTGTGATAGCTCTGCTTTGGGAATACTGCAATAATTTTATTCATCATGAATATATACTCAGACCTAGATTTCCTCACATGGGCATGATGCAGACCAAATGGTGCAAATGGTGCCTAATAACAGGAATTAGTATCAAAGTCTACAATGTGTTAGTACTGTAATGTATTCTTTAACTAATACCCAGCCCTACTTATACCGAGTTTTTGTTTTAATCGATTAATCTCCTGTTATGTGTAATACAGCTTGGAACTGAAAGATAAGATCTTACCACACTAAACAATAGAAAGGGATGCATCAAACTCTTTCAAATAGAACTGCCAAATTAAATGACAAACCTAAACAGGTAAAAAAAGACTGCATCATGTCACTTTAATAAATAAATGGAATAAAGCAGTTCCAAAGAAAACAAACGGTACAAATAAGCAGTAGGGTTAAGCCTTGGTCAGAGGTTATTTGGTAAAAAAGATCTATCTGTGTGGGATATGATGTTCCTAATCTAGTTGATGCATTAAGGTTAAACCAGAGGTCAAATAATGAATAATGTTAAAGACGCTGAATGAAACCCACTCTTGTTAAAATATTGGTGCGGGTATTTTTTCATGCTCAGACAGGTCGGTATTGATTAAGTGTGTGTGTTAATCGATTAAAAACAAAAACTCAAAGCAGATGATAGGCAAACTGAGAATTAGTAGGTCAGAAAACCTCATTTTTCTTCTTTCATACCTTTCCCTTTCAAGAGACCTTCAGGGAACAATAGGGAAAGAAAGGGTTAAAAAGAGAGGATGGAAAACCAGTTGAAAACACAGTTGAGTCACTGCAGGGGGTGGGGTACTGAAAAACAGCTGAACAAAGAATCCTGTGTAACAGTTTGAATACATTTTCTCCCCAATATTCTATTGGAAACACGTAGAAGCTTTTGCTAATTGCGCACTGAATGCAGAGCACACGTGCTAATTATTCTGTTAAATGCGAATGTAATCTGGCTAATCGACATCCTGCTAACTAGGACACAAGCACAGTGAAATCATTTTAAGAAAACATTTAAGAATCAAGAGATATGCCATCATCGCATGCCCACACTGCAAAAAAATGATGATCTGGCCAAAGAAAGCACTTTAGGCAATATGTCTACATGTTCATTATGACTGTTGTAAGATTATTGTAAGATTATTTAACCTTTTTGTAGACATTTGTACCTATTTATCACACGTCTTGTTTACTCCACTAGCAAATTCCTTTTCTAGTTTAGAACCACTTACTACCACAGGAAAAGGGAGTTATTACAGAAACATAGAGGTAACTGATAGGCTGTGAGCGCTGTTCACTTTGATTTGTGTCAGACCAGCACAAACACGTACATGGTAGTGCATATTTGCGGAAGAGTGGATTATAACGCAACTGGCAGAATCGCAGCCCGCATATAGAACCATAAAGACATTTGCATAAAACCAGTGCACATTTCTAGCACATGCAATCTTGCCATTAGAATCAAATAGTGTATCAAATGTGAAACTACATGCATACTTGCACCTAAACTGGAAATGCAGTTGAATGGTCTACCAATGTTTTTACAATCTCATAATCAAACATGTACTGCAATGTAAAGAGGGAGGAGAAGAGACTGTGCATTTTGTGGTTATATGTTGCACCTATTGATTGAAGTATTAATTCAGGTTGACTTATCTTACAAACTGCTCCTTAAAGTGCTACGATATCTCTTTTTTTGCAGTGCGGAGCTTTAAAAAGCTTTTGGTTGCTATTTTATTGCATGCACATTTCTTGTAAGTCTCATTTCATTTAACCTTAGAGCAGGCTAGAGCCATGTCACCACTATACTACATGCAAGAAAAATAGTGGATTTGAAGTTAGTAGCTGCAGCACTGAGTACTTGCTGTCGAGTGCTGCTTTTTCAGTCCAACAGTACCTCAAGGGTGTCAAACAGGCCGGAGGGAGAGGCACTTTGCCCTTCGCTGCTACTCCAGTGAAATTGATTTGACCTCTGCGTCACACAGTTGGTGCTTTTTAAATGTCAGCCGTCCAACAAAAACAAAGCAATTATGCATTTACAGGGAAAAAAGACAAAACCATCTTTTACTGGGCAAGCAAAGCGCTTCAAGACCTGGCAAGTAGCTTTGGGATGCGCTGTTAAATATTCACTTTGTTTGAGCCTCATTAATGACAGGCTGTTAATGGACTATAATAAAAAAGGGGTTTAATGCCCACTGGCACTGATTATTGTAAACAGTGCAGCTTCGTGATTACTTGTCCAATTATGTGTCTGACACCCCTGAAGAACTAGACTGCTGATTGGACATCAGCTGTAACTCTGCATTTCTAGAAAACTCCACCCTTTAAGAAACAACCAATAGACCTCTGAGGGACATGCCCAAAAAGGACTCACCGCCTAAGCTCAATAAGCTGCTCTAGTATCACGTGACGAACAAAATATCCAAGCATTTGTTCTATATCTATATATTTCTACTGAATGTCCCTGGACCCTCTGGGTTTTAATATAGAAATAGTGCTACATACATGCTACAAGCAAGCTCCTTGACATGCCAGTGCATTGAGTCGATGTTGATTATACTAAATGTAGAAGGATTACTATACGCAAATTGTAGACCATTACTGCCAAAGCTACCTGACTACCCTACTTAACAAATCTTGCTAGCTAGCGCATGTCAGTCACATGATGTCATATTAACATGCAGTAATTTTAGCTGGCATGTATGTAACAGTTATGCCTGTTCAAACTACCCAACAACCTTGTATTTCAAATGACAGTTTTATCTGAGGGGCGGGGGATGAACATGGAGAAAGATTTATAGATCAGAGGACCCCTGACTTTGTGTCTTAAGGGCCCCAAAGTGCGGTATTTGTGGTTGGTCTAAGGGGCAAAAAAAAAGAGTAATGACACGTCCTCAGAGGTCTATAACATGCTCAGGCTGACAGATGATGTGTCAAAACCAAATACCTGTTCTCATTCCTTAATAACCAATCCGCCATTTTCAGTGATGGAGGGAGAGAGGAAGGGGAGGGGTCATAAGGATGGATGATAAAAAGGAATATTTAGGAGTTATGATGGACAAAGGAGTTAGAAGCAGAGCTATTGAGCTCTTGTAGAAGACAAAGATCAACATAGATTTCCGCTAAAAACAGACTAGGCATTAGAGAGCCAATCCATTACAGCAAATTTGTGGTCTTGAGCCTTCGTCAGGGAGCTTATATTAAGATGAACTTAAAGTGTGCCGCTAAATACAAAACGACTATTGAAGATGCTACTAAGCATTTGTTTGTGGTGCAAAACAAGATGAAACGTTTAGCTTTGTTAGTGTAGGCCTATCTGTTAGCGAGTGTTTTCCATTCAGAGGTTCAATAAATCAAAGTGAAAAAGCACAAGCATGTTAAAACAGCTACTGCTAATGTGTCAGCCCTTTGGTCAGAACACCACAGTGTTAACCTTTACTATTTCCGTTTTTGGTAATGACTGAAATCTAATTCCGTAATTACATAATTAAGTTCATAGTGAGTTATAGAGTGAACTTCTAAGAATGTTTTATCTGTATGCAAAAGACTGATACTAGGCCGGTCACAGTCATGAAATTGTACTTTATATTTAATTGTCTGTTAAATAATTGTTGCTAAAGATTTTAAGGTCTTTCTTTGTTCATTGTTAAAAGTGGTCAAAACTTCTCACATGTCCTAGCTTCCATCTGACCACTGACTAATGAACTAATGGCACCAGGTGATGAAAGGTAAAGAGCTTTTGTTGTTCATGTGTTTTTTGCCTTATTTATCTCCCAACAGATTAAAAATGCACCAAATTCATATTCTGTTTTCTGTGGTATAAAAATGGGTGAAAATAATCATCTTAAGTAATCAAATCAAATAACTGAGACCAAGTGATTGTGTAATAATTGTGACAGGCCTAACTGTATATACAACAGACTTTTTGTTACTGAAATTAAATTATTAAATTATTAATTTATCATACAAATATTGTACTGACATGTTTAAAACCTGCACTTCTGACAGAATGACTCCTCTTCTTTCAGTGAGATCACAGTGGAAAGCTACTAGTACCAAATTACTATAGTGGTGGATTTCCAACTGAACAGACTGAACAGCTTTTTTAGGTTACATTATCAAATTGTTAGTCAGCACACCTTCACAATAAAAGGCTATTACTACTGTTATTATACTTATAATGAGGTCAGAGTTACTATTAGCACCCCGCTACAGTGCCTTCATAACCTGCAGATGGCATAAAGACTGTGCCCAGGCAGTATGGCATAAATGCAAGCCATTCTCTTTATCATCCAGAGTTTGGCTTTCTGGCTGGAGACTAGCAGGGAGTGGAGCAGCTTTGCTGACCACTGTCTGGAGCTAATCTCAGCAAGGCCACAGAGGAGGTGCACCGAAGAGCAGTCAACTCCATGGCAACCGCCGTTACCTCGTTATTTGAGTGACCGTTGCCCTTAGCAATGCTTGCTCGGCTCCTGCTACCCAGAGAGCTTAATGGTATAACCGTTCCTAAAAAGATTAGTTTAGGCTTGAAAAGTTTTTGGTTGTTTAAATGAGATTTAATGAAAGTTATTCATTATTAGTTTTATTAATACAGAAAGACTGCTCCCGATCATCTCTCTATTACGTCAGAGCTAACCTGAAACAGGAACAAGAAAGGCAACTCACCAATAAGTAACACACCACATACAGCAACAAAATGATAAAACAAAAAATTTATTTCCTCCCCCAAAGTCCAATTCTGATGACTGTGTTGGTTTATGTAGGGTAAACAGTTATAATACATTGTTAGATGACCTTTTTCCAAATGTGGATAAAACAGGTTGAATTTGTTACTGTGTATTTAAAACTGATTTATGTAAAAGGCTTCTATTCTGACTGGTTGACCTGTATAGTGCTTAATTCCCTTGGAAATTAATGAATAGATTGAAGTGGTGGCTGTATGCAGACTAAAGACTGAAGAGGTGGCTATATGCAGACCAAAGACTGAAGAGGTGGCTATATGTAGACTAAAGACTGAAGAGGTGGCTATATGAAAATTGGTGGGGGGGTTGTGACATCATAAAAACAAATCTATAGGCTGTTTTTAGGCAGTTTCAAATACTGCATCCAACACATTTTTCATGATGGGGCACTTTAATGTCAGAATTCATTATTGCAGTCATTCCTTTTCAAAACAGCAAACATACTTACTGGTAATCAAATGATCCATCCTGGTCTTTCTGGTCTACAGGGTCCAAAGGTAGGTCTTTCTTCTCTCTCACTGGAAAACGTGGTTATATGTATGAACAATTGTCATATTTATATACCTTAGATTTCACTTCTAATCCACATGTATATTCCATATTCCTTATGATTAAACAGGCTGTATTTGTTATTGTTAATTAAAAGCAATATAAATAATAAATAAATTCGCTGTTTTGTTTGTACAGTGTGAACTGAAAAAGCACTCAAGACCTGAAGCACCCCTTAGAATTTCAATTGAAAGGGCTAAACTGTTGTAGGCTAAAGGTCTACATGCTAGAAATGTATTGACTTTTGTAACATCACAGAAACAATATGTTTAAAGCTTTGTTTCCTAATATGGACTAAATGGACTGGGTGAAACTTCATATTCCATTGGGTAGTGAAACTATATCAAACTCAACAACAGTGATAAAAATATATCAACCCTTTAAATATAGTTTAGAATGGCACATAAAGTGGGAATGTGTGATTTGACTGGATCTTATGAGACTAAAACCGCTACAGAAAAGAGCCATAAGAGTGTCTTCATCCTTGTAGTACTGAGAGTGTTTACCTGGGTATTTCCCCCCTCGGCTCCTCTTTATGAAGCAAACAATGAGTAGGATGAGAACCAGAAGTGCGATGGCACACATGAGACCGATGAACCAGCCCTGCGTGGCGATGTCCACCTGGTCCTTGCTGTAGGCTGTTATAGAAAAAACGCACACATGGGAAAGCGAGGGAAGAATGAGGAAGAGAGAAAAAGAAAAAAATGAAATGCATGTTTCCTAGATGGAATACTCACCACCATTTGTCCTGTGACTTATTACTACAAAATCAAAACCAAATCTTTTACAAGGGTCTTTATGTTCCGTCACTGACAACCGTCCTTTATCAAAAACACATTAGTGAAAGGAAGAGTGCATTAGGACCTGCATTATCAAGTCCTGCACTGTGATAACAAAATCAGCACAGAGTCGGTGTTCTCTCAAGAGCTATTAGGAGAAAAAACAAGCGAAGCGAGCACACTTTCATTTGCTCTTACAGCTCCTACTGTGTTCTCATATCTGTATCCAATAAGCTGAGATTCAGGTTCTTAGCCCTTAAATATTGCACTTGTGCTTGCTTAGCAAACTGTTTAAATCACTTTCTTTAGGAAGGTTGAGCTACGAACATGTACTGTTATACCTTAGCAATCAGAGCTGCCATATTTCTTCTATAGTTTCTACAAAAAAGGTCAAAACCAACCAAAATGCATGAAACACTGCTAAAAAAACCACAAATTAAAAACAATTTAAGGTCATTTTTAAGGAGATATGAAATAATTTAGCATCTAACCAAAATTAAACACCTACAATAAACTTCTGGATGCAAAACCTCCTCTCTTGCTTTGTCCCGAGACACCACTGTTGGTCTTTTAAAAAATGTGCACTTTTTCAGTACTATAAAGAGGTTTTTACATAATATTTGTATCATTTGTAAAAGAGATAAACAATTTGAATTGCTAAGATGGTTTTCTGTGCAATATCATTACAGAGATGTGTGTGCAACTAGGGGGCAGAAAGCAACAGAAAGTGTCACTCAAGTTGTACAGTAAATTACACAAACCACAGAAAAGATGGCTGAAGCATGGTTAAAATAGTGAGGTGATTCTATCAAAATAAAGTAAAATATTTTCCCCTCTAATGGAATAGACTAATCCTGCTCATTCTGCCATTAAGGACTCTTACTTGATAAATCCTATTCATTCGACATTCGAAGAACCTAACTCAACTGTTTTCAAGAAACCTAACTCAACAAATCCCACTCCTTCTACCTTTGAGGAACCTAACGCAATAAAGCATCATAAACAAAAAGACTTATTCTGCTTTAAAGAAACATAATGCAAAATATCCTACTCATGCTGCCTGCACTGCCAGCCTTGTCACTGGCTGGTGGTTACTGTTTATGTGTAGTGGATTTAGGGCAGGCAGTAAAATTCAGGCACATCAATAAAAAAAGTAAAAAAAAAAACAGCTCTCAGGTACGACTGGGCTCCCTTCATTCTTACCAAAAAGACATTTAAAAGAATATAACATCACTACTCCTGATTTAGTCAAATAACAAGAGAATAGATAGGCCCTACAAACAACAAAATCAGGTAAGTTAGATGGGATCGATAGGACATACAAATGTTTTTTTTTGTGATTTGGATCACTCCTACTAGCTAAACATGTATAAAAAAGCTAAATCAGTGGGCTGTTTAAAAAGAAAGTGTTCTAATAGTCTAATAGTCCAGTATTGTTAGTTAACCTTTTACATATTGTAATACAAACAAACAGATCCAACTCTGAAATGGCATGATACGTTGTTACTGGATAGGTTCCTAAACGAGTTCTGCCTCCTGGCTGTGCACGCACCCAGTAATGTCTGTAAACAGGAAACCCGTCTATAAACAATTGTAATAAAATTATTCAACCCTATTTTAAATTAGGTTTCAGCTACTTGCAATAAACCAGCCAAACAGGAACAATTTAAACAGTTCAACACGACTCATATAACGACTGACTTCTCCATATTCAGCTTAGAAAAACTACTACAGTCACAAAACTATTTTACCCAAAATAGAAACAGCACACATTTGCAAATCAGGTTTTGTCTCAAGCACACACTGAAGAGTTTCATTAGCTGCATCAAGTGTGCCTGAGATAAAACATATCAAATACCCAGACTGGCTAGGCTTTTTTGACTGTGGTATTTAATTGCATATTAAAAATATGGGCAAGAGACAAACAAGGAAAAAGATGCAATAAAATAGCAAAAGCACTGAATGTTCTTACAAATACAGCCGTAAGTCTAATTCGGAAATTCATAAGCTATCACAACCACCATCAGATTCCTGAGACTACAGGTGGTCAAAAACCTATGAGTAACTGTAAAATACCTGCAGTGTGATTTGGTGGCAGCAGGCAATAAGGTTTCAGGATGCACAATAAAGCACATACTAAACACTGAAAGTATCTATGCCTACACTCCAGGATGTACACCCCTGCTGACCCAAAAGCACAAGAAAGATCGACTCCAATATGCTAAAAACACCAGGAATAAGCCTGTAGAGTTCTGTAGAGTGAAGAAACAAAACTAAAACTTTTGGGGCCTATGAATCAGGTATGTCTGCTGGAAGAAGGATAAAGCATATGTTGTAAAGGACACAGTACAGTTAAGCATGGTAGTGGTTTGGTAATGCTCTGTGGCAGCTTTGATGCTGTCAATGTAAATCTGAAAGTTATTAGACCTTCCAACAATACAATGATAATGATGAAGAATCTTGAGTCACCAGTTAGAGAATACAAACCCAAGAATGCTAGTGAACTGGATGCCAATGAGGAATGGGGTGGGATTCCTTTGGAATGATGCCAAAAGCTGGTGTCTGGCGATGTATCATGTTTGCAGCTCATAATACCAAAAGGGTGCTCTGCTAAAACTAAAGACACCACTGAGTGGTTGAAGTACATGAACCTTGTTTGCAATGGGGACTGAATAGGTTTGATTGCAACTGTATAGTTGTACTTGTATGTGCATCTCTTTTAATTTTAGAGCATAGCAAATTATATCAGCCAATATTATCAGTTACTGGAATTTTATCCACTTATTATCCATAACAAAGTTTCAAGCTGAATACACTATAGTATGTCCGACAACAAGATTCCAAACAATATTAGCTTCCACACTGAGTACAATCTTGACAGTCCATGAAAAAGTAATGTGTTTTTCTCATCTATGTGTTAATGATGGCAGAAAGACATATTATGCTACTCTGAACCAGACACATTCAATATGCTTAATATCATAAACCAGCCCAAGCCAGAGGGGAAACAAGACTGAACGAGAGATAGAGGATCGATATTATATTCCGCATGTTATTACAGAACACGGTAAGGGAGATTTCATCTGGCTTGCCACACCTGAGGCACACTCTCATTCCATAATCACAGCTTTCATGGGGGAAAAAAGCATGGCTATTTTCTTATCGATTTGAATGGCATAGTGAAAGACACCACAATCAATGAAACCAGGCAACAGTTCCGCAGGCAAAGCTTTGATAATTGGCTCATTCCTCTATGAAACACTGAAAATAACTTCATTGCTTATTATTTGCCTGAAAATATAACCACTTATTAGGAATTTCAATATTATTGTAATTACTCATCACAAACGGCAATGACTGTACATTTCAACACAGTTACATTATCCTGCCCAAATATTGGACTTTCTTCATTACTCTCAGTGGAAATGTCTGTGGCTTGTTAAATTGTTCCCTTGCTATGGCCCTTTAAAAAACGAAGAACAGCTGATTTAGATACAGCACATAAACAACTGTGGGGAACATATTAATTGCAGACACCACACTTGAAATAACGATTAACCCTAAACTGCTTTAATTTACAGACAGGCACAATTTACATACAGCCCTGGAAAAAAATAAGAGACCATTCCAGTTCCTTCTTAAATCAGCATCTCCACATGTACAGCAGGTTCTTAGTGAGGAACGGAAGGTTCGGTTCTAGCTTTACTGGCAGATACATATAGGATAACACAGCTACAGACTGGCAGAGGGCCAAAACTGTGATGACTGTGATGGGCGCCACCTCATTCGAATGTCACTTAACCACAAGATGACCTTAAGTGACCTCAAGTTTTAAACACATGATATTGTTCTTCAACACTGCACAGTAAACATTAACATTAGAGATCACACTGGAGTTATGACACATTAACAGTAAGCAGGAGTATGGTCTTTTTACCGCTGCACCTCCACATATAGTTTTCATAGACGGGGCAGTGATGAATGCTGTTTTGCTACTTTATCATTGTGATATACTACGTTAAATTCTTATTTTAAAAAAAAGCGAATCAAATGAGGCTTTCAGGATATGGACTGTATGAATAGTAAGCCAGAGGCTTAAGGTATTAGGCCCCAGTTCTGGTCTAGTTTCAGGCCAGCTCTCACCTCCGCTGGTCTCAAAGGTGACATACTCGCTGGTGATGCTAGGCTGCTCACGGGAATAGACACGCAGCCGATACTTGACCCCGGGTATCAGCCCAGCCAGTGTAATGGGGGGGTGTTTGCACTGCACACTTTGCATAGTGCCATTACCTTAGGAGGAGGAGACATAAGAGGAGTGTCCATCAAACCAGGACAGAGTGACCTGCCATTACGGCGACTTAAAGCAGACAGGCAGCAGAGTGGTCTCTTCCATGAGATGGTGGGTCGTTCTGATTGAGACTGGATTCCACAGTATTTTTCAGTAAGTTTTAAGTGAGTAATTACCTGAAGACTGCAAAGTTTTTGAATGAACTCTCATTAGCAGATTGCTGAAGGTCACAAACTAGTTCTCCAGAGAAAAGTGAGACAATTCTGTGAAGCGACAGCAAATGATGCTGCTGGCCAAACTCTGGACATTCCTTGTATGGCTCACATCAAAGTCTAGCTCCGGGAAATTACGAGAATGATTTCAGCACTCCGATACATAACACAGTCTTTGATGCTGGGTTGTTACTTAATACTTCCAATGGGGCAACGACAGAATGATACCGTGAGCTTACAGGAAAAAGGAGATGCACACCCCAGTCTCAACCATCCAAAGACCTGTTCTCATCTCAAAGGAAGCCAGACACCACAAGCAAAACGTGCATCATCTTTCCAGGGGATAGAGTCTCCTTTATAGTGAGAAGACATGAGTATAACTTCAGAGATGCACCATAAGCTTCCATAAAACTCATGCTGGTGACAGCATGCAACGTGCTAAAATAAAGTGCCAAGCCAAGGCTTACTGTCAACACTCGGACACTGTACTCTTAAAAATAAAGGTTTCTACATGGTTCTAACCTTGGACGTCCCAGTTTAGTAAAACCTGTAATTAATATGGAACCTTTTGCTGTGCAGAGGTATAAATGTAAACTTTAAAGGCTCCACACACTCGTACACCTCTTTAAAGAGAGTGTTCAACAGATAGAAATATTAATTTAAATGTTCTTTAGGGAACCAAAACCAGTCCTTCTATGAAGAATGCTTTTTGGCACCTTTATTGTTAAGAGCTTATCATAGCCTTTTCCGCAAAGCACCACATGGGCATTTGTGTTAGCTAAAGGTACATGGGGAACAAAGCAAAAAGCACAGCTGCACACATACTGTCTATCTTTACCTGGTGACATTATCACTTGGTCTACCTTTTGCTTTACACTTTAAACCTAATGGGGGAAAAAACCTCAGCAGGTGCCAACAAAAAGCCATTTTCCTCATTGACTCTGCAACTGTGTTAGTGAAGAGATAATAGCTAGTGCATCTATTTAGAGCAGTGTCTTAAAAAAGCTGCACAATATGTGATTACTACGTAATGTCAGAGATTTTGTTGTACATAATGAAGAGAAACTTCATTCCACTTAATTCGGACAGTCCCCAAATTTTATTCAAATTGTTAACAAGCTATGTGGTAATTAGCACAAAGTTTAGGACTGGAGTTTTGGGTTAAGGTTAAGGTTAGATCTAAGTTTGCTGAGCCCGATGTGAACTTTTCCGTCATGCTAACTCACATTACATCCAAAAAGACAGACTAAAAAGACTTATTTTCTATCAGACAATACAGAGCTCTCCAACACAGAGCTCATCAGCACTGTCACGCCTAGTTGTCATTGTTAGTAGTGGGTGATATACAGTTTTATCTGCAATATAGGCTGAAATTCTTCTTCAAGTATGAATTTTGTATTTGCCTTTATACTGATAAGTGACAAAAACACAGATAGCACAAAATGTTTTTAGCTTAAAACATTCCGATATTAACCAAAATTCTATGAAGATTGTAAAGAAATTTTGATGGCGTGTCGAAGACATATATTTATCATGCTGCAGAGATATTTAAGATAGAAGAAGATAAGATTTCCTGTCTTTTAATGTCATTTTGTTCATCAGGGGGAGAAGACTCTGCTAACAGTCTAATATGAGAGGATGAAGTATCACTGCCCCATTTTCTAATCTCCTGTCTAACATGTTAATGGTTCTGCTTCCAGTTAAATCACGTTGGGACAGAAGAGTAAGCACAACAATGACTTAAGTTCTTGGGAAGCAACCATTATAACGACTGCTGCAAACAAAAGATAAAAACTGACTGATATAAATTATGATATAATGATATGACATTGGAGTTGCTTTTCACTGCTGGAGACAGTTATGGCAAGTAAAGGGATACTGTTTGAAGCTTAACTCTTTTGAAGTGTTTCTTTTGGACTTAAAGGTAAGGAGGAGGTACTATGCATTTTTTGGTACTATGCGGCCCCTTTTATTTCAAGTATGAATTAAACAATACTTATGGGTTAATAGTTAGCTGTTAGACTATCGTGGATTTGTTTCCTATGGTTCCTATTGGAAGTAAAGTGAAATTCCAGAAAAAAACATAATACTGTTCATTTGCAAAAATCTACAGAACCGTCAGAAATCTATATATTTTGTTATAGTGTGACATACATTTTAAGCCTAACCACCTACTACTATATGCCATCACCTCCTGCTTTGCGCATTGAGGACTTAGTATTTTTTTAGTAACTTGTTAGGCCTATTGTTAGGAAAACTCATTTATTAAGACATTTAAAAAGACGTTTTGCTAAATGCAAGATAAGCATCAACAAAGCATCTACAATAGGCAATCCAAAAGAAGTAAACCTTCGTAGTAAAGCAACAAACATTTTTTTCTCTCTCTAGCTACAACTTATTAAGCAGCACGGTACACACACAGAGCATGTGGCAGCCAGCTACTTCGCTGGGCAGAGAAAGACAGAAGGAGGGCGGGAATGAATCAATATCCTGTGTAGTTAGGAGACATGTTTTGCCAAGGTTCCTTTGCACTGTGTATGTGTGCACATTTGCGTGAGCTTGGGTTGATCTGATGCAGCTCCATGATATCCAATCTATCCCTCTGCTCCTCCATGCACAGCACAGTGGGTTCATATTTTCTGAAATGTCTAGCTAGCCTGCTTTTACACTATCACAGTATGCGATTGCATCACTGTGCCCTCGCATGCATGCTTCAAGGTCGAGGATATGATGATGATAGCCCCTAAGAGATGACCTTGGGCTGGATACATTAACCCACTCATTATCCCTCTGCCCTAAAAACATCTGCTAGTCAGGCTGAGACAGAGACAGTAGAAGTCTGAGATATGTATATTAGGATCTGCCAGACGGGCTCATGCTAACTGCTCACTGACCAGTAACTGTGGGCCAAGCTAAGCAGTGGTGGGACAGCCAGATAAACATATTAGCACAAGAGGCACATATGGCTGGGGCAGACAATGGCGTCTGATTCAATGGTGATGAGAAATATAAATGAATGAAAGACAAGGCAGAGAGAAAGAGAAAGAGAGAGCGCAAAACAGAGGGAGATTGCAGTTAGCCATTGGCTAGCCCGTGCTAAATGCCCCCAATACCTATTCAACAGGCTAAATGTATAAAATAAAATTATTGTATAATAGTCTGTTATGATCACCAACTTTATCTAGAAAAATGCATGAACAGATTATAGCATTTACTTTAACGTAGTTACTAGCCATGGTATTAGCCTGTGCATTAGGCAGAAATGTAGCAAGCTAAAGCTTTTATCTAGCCATTAGAGGAATAAGGAGGAATGAGTGTCAAGCCTGTGGTGTAATGAAGATTGGAGCTGTTCTACAGGTCATTTTGATCCCTACTTAATGCTTCAAAATGACCTTCAATCCAATGGTAGTTACACAAGAGGCTCTGTCTTTTCTTCTCCTCCTCTCTCTCACTTTCAATCGCTCTCGCTCCCTCTCAAATATTTTACTCCAATCTCTCCCTGTTCCTGCAAGCCACCAGAGAGAGCAGGAGCTTCCTAAAGGGAACTTCAAGGACTGCTGAGGACACAAAACCAAACCCCACAGGAGACACAATGGCGGGCTCATTTCATCCCTCGGAGACACTAGATAAAACAGAGCACCGCGCCTTTGTTCTTTCCAAAAGTGTCTGGGAGGAATATCTATCAGTATCATCATACAAAAAGGATGTGAACAACTCGGCTCCTAGCTGAGAGATATGGTGAATGTTTCATTATTCAGCACAACATTTAGCACACTTTTTATCATAGCTGGGACTCACAGCAATTTCTGAGTCTCAGTGTAAGGGTACATGTTACAGCAGTAACATGTTTGGGAAAGTAGCTCTTTATGTAAGTGTCCATATCCTGGGAATGGGTCTGTTATCCTGGAATGATATGGGTCTCCAGCAAGCCCTATCGAAATCACTAACGTTCCCTTCATAAGCCCTTAGCAAGTGTGTCTGGGTCTTACTGTCCAGTGTGTACTCTAGCACAAACTCGCTGCTGTCAACAGGGAAGTTGTGCTTCCAGCTGACGTTAGCATAGTCATCCACGGTCAGATTCCAGATCTTTAAATTCGGGGCTGAGCAGAACAGGTGGGAGAGGAATACATTTCACAAATCTGAACCACAGGCAACATCAAAGGCTAATACTTACTACATCAGCACATTAGAGCTACATGACTTTAATGCTTTTCCCTTATGCGTCGGAGTCTTCTCTAAGCCCCACAATCAAATTCTCTAGCACAAGTCTTTTAATCTTGTAAAACAATAACAAGCTAATTGGATGCTGTTGTCAATACAATTCTTATCAATGTCAATACCAATTTGGGGAAAGTGCCTTCCTATGGGTGAGGGCAAGCATCAGTCACGTTCCTGTCAAAAATGGCCATTTTAACTAGACAGGGTATCTATGCCATGAATAAATCAACAGTCAGGTCCATCTTAGCTCTGTTCAGCTCTTAGCTGCGACTACCGTTTATGTGTAACTTATTCTTTTACACTGACAAATTGGTGATGTCTGAGAAAATACCCAGCATGTTCTTATCCACCCGCTTGGGGGTGAAAGGTGGGGGAGGGAGGGTTGTAGTGCTGGAGGTAGTGGTGGTTGTAGTAGTTGGAGTTGTAGTAGTAGTTGGAGCAGGAGCAGTTGGGGTAGCAGCAGTAGTAGGGGCAACGGTAGTAGTTGTTGAGGTACTAATGGTTGTAGTTGGGACGGTGGTTGGGGGAAGAGGGGGAGGAGGAGTTGCAAACACGAAGGCATCTGTAGAATCAATCACTGAGAGAGGAAGAGAGTAGTAGTTAAGCACAACAACAAAGCCTAGATAGCGTGACGTGAACAGAGATAATAAGAAAATTTCCACAGGCAGCAGCATCAGATAGAATTCCCACAACTTCTGGTTAACACAGTATGAGTGTGTTTTCAGCCAGGCATACAGTGTACAACTTGAGCCCAACCGTCTTGCCATAATTAATCTTCAGAATCTGGCCGAATCATGACGGGCCTGATTAACTGCTTAAACAGGATTTAACTCGTTTTGTTGGACAGTTTAATGAATTGAAAGTGGCCCATATTCATCAAACCTGAGGATTTGGGTGCAATTATTTTGCTGAATTAAATACATTTGACACATTTCACGTACAATCACTTTTAACCATATACAACTGTAATATAAATTGACTAATATGATTTCTAATGGCACTGCTAGCTTTGGTTATGGACAATAATATATGAAAAAGGCTTATTATAGAAATGGCATCTTGTTATGGATGGGTATCAGTGTTAGATTGATCTCAGAAAATGCTGAACTGAATGAAAAAGGACAAAGTTGACTGAATCCTGGAACAAAAATAGCCTGAAATGATGTACACTCGTGTGATGCCTTTCTGGAAGTAGTAGCTGTGTGGTTCTTTTTATGGGGTAGTAGACTCTTTAGCATGGTTGCCCACTTTTAGATGCTTAAGAGAAATGCTTCAATTAAAAATAGCCTTTGTTTAAAGCTTAGGGTACTTTTATAGCGATATTGCAATTTAAATGAGCACAATTTTCAAACTGAAAGAGCTGCAAATTTTATCACATGTAAAACAATGTTTGAAAGTTTAACCTAATAGCATCAGCTTGTGATTTGCTCATAGGCTAATCAAAAGCTAGTAACATCCATATGCAGCATACATGACAATACAGCTACAACCTGCTAGTCTGGCATGCTATGTTTAGTGTTCAAACTTCAAATTTGCTTTGATTGGCCAATATAACAGGTCTGATCCTATATAAAGAAGAACCACAGTCACAATAAAATCGCAATGAGATGTTTTCCTGAAGTCATTCAGCCCTACCAACTAGTTTATAAAAAAATAGAGCAATCTTCAGATTTTCAGAAATATCTGTATCATTTTTGAAAAAGCAAAAGTGGTATTGTGCCACTTCTAGTTTATTAGCCTACATCTTTTACTTTCCATGTTTTACTAAATTTGGCAGAAGCAGCCAAGTTGCTAGCTTGTTTCTGCATTTCTTTGTTGGTTACTCAAAACCCGACCATATTGTTTTAAGGATTGTAATGACATTCTTTGTCAGAGAGACAAAAACGTAACATCAACCAGACTTGATATTTTTGTACGTTCTAAACATAGAAATTGCAGCCTTTGGTTGTACAGAATTGTTTTAATCATACAGTGTATGCCTGGCTTGTTGGCGCATTCAAAAGTAAATTCAAGCGTAAACTCATCCTGGTCTTTCAAGTAGATAGCTGTTTGTATTGTGCAACAGTGCCACCAAGTGGTCATCTGTTTTAAATATCAGTTCCATACTCCACACCATCTTGACAGCAAAAGGTATTGTGGGAAATCTATCAGTGTAATCATGTATCCACCACCATGAACTGCATTATAGCAATGCAAGAATAGAGCCCCTTTTCACTTTAGGTGAAAATAACATCATGGATAACTTACAAATAACAGTATACCTTCTTATCTGTACATGAAGCCCTTAGAAACGTTGCTTCCCAGAATCATAACCTCACAACTCATGCAAAGCCAGCACCACAAAATATGCATGAAAACAGAGCTTGAGCATACCAGCATCTCACCAGAACCACTCTGAAATAAAGGATGAAAGGTGGGGGTGCTAAAAAACACTTAGTGTCAAAAGCTGTACTTGCTAGAGGGTAGGTCCTCCAAGCTCAGTGACCTAGTCAAACCAAGACACAAGCTGGTGGAGATGCTTTCTACAAGACCCAGTGAGGGTGGGCTGTCCATTCTGAATGGCCAATCAGCAAGCAGATTGGTGCACTCTTACCTGTAGTATCCACTTAGGCAACAAAGAACATGGGCAACCACAGAGTAAAACGAAATCTAAACAGGTGGCAGAAGCGCAAGCATTAGTGGTGAAGGGGCATGAGCAGCAAATGAGATGTGGCCAGCCTCTTTACGGCCTGGCATCAATGTGACAAACATTTTCCAAGCTTCTTTAGAGGAAGTTCTAGGCTGCATGCTCAAACCTTAAGATGATGGGAAATCAGGCTCTGCAAAGTCTCTGAAGCGAATCAGTTTAGTGAGCCTTTTATAAGAGGATAAATCCTCTTAATACTCCTCCAAGGTAATTGTGATGACTGTATATTATTGCTAGAGGCGCTCTTAACCCCCTCTGACAGATTATGGCACAACACTGATACACTTTGTTGCCAGGCAACAGGGATTAGCACAATAGATCCCTGTCAAATATTTAGGTGCCACCCATTTATGAAGACCTCACTTTCCTGCATGTTTAACCCTTAGAAGTTGCAGTTTTCAAATTAATTCAGCAATTAAGTATAAGGTATTTTTTATTTGTAGAGCACTGAATGGTATGAAGCAGTAAGGAGAGTCAAAACTCTCAATCATTACTACATTTGTGTAATTACATATTAGATAAGCCAATATTTGAATAAAATAGGAACTAAATGAAAAGTTACTTTTGTGTGTACAGGCTTGTTTTGCAGTTATGATTTTGTCACCAAAAGACAAAGACAAAATTGCATATTAAAGCCTGAAAAATCAAATGTAAATAATCAGTTGTGTAGCAAACCATGTACTTAAATATGCAACTATGTAATCACGTTCACATCCGAGCACAAAGGTCATAGTAAATTAAAACAATAACTTGACTTCTAAGGGTTAAAGGAGAAATCAGAACAGCATGCCGGGGTCATCCAAACGGGACAATGTGACAGGAAGGGATGCCAGGGCAAAGGTGGCAAGGTGCCATCAGGGATCGGAAGTCAAACAGTACAGAATAAGAAAACAAATGAAATGATTGAGATTTAGAAACCCTGAACCCATTCATGACCTTTATAGTAATAAATTAAGCTTTTGATCAGAAAAAGCAAAAGTAGTGTAAAAGCTTTTATCTATCTTAGTGTCAATTAAGCAGCAACAGCAATGCAGTGAAACGTGTCCCATCCCTGAAAGCACACAGTGATATGGACCGGGACAGATGAATTGACAAATGTACTGAAAGACAGTCATTAGTAGACAGTGCAGTTTAGATCTGTTCATAACTGAGCTGCATACTAATGTAACTAACTAAGGTAAAACAGGTCTTCTCATGAAGACTTAAGCATTGAGTAATCATTAAATGTAACGTAAATAAGATGAGAATTACTTCTAATAGGGCTGCACAATATATTGCAATGTTATCATTGCAATAACAAGCAATAACTGCTTTTGTGAAATGGATTTCGAAGAACAAAGATTTTACTACTAGTAAAATTTACTTTTTACTACGAGTCAGTTGTGTGTCAGAGTCAGAGTTTCTGACAAAACAACGCGTTCACAAGTTCTAACATCTATAAGTTTACAATGTTACTAACGTTGTTAATAAAGCTGTTACTCTATCACCAGTGATACTGAATATATTGCTCCTAAACCCTGTATCTCCAATCTTTCAGTATATGACACTGTGTGCAAATTTCATGATGAATTGGAGCAAAAATTGTCCCAGATGTTTTAGCTTTCTCCTGTAAAATTACAAATTTGGAGATACAAGGTTTTGTTCCGACATTAGCCACAAAGTAAGCATTTTAATGTATTTTGTATTGACATGTATTAGTCTATATTAATTATGTTAATAATCAAGTATTTTAAGGATTAATATGTTTTCAAAGGACAAATAATATTTGATATGTACTTTACTAAACAACAACAAACATGTTTAGTGTTCTAAAGAATATTATCCCAAAAAATAAATAACTAGCTTAAGAAGCCTTTCAAAAGAACAGTCAAACATCCCTAAATTGACAACATGTCTTGCCATCAGAGGACATAAAACATATAAGTATACATGGAATCAAGGATATAATAAAAATCTATACAATATTTTTCTGCAAAAATTAGAGCACATTCCTGGTTATTTACTGAGGTTATAACACAAAACATTAAATGTGCAAAAAGTTTGCATGGGCCAGATTTCATGTTTGATTATTTTCCAATATGCTCAATTTAGCAAATTAACAGTAAATGCACACTAACGTGTCAAATGTGCATGACTATTTATGAAGTAGCTGTCACAACCCTAAAATTACAACCTAAAGTACAACCTAAATTGAATAGTACAAAAATGTGACATTATTTTAAGTGTAATTTTTAAAAGGTCCATTAAAGAATCACATACAAAAGGTAACCATTCATCAACCACTCATTTAAAGTTCGAAAGTGTAATGCAATCGTAATATAATGTTTTGTCAATATTGTGCAGCCTTAAATCCTGATATTGTATTTATAAGTATCAGCTCAGGGTTTGGTCATGAACCCTTCTTTGGGCATTGAGTGCTGAACTGCACTGTTGCAAAGGACAGACAGACGGACAGAGGGACAGAAAGCAGACAGGCAGGCATCTCCTTATTACCTACACCTGCAGAGTCAGTACCTGAGGTGATAAAGTCTTCTTTCACACCGAGGGAGAGAGAAACAGAGAGAAGGAAAGACAGGAGAGGAAGGAGGAAAAGGGGAGAGGTCAGAGCAGACTGAGAAAACAAAGAAATCAAAAAGGCTGAGATAGAAATCCACAAAAAAGCAGAGTTAGAACCACAAAACGGCAAGCAACAAGAAAAGGAGACAGAGATGAAGAGAGAGAGAGACAGAAAGACTGCTTCTCACACAGAACACAGAAGGAAAATGACAGACAGGACAAAACACAAGAACGCCAGGTAGTTGTGCTCTCAGCGACTGATCCACTTTCTGCTCCTAGCAACAGTAAATAGTGGCGACTGAACTAGGCTGACCTAGATTGGTGGCCTGGCGGTAACTTCAGCTCCCAGTGAAAATTATTCTTATACAGTTTCAGTGTAAACTAGTCTAAAGCTGTGCCTCAGGAGAGGTCATTTACAAAGCTTTTGCCTAATTCCTTATTTAAACAAGCTGAAGCACTGAGCCGGTGATCCTGTACAGAAATCTGATACAGCTATGTAGCAGGAGCACCTTGTTAGCAAGGGAAAAGCAAGGTTTAAACACTGCTGCTTTGTCTCTCAGCATTATGGGCTAAAAATCAAATCACTGCAAAATCATTTAAATAAACAAATGTTAGCAAGCTATAATTAGCTACAGCCTAAACGATCTCAGTTGTTGTTAAAATTAACAAATGATAGCAATCTGAAATTAGCCATAACCTAAACAATATAGTATAATACAGTGGCAGAAATACAGCAGCTTTGTCTCAGGTTTATCTCAACAGCAAACAAAGCTGAGCTCCAGTGCTGTAATTTAAAAGAAATGTACGCCCCTAAGCAAAGTTTTAATCAGGGTAACCAGGGTTTCTCATTGCTAATTGCTTACTACTGTGAACAGCTCTTTACTCAGCATCTCACAATCTTACCAACTGGTAAGTTTACAGAACTAACAACCAATGCCGGTGACAAAAGGCTCAGTCAATGGCATACAAGCCACTGTGTACTAGCTCACCTTCATTGGCGAAGTGAGGTGATTCCTCAGCGTAGACCTCTCCAGATCCAACCTGCGTTCGAGCAGACAGGTAGAACTTGTAGCGGGTAAAGCGGTCAGGCAGGCGAATAGTATATTCGGTCTCGTTGGGGAAAAAGCTCTGGACTTGCTTACTTCCCTCTTGTGTCCCATTAACTAGAAGATCAATGAGTACAATGCAGAGAAATTAGGATAAAAGGCACAAATTACTGCTGAGGAGAATAAAAAACCAAAAAAAAAACCCAAAAAAAACCAACTAAATTAAGTTATTTTAATCTGTTATTTTTTAACTGAAGGTCTGTTTTATGTTGTTATTGTTTTTAATTCATTATCATATGATTCATTCACTTATATTTAAATACAGCATTATTATATAATTGTATTTAGTCCTGTACAGCATGTAAAATGCTAAATTATAAATCTTGTAGTATAGTTTTCAGTGTCAGAAGCCAGCTTTATATTATTGTGTTACTGTATTGCGCGTCAGCTGTGTTAAATAATAGTGGCGGCAGAAATAAAGTAAATCTCCAGGAAAACATCTGTATCACCCTACTTTTCATGGAACTACAAATAAAAGCTTCTTACACTGAGTGATAGACCTTTCAGGTGTTAAGTGAGCTGACCTGTATTATACTCGAGCTTGTACCCAATCAGAATGCCGTTCGGCTCAAGAGGTTTGTCCCACTCCAGATGAATGCTGTCTGTGTTCCTCTGAGTAATCTTGAAGAACTTTGGAGCCCCTGGCACTATGGAAATGATACAACAGAATCTCATTATTCAAACACAAGACTCCAGGGCGTGAGACAAACACAACAGCAGACATTTCTATTGACATACATTAGGCATTAAAGGAATACTCCAGCAAATGCTCCAACACCACCATTGATGCTGTCATAAAGTCTTGTTTAACATTCAAACACTGGAGGAACAGAGTAAATGTCAGTGTTACTTGTTTTGTGAAAACTGACATTTGTAATTACTGACAGAAACTTATATTTACATTCATCTGACGCTCTTATCCAGAGCGACCTACAAGGTTAATCATATTATGGGTAGGCTAATGTAGTGTCAGGAGTCTTGCCCAAGAACTCTTATTGCGTAGCACAGAATAGTCACCCAGACCTGGATTCAAACCCCAGTCTGTGGTGGTGGCTTTCTGGTAGGCAGTAGTGTTATCTGCTGAGCTACATCAACCACCGTGCAACTAGCAATGTGCCCTAACTTTTGCACAGGCTTTATTTTATGGTACAATATATTGTATACAGCAAATAACCAGGACTGTGCATTCAGTCCAGATGTCCAGATGTTTTGCTTGCTAAGTACAGAGAAAGATACGGAAATGATAATCCAGTCCATTAGCTTCATGCTCCAGATGCGGCTTAATGCTGGAGTATTCCTTTAAAATTATGTCTTTACAAATCAAAAACAATAAAGAGAGTATGAAGAAAGCTCCTACCGCCTTCCTTGGTCTCAAACTCCACCACATTGCTACGCGGTCCCTCTAATTTACTGTTGGCTACAACCATGTACATGCTGTATTTGCTGTATGGGATTAGATCAGTAAGGATGCCAGAGTTCTGAGACGCATCACTGTAGAAACCTTTTGTCTTCACCTTTTCCTTAGTCACCTTCAGACCCTTCACCAAGCTGGCCTCCCTCCAATAGTACAGCTGAGAGAGTGGACGAGAAATGTGGAGGATGTTAGGCCTGTTTACAGCTTTGATCTGGTCCAAATGCCACTGGCATGTTGTTCATCCTGCTGGAATTGTGACTGTAAACACTGTAAAATCGCATCAAATGCACGCAACCACAAGGTGGTACCAATCTGGCTCAAACGAGCACAGAAGCCTTTGAACCTCTTCAAACTATGGGTTCACTTCTCTGATGTGGCAGTCTTTTAGGTGGCAGTATTTAACCTGTATCAAAGCACACCCGAAATGGCTTTAAAGTTGATCCATTAAATCAACCAACTTCTCTTTGAGTTGGTGCCCACTGTTTGGTCGTTTTGGCTAAATTGAGGTTTTCCAGGACTGCTAAATTTCCCATGACTCCTGTGCCTGATCCTTAAGCATTTGTCTACTTATAACTTAATCTAAGGACTAATGAGCTAAGAATGTGTTGTTGGCAACATTCAAACTGAATTGCAGTTTCTTTTACACTCCTTGCCAACAGTTTATAGTTTTTTTCTCCTTTTGACCTAAGAAAACATTTCCCCTACTGATCTGAGAAACCATTTCCCTCTATTAACAACATTTTGTCCTTGTCAGTTCTCTTTTCCTGCATGGTGATTTTGATCCTTTTGAACTTTTGATGCTTTGTCATCAATATGTTCTTTCTTTAGCATATTGAAACAGCATGTTATTAGCATTTCTTTGTTATTGGTTTCAGACTTTGGCTGAGTGTGATTGTATTTTTCCACCAATCAATATATTTTGTGTGTCACTTATAATTAGTAATATATTAAAAATGTTAAAAATATAAAAAACTTGCTAAAAATGTCTTTTTTGTTGTTTTTTTCATGAACAGATTTGAGAGCACACAACTGAACACAACTAAAGATTTGCAAAAGGAATGCAAAAACTTACTCTGTACTCTTTAAACTCTCCATGAATGTTGCTGGGGTCAACAGGGACCCAGTGCACGTTCACTTTGGTGCTGTCTATCTTTGACACTCTGAGGTCAGCAGGGGTAGCAGAGGGCTCTAAGAAGAAAGATGAAAATAAATACAAAGAGTTAAAAAGCTGATAAAACGAGTACATAGAGAGCATTTACATTCAAGCACTGGTACTTACTGTCCTCCCCTGAGTAGCCAATGACCATGTTTGATTCTGGGCCTCGTCCAAAGTCATTGACTGCCTGGATTTTAATCTCGTAGGGGACATAGGTCTCTGTATCCTTGACCACATGCTTCATGTTGGTAGTGGTGATATTATTCCACTCCTCCTCATGATCTTTTCTCCTCCATGACACAACATAACGTAGCTCAGGTCCATTCCTTTGTGTGTCCAGAAGAGGCTGGCAGCAGAGAGCCACATGTTAAATTTGACATAAAATGATTTGTCATACTGCCATAAGTTACGGTAAATGTATTACTTGCTCTCAGCTATTTCTATTCTTTTTCATCTGTGCTATTTTGCTTCATTGTGCTGTATTTCTGCATCTGTCATCGAGGTGATTTGATTGGATTTAGTCATTTAAATGCACTTTAAATATGTGTGGCTATGGATCAGTTTCCCTGACAAAATCCTGCACTTTGTAGCATTCTGAAAGAAGATTCTTCATTGAAAGGAAAAAATGATCCAGTGTTAGGTTTATAATGCCTCATCAGAAATTTGACATTTTGTATAAAATTTTAATACATTCAATAATTTAATTAATTTTAGATGAATTAGATTGATAGTAAATAAAGTAAATTATTTATTACCTGCCAAGTGATCTCCATATTGTTCTTCCTGGTGCCCCATCCTTTAAGGCCACTAGGGGCAACATCGGGGGCTGAAAAACACAGACATTTCCATTAGCATCCAGACTTACCTATATGCTAATGGAAATATATAGACTAGCTTTAACTAAACACTGTCATTATGAAGGATATAATTAATGTAACGTACATTCAGTAATGAAAAAGCTCTCTTCTATTTCACTGAAGCATTTGTCTTTCATATTTTCTTTGCACTTACGAGCTCCGCTGGTCTGATAGCGGGCTGAGGGCCGACTGGGGGGGCTCTGGCCAACACTGTTAATTGCGATGACTCGGAACTTGTAATTCACAAACGGAGACAGCTGCAGGTTCACCGAGTTCTGGTTTCCTGCATAACTGGACAGATTTTGCCATTCACCTGGTTTCCACCGGTCCTCTTCATATTGAACAAGGAATTCTGTTAAGATGGAGCATTAAGTTAATAAAAAAAATCTATGATTGTTCTAGTCATAAGTATTCAAGTTATGAGTACTTTACACAATATGAAATGAATATGACATGAAAAAGTGCATGATTGTGCAGTATGCACTGGTGGAACTCGTACGGGTGACAGGGCTGTTGTTTTCATTGCCGGGGACCCAGGTGAGGCGGACAGACCGCGCTGATAGGTCGGACAGCTCCAGGTCCTCAGGAGGATCAGGGCGATCTAGAGGAAACACAGCACAGCTATAAGCAAACATATTGTATCTCAGCATAGTGTGACAGCTTTCTTAAGTGGCAGTGCTTATTAGGTTTAGATATGCTGTTTTTGTTTCTGTGAAGTCTTCTGTCCTGAAAACAAATTGGAACACCTAAGTTTGCAGCTGGTGGTGACTGATTGATGGCTGCATTGTTATTTAAATGTTAAAAGTTTAGCATGTTTTGTACTAGCTGTGCAAATGTGTACTTTTGTGATGATGAACCAAATATCAGTATACACCCCAATACTATTTTCTTTGTTAACTATTATAGCAATAATTACCTTACAGCGTACTGTACACCAGATTTTAATGTAGCAGAGTGTGTTCTATTAGAAGTTTATGTATTCATTAACCGATATTTATTCATTATTCATTATTTACTAATGCATTTTTAATATATATATATATATATATATATATATATATATATATATATATATATATATATATATATATATATAGTATTAACTATGTTAGAGGTGTAAAGACACACAAAAGTTCATGATACTATACACTTTTTAAACAAAAAAGCATAATTAATACTTAATATTAACATAATTAAGTAGTTCATACACAAATCTTAATAATACATTCTGTAGCATCTCTCAAATTAATATTATTCAAGAGTATGATTAGAATTAATTAAGAGTATGTGTGCTTTTTTAATACAAAAGTGTCAAGTAATAATTTACAGTATTCAGAGTAAAATCTGCAGTAATTATTTCCCAACATAAAAGTGAGACAAAAAAAGAAAGCACAGAGGGAGGAAACATTACCTGCAAAGGCACTAGGTTTTGAGGGAGACAGGGAATCATCCTCTGTGAGGTCAAATATGAAATGTTAATGGTTAGTCAGTCTATTAGTAAAGCGATTAAACACTGAAATGTTTAGTGACTATGCTATTCAGCCTAGGTAAGAGGAGAACCATTCTACAGAGCTTTACCAAGTACTGACTACAGACAGAGAGTAAGGCATTGTACAAGACATGCACTATATGCTAGTAATGTCCAGATCCGTTTTTTCCGTCCTGAAACCGATTTATGTAACACAGGCTCCACTATTTCTGCACAATAGGTTTGACGAGGAATGTACTGTTCTAGACAAACAGAAAGTCGAAATTCTCCACAGTGGTGGTGACTGGAACCAGGAGTCGGATTCACAGAACATTAGGAATAAAAGGTCAAAAGTTTCCTTAACTAAAAAAAGGTGGAGATAAAATTTTATTCTAATTTGTTCCTTTGTTCCTTTTTCTTAGTGAGAATTCTCCTCTTAAATTTTGTTCTTAAATATTTTCCTAATATTACGACAGTCTCATACTTGTCCTGGACTTTAAAATTTGACAAGGCAAATTTTTTCATCAAAAACTAAATTTTAAAACCTTGTCATGTCAAAGAGGCAAAGATGCACGTTCAGGTCAAACATATTTAGTCAGATTTACCACATATTTACTGTTCCCAACATTACATACAAACATTCACCTACACATGTGGGTTCAGTGGTTGTTTGGGCAGTAAATACAAAGCTATATTTGCATTATACACATTAAGCCTCCAATCACCACCAATGTAAAGAGAATTTGTTTCCCTACAGCTGAATAATGCAGAAATTTTAAAAACCTTTGTTTTTTTGTTTTTTTATAGCAAAATTTAACTTGTGTATGAGCCATGCTCTCGCATTGACGAACAGATTCACTGTAAAATAGCAGACTTTTAAATCACTTTGGTAACTTTTGAAAACATGCTTCACTTTTGCAGACTGTGAATCACATCCGTTTACATGGCATAAAACACAAAACAGTAATCAAAACTGGCTCAGGTTTAATAACAGCCATAATAATATGCCTGGACGGCCTTTTTTGATCGGATCAGGACATCCCCCCTATTTGTGATGGTGAACCTTACAGCATTGCCTAAGAACAAGTGCAAAAGGAAGTACATATGCAGTTTAGGTTGAACCTCATGGGTACAGGCCTTTGAGGTACACACGGCAATATTCATGGTAACTTGTGTTAAAGCTTAAGAAAAGTGTGAGCAGTGTTAACATTAAGATTAAAGCAACAGAATAAGCTTCTGTGCATAAGGGAACAGTCTATTCCGCTCCATTAGATGTGTCAGCATGTTTCTGTGCAGGTGTACATGCATGTTTTTTGTGTGTGTGTATGTGTGTGTGCATGCATATATGTCTCTGTATGTGTATAAAAGTAAGATTGCTATGTATGGCTGTGTGTGTTTTCATATGCATGGGCATGTACCTAATACAGTGAGGCGGGCAGAAGCAGAATCCTGATCTAACTCAGTTGTGACTGTGCATGTGTAGATTCCCTCGTCATCACGGTTGATGTTAGGTATTGACATCGAGTCTTCGTCCTTCTTATACTTGCTCCTAAACACAGCATACTCTTTCAGTTACGGTTAAAGCAAACACAAGGAATACATTACAGCTGGTGAAAAAAAAACTTGGTTTGCTGTACTGTGCAAAACTCAAAACATTTAGAAGCTGATGGTGAAGAGAATGATCACCCCACAGTCTGCTCCTGAATATCACTGAATGTGTTTAACATTACTTGTAATTACTGGACTTGTGTGCATTTAAAGTGAGGTGTGGGATTTTTTTTAAAGATCTAACAGATGTACATAAGGTATACATTTTTCCATGAGTAAAATATAAAACTGGGGTATTTTTTTCCATGACAGTATAAAATGAACACCTTTTCTGCTGTTTTCATTGAAAATAAAATCCTTTGACTTTTGCACAGTACTGTATAATAACAATATTAGCTGTATTTCCATACATCCAACCAAAAGTGAGGGGCTTGTCGTCTTTGAGCCAGGTGACAGTGAAAGGGAGTGTGTGGTCGTGTTTGATTCTGCAGTCAAAGCGGGCCTGGCTTCCGCGATTAGCAGACAGGTGCTCTGGGATCCGGACTATTCGTGTTGGTTCTGGAAAGAGATGACATGGACACATACATTAACACCCCTAATGAAGAATATTTCACTGTAAGAAATAAAGGTAGATTACAGGTCTGAGTTCCTTAAGGTGGAAATGACATCCAGGCTATGTATCAGTAAGTATCAGTATCAGTAATGTATCAAAATCTCAGTGAGAGGAACTGTATAAAAACTGTCAATAAGAAAGACTTTTCAGGCTTCATAGGGCGACTCGCAGCATTGCACATACTACATACTTTATGGTGTTTATGGTGCGGACTCTACTTTTAACAAGCAAATCAGCAGAACAACAAAAAGCAAACAGGGGGCAGCTTTTAGGGAAAACAATCTTAATAGTATACCAGCAGAAAAGGAGGATTTCACACCTTTGACTTCCAAGCGGACTTGATCCTCAGCCTTGCCCAGAATGTTGCTGGCCACAAAAGTGTATGTACCTTGGTCCTCAGGCCGAGCCCTCTTGATCTCCAGAGTACCGTTATTATGTAACCTGTACTTTACGCCATCCAGAACAATACCAAGGCCATTCTTAAACCTACATGGGCACATGGACATACACATGGGATCCAGTTTTCGGTGGATAAAGCAATACCGTCTAAATGTCAAGCCAAAACTTTGGGGTTATCAATTCCTGTACTGAAGGGCTCCATTCCAACACTTTAGGTTATTTTCCTGTTTGAACACACCTGATTCAACATCATAGTTATTACCAGGATTAGCTGGCATGTTTGAGAAACAAACCGCATTGGACTCTGGCTGCCTGGATGGTGTCTGGCCTTTAAATAATCTGTCTGGAACTCACCAGCGCACGTCTGGATAGGGTGAGCCAAAGAAAGGGCAGTCTAGAAATGCTTGATGATTCTCAATCACTTTAATCAGCTGGTTCTTGGGGCCTAGCAACCGAGGTGCCATGTCTGTAACAGAAAACATCAGGTGAAAACCATCAGGCCTGAGTCACAGCTGTGCATCAGTGTTCTTCTGTCATAGCTCCAAAAGTCTTCAGCACTGAACTTTAGCTAGGAGCTGTTCTAAAACATCTGGGGCAAGCAATGGATGTTTATATATGGACCCCTCTACCAACATAGATCAAACTGCAGTCCCACACTAAAAGAAAAAAAAAAAACAGGTAGGTATTTTATATTATATACATAAGCCATTGTGTCAACACTTTAGCCATATTCCTGCATTTTAGAGCAGGAAATGAGACTGTGTTCACCTGGTCACGTGGTTAGCACTTGTTTTGAAGTAAATGTTTTCCAAAGCCTGAAAATTAGTCTGTAACATTATGAACTGTCACTTCTGAAACCTACTTTCTGTATATAACTTTTTACTTTTATAAAGAAATTTCTGACTATTAATTTGCTAAAAGCTCCGCTACCAAAACATTCGGTACTGAAACATTTTGTAAAGTTTCAATATTGTTTAATAGTGACAAAATGGAAAGTTCAATCACTTGATCCAATAAATTAAATATTAGATACAGAGTCACTCAAAAACAAAAAGATTTTAGTATAAAGCCCAAGTTAGTTAAAAGTCTGAATATGCCTTTAACATTAAAACAAATTGGTAGAGGTATTAATATAAAAACACCATTTTGTACAGCATGCTTTTCATCCTCATGCAAATTTATTTAATTTCCCTGACAGGGGATTTTTAGTAATGCACAGATAACATGTGACTAAATTATTTCATTAATGTGTTTAATGTTATGAAAGTGTTAAGGGCAAGAATAAAAACACAATCTACAAATATCAAAAGTGGCATATGTCAGATAAAATGCAATGTAAAACTTCATTCTCTTTTTTTTATTTTTAGATTTGCCTTACATGCAGCCAAAAAAGGATTACATTACATTACTAATTTAGGATTTAGGACTTTTCTGTGCATATGATTGTTTTGTAAACAACAATTCACATAACAAATCGTTGTATGCATTTCTTTACCAATGTGGCCTCTTACTGAGCTCACTTTCTCATAAAAAGGCTTTTTTTCCTTAACTAAGAAGGAGTCCACAAGAAAAGAAAATGAACTACTTGACTGAATTGTGTGTTACCCAGTATGCTGACAAAAGCATTAGCCAGCAGGTATCCATGTTCATTCGAGGCATTGCACTGGTACACAGCACTGCCACCTATCTGCACAGAGTTGAAGATGATAGCATCACCAACCACCTTCCTGCTTGGGTTCTGCTGTGAACCTGCAGTTTCAGATGCAGAAAACAGACAGAGATCATAAAAATGGACACTTGACTGTGTGTTGTACTACAGTGTTGTGTAGTATTTTTTGAAATTATGAATGGAAGGGGTGACTCAGACTCACTCTCTATTGGCTCTCCATTTACAAGCCACTCTATGCTTGGTTTGGGGATTCCACTGGCTAGGCATGCCAACTGGCCATTCTCACCCGGGGAAAGCACCAGGTTGGTAGGTTTATGAACCCAATAGGGAGCAGCTGCGGGAGAATAAAAAAATTAAAAATCTTATTTTTCTTCAAAAAGCAAAGTTCTAAACATAAACTTCTAAAATGATTCAAATAAGTTAAACATTAATGTAATATCAGTAATCAGTACAGATTTGTTCATGTAGGTCTCTTAGACCTTACATGTTGCTGGTGCAAGCCAATCCACTGCCGCCAACAGCATGCTATGGTAAGAACTGTATGGCACGTAATATGTTGATAAGACCATCAGGCTTCTTCGAGCCTTACCATCTGACCTTGGGTATATTTACAGCCTGCAACTGACTGCAGACTAATGAAGGTTGTGTAGAAATATATAAATATCACAGTGATGTAATATATTTAATTCAAGTTAACATGATGCACGCTTTTAAATCAAGTAGCTTTAGTTCAGTATTTCTGTTCGTAAAGAACTGCAATAGTAATTCGCATCAAGTAAAAGCCTGGAGGCCAAAACATCAGATACATATCCACTTCAGATCTGACCTTTGACTTGAACGGCGATAGAGTGGCGTATGCTGCCAATCTTATTACTGGCCATGCAGACGTAGTCTCCAGAATCCTCCTCCGACACAGAGATGATGCGCAGAGTTTTATTAAAGCTCTCAAACTTTACCTTCCTCTCTGGCAAATCTCCGCCCTTCTTAAACCACTTGATGACAGGAGTCGGGCTGCGTGTAGATAAAAAAGGTGAGATGTAAAAATTGTGCACTGGTTCATACCAAAGATCTGTACATCGCTATCACATTAAGATAATTTTAATTTAATAATGAAATAAAAACAATATGTTTCCGCATACATGAACAAACTGGTTCTAATATCCATGTGTCATGTAGCATCACATATTTTAAATAATTAGCATAAATCTGTACAGACAAAATAGTAATTTTTTTATGCATCCTGAACGACATACAAGTAAGTTACAGTTGTATTCAAGAGTAAAACTCAAATGCTCAAATGATATGTCCTTTTTTTTTCAAGGTAAACATAACCACATAGCCAGAACTTATAATAAGCTCAATAATTAATTTTAGAAATAAAAAAAGCAGAACATAGTTCAGTAATTTGTAAGTAATTATATTTGTCATTTATTAACTTTTAATGTTGCCCCCAAAATATCAATTTATTCTATAGAAAAATATAAAATTTAGTATTGAAGTATTTTTGCTTCATTTCTCAGTAACTCACACTCCTGCAGCAATACACTCCAAAAGAAGCTCTTCCCCACGAAGCACCATCTTGGAGCTGTGCAGTCCAGAGGGAGAGAGAAAGCTAGGTGCAGTTTCAGGAATATTACGTGCTGTGGAGAATAAGGAATAGTTTATTGCATGAGATATGTACATACAAACATTAACACAGACCAAGTTAGGTGCACAGAATGACACATAGTTAAATATGTAAAGACCAGCAGCAGTTAGTTATCTGTGTACGTTAGTCTTAGGTCTTAGTCCAAACAACAACGCACATATGAAAGGTCACATGTATATTTCAACCATAATGACAGCAATAAGGGCAATAAGGTACAGAATTTAATATTCACTGTGAAACTAATCATATTGGGTTTAATCTGACCCCAGGAGCTGAGGGCTGACAGGAGGGCAGCAGGTACCAGCAGACTATATCTAGATGTATCTTATGAAAACTGATCTTCCATTACAGCCATTATACTGTATGTGCTTGCCATCTGGGAAGCAACACATCTTATACAGAACAACATACTTCTAGATTTTGAACCATATATTTTACTTGTGGCTGCTTGGAAGTTACACACATCATACACAGTACAAGATACTTCTAGGCACGTGAACTATATATCTTACTCGTTGCACATAAACAACGGTTGTAAGCTATCTGAAATAACTGATATTAGTGACCCAATTAGTTACTGGAGGGAAGTGATACTTTTTTAACCAGCCCAAAAACCGAATGAAGTCAACGGAGTGATGAAAGAAGAAATACCCTATCAGAAAAGGAAATCCTAAAGGACATAACTAACTAACTAACTAACTAACTGAAAGTAAATTTGTACTAATTACTCTAACTTTTAAATGATACATGTATTTAGTCAGTTATAAGTGACAAGGTAATAAAATTCATACACATAGAAAGAGATATAAATAGATATTAACAGGTTACATTTCTTTCTCCTGATAGAACATAACCTTGACAGATTGTACTCAAATATTTTAAGGAGATTTGGTTTGTTTTGGTTTTCCAGAGGTAGATTTTAAAATGACATAACATACCTCCACTCTGTTTGAGACATTTAAAGGCAACATGCTTGTATAAGAAATATTTAAAAGGTGCAAATGAAACCATATAAAGGCCGTCATATGAAGAAGCCAGCAATGGATAACATTGATAGCATGGTTGAATAAACATGAATTAAGTAAATAACACAAATGAATTAGTTTCAGATGTACTTCCTGTTATCACACGACTCAAACAAGGAAAACGTGAAGAAAATATTAGAGTTAGCGGTGCTGCACTCACACATACAGCAGTGAGATTAGCATTGCCTGGGGCTATTAGCATAGCCAGCGAACAAAGGGACGAGGCCTATTGTTAGTGACACAAGGAGGGTAGAGTAGGCCTGGAGGATTAGCCTATGGAACTGCCAGGAACACATGTTCCAAAACCCTGTGACATGTCTCCACTGGCACAATGGCGCTGATTCTGGGTGAATGATGAATCAGCAGGGTGCTCCTGGTGAAGTCTTTCCTGACGTAAGATGACGATGATGATCTAGAACCCCTGGGGACTTACAAAGCCTGCACCTGTATGCATATGAACTCTGACTGCTGGTTCTAATGTCTAGAAATGGCTTCTTATAACTGAAAATTCCACTCAAAATAACCTGAAGTATTTAAAGGTTCCCTTGGGTACATGGTTAGAAAGCATAAGCACTAGTCCTGTTAGAAGATTGGAAATTGACACTAGAGCTGGTTTGAGGGGGAGGCAAACTACTGGGGCCGTAGGGACTCACCACCATACAGTTCAGTGTCGTTCAGAGAGGAGTATGTGTCATTATACGGCTCCTCTGTGGACAAAGTGAACATTCAGAGAAAGCCTTGCTTAAATACAGTGGAATCAGCCAGACTCTAGTTTCTTATTTCTTATGAATTAAAGAGAATATATACATATATATATATATATATATATATATATATATATATATATATATATATATATATATATATATATATATATATATATATATACATATATATATATATATGTGTGTGTGTGTGTGTGTGTGTGTGTGTACAGTCATAGGCAAAAGACCACCTGGTCAAATTATGTTTTTATATGCAAGAAAGTAAGTTAATCCTCTGCAGAGAACACACTTCTGCACATGTATACACAAATATAGAATTATTGTTTATTTTGTAAATTTGTGGGGAAGACAACATAACGTGGCTTCTGCAACTTATGGCACATTATGTTTCATGTTTTTCTAATATATTTAAAACTATAAAATATTTATAATATAATATAAATTGTGCACTATAGTATACAGAAAACTGCATGTACAGGGTGTATTAACTTATTTTAATTTATAAAATCAATGAAATACACCATCAGTCATAACATAAAACCAACTCAATGTATCTACACCTTTTCCATTTTATCAGCTCCACTTACCACATAGATGCACTCTGTAGTTCTACAATTACAGACAGTAGCCCATCTGTTTATCTGCATACTTTGGTCTTACATGGTCAGGGGCCCTACAGGGCCAACCCAGAGCAGGTATTATGTGGGTGGTGGACCATTCTCATCCCAGGGACACTGTGCTAGTGGATCAGACACAGCAATGTTGCTGGAGTTTTTAATCACCTCACCGCTGGACTGAGAATAGACTATCCAGCCAACATCGACCTGTGGGTTAGAGAACCAGCCTTGTGACCGGAGGGTCGCTGGTTCGATTCCCTGAGCCTACAGTAACGACTGAGGTGCCCTTGAGCAAGGACCTAACCCCTAACTGCTCCCCGGGTGCTGTGGGTAGGGCTGCCCACCGCTCCGGGTAAGTGTGCTCACTGCCCCTAGTGTGTTCACTAGTGTGTTTGTGGTGTTTCACTTCACGGATGGGTTAAATGCGGAGACTAAATTTCCCCACTGTGGGATCAACAAGGGATTTAAAATCTTAAATTGTGGTAACTTAAAACGTCCCGTCCAATAGAAGTACAGGAAAATGTTGTTTTCTATTAGACAACCCATCCAAGCTTAAGTTAAACTGTGCTGTATGAGACGTTCACCAGGATCTCTTTCAAATGTAAACCTGTAAAAAATGTTTAATAAATAGTTTTTTTTTTGGTGCTCAAACAAAGTAAGTTGAATCTTAACCTCAATATGAACACAACTGACAAAGATGTAATTGAAAATATATATATAGGTAAACAACATGATGACTAGACACTGTCGACAATTATCTAATTATCTTAATTATCTACTTACTTGTAGAACGTATGTAAAAAAAAAATCCCTGTTACAATCCCTGTAAATGAGTACTGGTCCTGTCCACAAAGAAATTGTGAATAAAGGCCCCTGACAGCTGTCTCTAAGAGGGGGTCGGTTCCCGTGAGTCACATTATTCATCTTGAATGCTGACTGGATCAATAAAATCAATCTTGATTTCCTTTAGTGATTATGGGCATCACTGGAAAACCATGTGTCGTGTTAGAACTCAAGGATGCAATAAAAAGCATGGTGACATCTGTAATAATGTAATTATGTAGTGGTGCAATGTAACAATTACATGCTTTGTAAGAAATATTATATGCTTGGGAATTATATGTGTTGAAAGAATATTTAATGTTATGAATAAATGTTTTTGAAAACAGAACATTTCAGCAGAAAGTCCCTTAGCATGTTTTATATTTGTTCAGCTCGTTGTGTTGCTTAAGATGATCAAATGAAGACAAATACAGTGTCCTTTGGAAGCTATATAGAATAACTACTGCGAATAAACGAAGTCAAGTTGTGTCCTTTACACACAGCAAAATCCATACACTGAACAGTCCTTGCCAGCATGAAGCTATGCAGTACAGTCAAACCACCGCTAGAGGGCCACATTGTACCCCATATTTTGATAGTATTCACTCTGTACAAATAGGTTTATGAGGAGTTGGGCCACTTTCGATTTCTGTTTCTTACACCAAAAATATAAGTGGAAATATTGCATGACAGTAACTGGAGCTAAATGGCTACAAAGGAATAATTTTGCCATTTATTCTGGAACGTTTTTTTTTTCTTTTTTCATTTTGGATTCCATAAAAAACTGACTGCATGGTAATAGACTCAGCTCCAGTCAAGCAGTTCACAGTCATTAAAATCATACACATACATAAAGCTATAAGAGTAATAATGAAATATCTGATGCTATAGTAAATATTTGATGCTATTCTAAATTATAATATATATAATACGTATATTTCTCAAATTCTCTGTTATAAACTCCCATAGAACAAACATACTCACAAACACAAAATGCATGGGTCTGCTAATTCTGGGTCATTCTTTACTCACTTGTCATGACTTTCAGGGTAAAGGGGTTCTTTTGCTGGATGGTGTGCGTGAAGAGAAATCGGGCATTGCAGCTGTAGTCAGAGCCAGCATCTCTTGCTAACACGTTGGAGAAATAGAGGTCCCCATTCAGTCCCATGGACACCCGGTTGTCCTGTGTTATGGGCATCATAGCTGGATGAAAGAAACAACAGCTCCATTTGATACAATAAAGTGCAAGAACGTGACAACATTTGCCTCCATAGGGCAGGTGATATACCATAAGATGTAAACCATTCATCAGCAATAAGAATGGGAAGTCCATTATATCCTAACCTTTCAGCCTTTCATCATGTAAAAATTGGAAGGCCTGTCACCAAAGGTGCTATATTCTAAGTTCATTTTACACATCTGGATGTAAATCTCAGAAAATAAATGCTCACATTCTAAACTACTTTCTCAAAACGCAAATGTCTTCAGTGTACAGCAAAAACAAAAGAGGCTTTACCACTCAAATACTCTCATTCGGAGTCGTGATCACAAGTAATATGACACATTATTACATCCTTTGTGAAAACCTCATTAGCTTTGAGAAATTAAAGCCTCTGGGCTTCTGAAAGCTTAACGTGTTAAGCTAGTCTGAACTGCACTTTGTCACTCATGTCATCTCCTAGTCTGTGTTTCTTCAGGGTACGTAGTGTAGAATGAGGAATGAGAGTGTGATGCTGTTGAGTGAGCTGGCAGTCATTAAGAACAACACAGTAACTCTGTTGCTGATGTTCTTGTCATTGGCTAGTCATGTGTATTATTACTATTAGTCATGCTGAGAACACGGCAGTATCAGGAGAAAACACAGGAGGAGAAAAATAGAGAAAGGCATTTTTCCATTGATACAGACTTAGCAGACTTTGGTTTAGACCTTACTGTTACAGTTACACTCACACAAGCCTATAAGTGAAATCTATGCAGGAAACTGTTTTGAAGTCATTGGTTTTGTGATTTTGCTCTGCAAGAAAGAAAATTCATACCATCTGCCCACTCATGCTAAAGATTTAAGAAGTGTGTCAGCCTAGACTGCTTTTTTTGAAGACCCAATACACAGGAAGCAATACATATATCTTAAAGTTACAGTAACAAAATTGTCAAAGTGGTATTAAGTTGGAAAATTCTCTTTTAAATGTGAATCCAAACTGTTTTCAAAACATGAAACAGCACAAAGGCTGTAGGTGGGCCTGAAGAGAGAATGTAAAACACATAGAATCAGCTGATATTCAACTGCTGACCATGCTCTGCTCAGAAATGCATTCTTTCATCGCAGATGGTGTTAAGTTAGACAAGCTAATGTAACTCTGGCAGAAATCCAATACAACACCTAATGTGTTTAGTTTGCAGCTTAGATCTATTTGTTTTAAACATACTGTACATAACGCTGGATGTGAATGAACAAACTCAATTTGGCAAGTTTTTATTTTAATTACATTTATTGAATAAACCCAAAACACTGCCGTGGGAAGTTTTTCTTTCGCATATTGTTCAATATGTTTCCAGCACCATGTTTCCAGAGTAAAAGCAAAATAAATCCGCACGTGTGACTCCTGAGGTTGAAGCTGCTGAATTGCCTCCTCAGCTCTTTGCGATGCACTGCAGTTAAATGCACACATGCACTCGCTCACACACACACACACACTAGCTCAGCAATAAGACACCAGCTATCGTCAGGACATGGTGGGTGAAAGAGTAAGAGCGAGGGAGAGAGAGAAAGACAGTAAGAGAGAGTGACACTAGCTATATTTAAATTGACTTTCTGCAAAAAAGTTTGCAATATTTGCTGCCCGGCAGCTTGTTTCCATCAAACCTATTTTTAAAACTAATGATGTAATCTCCTATTCTTATTCTTATTCTTATTCTTGTTATTATTATATTTTTTAAGTTTTCATTTACAGCTTTTATTTTAAGAAGACTGTAGCGTATTCTGAGCATTTGTCTCTGCTAGAGCAGAAAAGTGTCAGCAGTCCTTACTCCATCTACTTCTCAGTCCAGGAAAATCTGTTACATGATGCTAGATATAAGCATAAAAACATTATTTCCAATGTAAGTGTTTTATCAACAATTTCTGTTGAAAAAAAGAGAGTTACCGCTGTTCATCCAGAAGGTGTTTGGCGGGGGCAGACCAGGAGGTGGGTTACAGGGCAGGATGAGTGAAGACCCCTCATTAATCACCACTGGCTCCAGAACCTCCTTAGGCCACAGTGGAGACTCTGATAAAAAAGGAAAATGTTAAAATGGGTCCATGTGTATTTTATGTGAGCTGGTGTTAGTGTTTGAGCAGGTTGGTAAAGATTGTTTGGGTAAAGGCTGCATATCCTCGACATTCATCCCCGGCATTGAAAATAAGTACGTAGCATTTATCACAGAACCTCAATGGCAACAAACCACTTTCGAGCCATGCTGAAACCAACTACATGTTTACCAAAATTAAGGTTACATATTCTTCTAGATCATGCACTTTAAAATTTTCAGGTGAAGCGACATGCAGTTCAAGTTCTACATTAAGCTTCGTCATGTGTGCTCCAGTGAGTTTACTGACTGGTTGCACAGCAGAATTCCCAAATTATGAAATAGAATGTTTCCATTATTTGCTTAAAATGCAAATAAATGTGGTGAAGGGACTGACAAAATATGATTTTTTGCAGTCATCAGATTATGACATGCTTATTATTGCATGTTAACCTATTAACTCTTACTCATGACAGGTTTCAATGAACATTTTTTACATTACTTGTATGTTAGTTTTACACCTGGGGTTTGAGTAGGGTGGCGTTACTTCATTTGATTATTGTCTATACCATCACCCATTGTTTAGTTCACTTGACAAACAATGTACAACAACGCTTAATGCTGTTTTACTTTACTTTTACTTTGCCAAAGCAAACCCCCCTTTAATGTAATGTGTTTTCTAAGATAATATCATGACTGTGAAGGTCTGTGGCATAAGAGCTGAGACCCTGTTGTTATTTGAGATAACCCAATCCCTTTTGTGTTCTATTGGTTAACAGTCTCACGGCTACTCACTGGATACTCGTAGCAGTATTTTGTTAGATATTGCAGTGCCGAAGTCATTCCAAGCAAAGCACTGGTATTGTCCTTCGTATTCCTCAGGCTTTCCTCCACTCCTAAAGCTTATCTCCAGCGTGCCAGAGCGCTTCCGCATGGACACACGTTGGTCTTTCTCTGCGTTAAAGAACTTCCCATTCCGCCGCCACCAAAACCTGTAACATTTGTGACCAAACTTGAACATTTATTCAGGCACTACATAATTACAAAGACTGATCCATAACAAAGATAAGGAATCATCTGAGAGCAAACCTCAAGATGTTTACAGCATCAACAACGCATGTAAAAAGATTAGGATGCTGACTGGGGGACGTGGATGATTCATGCGAATGTTCACTTTAATAAATGACCCACTGGGTACATTATTCAAGCACAATAGTTCCCCTAAGGCTAGGCTAGTGGCAGGTTATATAAAGCCCAATAGGCCAACAAACAAACAGGCTGTCTGAATAGGAGCCCTGTGTTCAGCTACCCAGGCCTCCTTTTATGTAAGCTGGGAGAGGGAAGGGACTAGATGGAACCAGAGCCTACTGCCCTGCTGTCCATCTCTCTGAAGGCATAGGGGGAGGGAAGTGGACAAAACTGGCAGTGCTTCTGTCAGGTCGGGACACAGAATGCCACCCAGCAGAATGTGCTGAGCTTTCCGTGCCCATACTAATGACTGTCAGTTTTAATTAGAGAAAGAAACATAGAGAGAGAGAAAGAGAACAGAACAAAGGACAAAAGGGCAGGATATTGTGACAGGGCAGTAGGGACAGTGAGAATGGACAAAAGAATACCAGCAAAAGAACGGCACAAAACAAATAAAAGAGAAAGACTGTTTGAATTGTAAGAACACCGAATGCTGGCTATTGCTAGGGAATGTGAAAAAAATGAACATAAATGACCAAGACAAAGAGGGAGGGAAAGAAGAGACGAGAGAGAAATAAAGGGCTTTGTGCATCCTTACGTTGGCACGGGGTTCCCCTTGGCCTCACATTCAATGATGATGTTATCTCGGGGGTCCACAATGTAGTCCTTCACAGATTGCTTCACAATGGTAGGGGGCTGTTTCACTGGAGGAAAAAAATAACGCACACTTAAAAGCCTCTCACAAGGGACAAGTCTTATTTGCACAATTTTCCTCTTAACCCAAATGTCAATGAGCCAAGATGTGATCGGTTTTGGCCTAAAACTGCAAGGCCAATGTAGTAATGGAAACTCATATCGTACCAAGTAAATGCCCTACAAACCCACTCATAGTTCCAGGTCTTCTTACCACTTCTTCATTCGCCTACAGTCTTATTTTCCCTGCCATCGTATCTCTGCATTACCGTGTTTTATATTGTTTGTGTTTGATGTTTTGTGCATTGCTGTAATTGTAAGCATCAGTTGATTCATGAAAAGCAACTTACACTATCATGCACTGTAAAGCCTAAATCATTAATATTCTTGTCCCAGATTTTGATAAATAATCTCATTAAGACTTGAAGATGCGAGTTCTTAAATATATATTGTTCCTGATTAAATGACTTGATCTACAAAAATACACAAAGGTATGGACAATATTCAGGCTTAAGAATGACTGCTACGACTGTCTTCAGCAGCAAGACTGAAAGTAGGACTCAAAATAAGACTCAAACATATAGATTTTGTACAGATGTCAGATCAACTTCACATTTCCTTGATATCTTGATTTAGAACCCATAGCTGGCATTATCTCCTCACTATGCTGACAGAATGTTAACAGCATGACATCACAAAAACAGTGTAATCTATAAAGTAATGCAATGACCCTTGGCATCAATAGGGAAAATGACACAACCAAGTGGCCGCAGGCTCGTTAAAAGCAGTACTGAAACAGAAGGTAGGTTTGGAGTTTTTAGGCAATTTCCAAAAGCTCAAAAGTAACATAATAATAATAATAATAATAATAATAATAATAATAATAATAATAATAATAAACCTAATATACAGTCATTTGACTGTCTCTTTGACAGTTACTATAGTAGGACTACAAAAGACCAGCTGACTGCCACTAGTAACACAGATTTTATGTGTTATGTGTTATGTTTAGAGTGTCCTACATTTAGACCTGCTCATAAATCCTACGACTTAGACAAACAGCAGACCAGTAGACCAGGCCAGGAGAAGCAGTGTGCCAGTAGGACTATCTCAGTGATGGAGGTTTAAGGATCATATAGATCTTCCCCATGCACCTCCTGCTGTAAGTGGTCCCTCTAAAGCTGGGATCACTGTATAATACATATTTAATAGCCCATTTAGGCACAAGATTGCTGAGTGTTTTCTACCCCTACTCTCTATCCACATCTAGATAGCTGAGTGTAAAAAAATACTGTAGTTTAAATTAAACATTAGTAGGATTATGATATGACTGAGTTAAACACAATGCATTAGTAAAATCTAAATATGTATAGTAAAATTTAAATATATACAAAATCATTATTAATGGGTACTTAAAATTTGCATTTTGTTAGCATGTTTTTTTTTTTTGTTAAAGATCTGATCGATTTCTTCTTCGGTGAAAGTAATATATTTTAATAATTTACAATAACATATTCAATAAAAGCAGTCCCATGTTATTAATGTATTGTAATGTAATGTATTTTAGCGACCCGTCTGCATGTTACAGGAGGAAGTAACACTGCATTGCTGTCCTTCATGGCCACATGATGAGCAGCCAGATCCCACTGTTTGAACTGTTATTGGTGAAACACGTATTTTCTAGACTACACTAGTTTCGGTAGTGTTAAGATTATTGTGTTAGTAACATACAAAGCTTCAGTGCTTCAAAGCAATAGGACTGTAGTCTAAAATCCAAGTCTGGAAAGTCTGGGCAAAAGTTTCATTGCTGACTTTGAACCGCTTTGGCAAAATGATCCACATACATTGAATGTTTTAAAAAGTAGATGTTTGTGTTTATATAGTCTTGCCTGTCAGACTTGCTATGTTTATCATTTGTTCACATTAAAATGGAGAAAAGTGCATGCAAGCTCAAACATGATGCAAAAAAAGAATCAAACGCTACTGCAGTACTCCACACAAACGACTGCCATTAATCATGCGGTTGTGTATATATTGTTAAAAAACCCACATATCTCCAGACCTTACTGTCTAAACAATACTGTAAGTTCTACTGAGTTGATTTCAACATGTGCAGCATATCAACCATAAGAGTCTTAATCTCCTGTACACAGGATTAACATGTGCTAGAGGAACTGGGACAGTTTCCAAAGAGCAGCAATGACTGAATGTTTCAGATTTTAGATCTGATAACCTCAGCTTAAAGCCTAATTAGAACAAGCCACTGTTTAAATGAACATGTTAATCCATGTTAATGAAGCACTTACAGTCCTGCTGGATCCTTGCTGTTAGTTCCAGGGGAGGGGTGGGCAGGGAGAAGAACGACAGAAGAAGCAATGGTAAAGGGGGAGGACAGAGAGAGAGATACACACAAACAGATGGAGCTGAAAGCCTGACTATTAGACTATGTAGTATGTTTAAAGGGCCCATATCACAGAAAATCAAGCTTCTTATTTAAAAAATGCTCAATGTAGCTCTGTCCAAAATAGCATTGTTTAAAAAAGACCAAGCTATCCACACACGGACAAAAAGTTGCAGAAACTTAAACCAACTCATATACAGCCAAACTCACTGTCCATTTTATTAGACCGACTTCCTATATAGGAGCGCTTCGTAGTTCTGCAATTACAGATTTCTCTGCAAACTTTGTTATTCCCCTTTTACCCCATTCTTCAATAGGGAGGACACCCACAAGACCACCACAGAGCAGGTATTATGTGAGCAGTGCATCATTCTCCGTACTGCAGTGTCACTAACATGGTGGTGGAGTGTTAGTGAGTGCTGGTGTGAGTGAACCAGCCACAGCAGAGCTGCTCGAGTGTTTAAACACTGTGTCCACTCACTGTCCACTCTATTAGCCTCTCCTACCTTGCTGGACCACCCTGCAGTTGTAAAGTCAGACACGATAGCTCAACTGTTGTAGTACAGTTTGTGTTGCTAATCCTCTAGTTCTTCATTAGTGGTCACAGAACGCTGCCCTCAGGATATTGTTGGCTGGATAGTTTTGGTTGGTGGACTATTCTCAGTCCAGCAGTGACACTGAGGTGTTTAAAAACTCCAGCAGCACTGCTATGTCTGATCAGAGTCGAGAAAAATGTACATATGACTTTATATCAGTCTTCAAATCGCAGTAACAAAAACTACGTGGAAAAAGGTCATGTAAAATAAATGCTGGTGTTTTTAACCCATACATATATAAGAAAAAAAACAGGACACAGAAAAACTGTATAAAGGATATGGGCCCTTTAAGGTTTAGTAAAAAAGCAATAGACACTTCATTCAGTCAGTTTGACTGCCAGACAATTCAACAAAAACTATGACTTAATGGCTTATTAGAAAAAAGACACATTTCTGAAGGTTTTATTAATATTAGGAATGCAAACCACTTTAAGTATTAAACATCATATATTACACATAAAATACAGGCTAAGATACTGCCAGAGGAAACTACATACCTGTAAATGTATTACAGTCATGTGGAGAGAGGGGAGAGCAGAATGAAAAGAGAACAAATTCAATTAGGCACATTTCTAAAGCTGCACGGTGAGGGCGAACAAACAACAAAGGACATCATTAATACAACATATTAAAGAACAATATATCAATGTCACGGAGAAAGACAGACAGACATTTTTCATATTGGAATTTGACAGCATATTTGCATTTCGCTTCAACTATTGCCCTATTTTGGCTGTTTAAAATGACAGACTTGATGGGGGGTCTAGCATAGTGCATAATAACTGTAATCATTATGATATATGACTGTGAGCAATCAAATGTGACATTCCATTGTGGCACAAAAATTAAAAGTGATGACCTTTATTAAAAGGTCAGTGCTCCAGAGAGGACTTTATTAGGAGGCCTCAATGTGTCTATAGTGTCATTCTGATAGTAATGTTTGGACAGATGCAATTCTGGCCTTAGGCCATTTATCATTTTACCTCAATCACAGCACATGTACAAAATCTCAAGGGGACAGAGCATCATAAGGGAGCGACAAAACAGGAGAGAAAGGAGCCAAGGTCAGCTGCAAGGCGAAGACAACCCTCATCAATAGAGGTCTCATCAGTGAGGAGGCTGTGGGATTGCATGCTATTAACTAACCACCCACAGAGAGGTGCAGTGAAATGACCCCTCAAATGACAGAAAAACATTGTAAGACTATTAATGGATGTTTTCTGTGTTCTGAATTGACAATGATGAAAATATCTATCCTAACAACCTCATTGGCTTGAAAACATATGACCTAATATCATCCTGTGGGCAAGCAATATGACAGTATGTTATTATTTATAGTGATGTTTTCACTGATGTTTTAATATATACATTGTGGGTTTTATGATTACTACAACATTAAAACAAATACACGTATCAAAAAAAAAAGATCCAGACTAATTCAGACAATAACCATCAGCAACTGCATGAATGCTTTGATATGCTAGCTCAGTGAAATACACAAGCTTTAAAAGAATTACATTTAGATGTGTCCAGAATGATTAACAGCTGTGTGATATTAAGAATGAAGTTGTAATGCATTTAACAACCAAGGAATATAATATTTGAAAAACGTTGAATAAATCTTGATGCAACAAACTTTTAAAATATCCCCAAAAATCCATGTAAAACTACAGAATAGAATTTGCTGTGTATAATAGCACAAAAATGTTGAATAAAACATCTAAAAATATATGTTGGTGTGTAGCTTTTACATTTTATCTACACCATATAAGTAAAAAGTGCAGGTTAAACAACACAAATTATTAATATATAAAAGATTTAAACTTCTGAAATAGTGCAGTCAGAGAAGTTCGATTTTCCTATGCAAAAGTGGTCTTAAAAGTGGTCTTGTGGTCTTACAGATCTTGTTGGTTTTGAGGTGTTAAATTCATTCTAACTCGTTCCCAAACTCCAGGAAAGGAATGCAGAACTGTAAAATGCAAAAATGTCTCAAAATAGCATGAAATAGTACTGTCCAAAAGTCAGAAACCAATTGTGATTTATATAATTTACAGCCAAAAGATATTTCTGATCCATTGTAAGAAGCTGACTCAGCTCTAAGGGTCTGAACGGCTATTGTTTACATGTAAAGGAGTCTTTACTGATAAAAAAATGTACAAAAAAAATTAAACAGTGAAGTGAAACAATGGTCTCCCCAGTGCAGGTCTTACTGTTTGGGATGTCCTTAAACTGCAAAAAAATGCAAACACTGAAATACAATTTACCAATATGTCAGACCATATGCTGCATAATATCAAAATGTAATATATAATTTTCCTATAATACATTATACTATATAATGCTAAACCTTCTGCTTTATAATATCTCATAATAGCAAAAATCAAATATAAAAGCAGATGCAACTGAATTAATTTAAAAGGGTCAATAGGTCACAAGCTATTATGCTTTCCTCAGATGTGAAAGCTATGGGCCAATCATCTCCTTCTGCAGAGATCAATAGAGGTTTATGACACAAAAAAGTGGTGTTGCCCAGGGAGCAGAAGAAGATAAAGATGACTAGGAGGTGTTAACAGACTCTGGTCAGAGCAAATGTGCCCTCATTGTTCACTGTGGTGAGGACTCCCCTTCAGAGGGTGGGGAGAGGGGATCTGTCCATGCTCTCTCAAATCCTTTTTCATTATGGGCATGTGTGAAACCTGCATCACTATTGTTGAGAAGAGAATAGAAATAGAAGGCAGTAAAAATGAGAGCAGAAAGGAAACTGCATTATCTGTTTCTTTGTTTGAAATCTCTGGAGAAGACTATGAAATGGGGGAGGGGGTTCTCCATACCCTTCTGATGAAATCTTTTTGGTATGAGGGAAGACAATGATATAGATCTACCTGGCTTTCCATAAATAAAAAACAAAAACATAAAAAAATAACACTTTATTAGTATTAATGAAACTAGTACCGCCATCTACTTCTACACAATTTTCATAGTGTTATAAAACACCTCTTACCAAATAATAAATTTGCTTCTTAATTATACGCCAGTAATAAACCCTATAATCCACATTTTTCCACTTAGTGTAATTTAGTTCCTGAGCTGTCGTTCAGAGTGTTTTATTGTGAAATGGTGTATTTTATAGAAAATTACTGAAACTTTCTTCACAATGCTGGTAATAAGAATGAGGCACATTTGACACAGAAATACTCTGTACCTGGATTGTAGGATGTACAAACAAGCAGAGAATTAAACACAAATAATTAATCAGCTTCAGTTTGCAAAATCAAGCACTAGGTTATCAGTACCTCATTTACATATCACTTACATAAAGCACACCCTAATTCACGCAGTGGGGGGGCAATAAAACAATTGCATTCAGCAGGACCTAAACCAACAGCATGAGGTTGATACTTTATTTAAAATGTCATATTTAAACACAGTCCCAGAGGTGTAAAAAACACAGTGTTAGGTCTTTCAATTGGTTAATAGTGCAGCATTTCTTTATATACTGGTTTGCCATGTGCCAAATTTATTCGTTTTACTTTCTATTTTTATTTTAACTATTGCAATTATAAATGACACTTCTAACAGCTGGTTAACCGCAAATGAAGCAGAATTGTCAGGTTGTTACAGCTATAACACTAAAATGTACCCCCACCAGGAGAGAATTTGATTAAAAGGAGCTGACTGTATCCATCTTTGATGAACGATGGATGTCTACGATTCGGATAACATATTTTTATTTACTCTCCAAAACAATCAGTGAATCTACACATGTTTAATATACAATCTTCATAACTAGTACTATTACTCAAGATACAAAATACAGGGGGTCCTAGGGTGTCCCCCCAATTAACCTAATGGACTTCTCAAATGTCTCAAAATTCTAATTCTGGGAGCTCCATGAAACAAAACCTATACTGTTATGCTTCACATACAAACAGTGTATTTGGTGTTCCTGACCATTTTGCATATCAGTATTGCAAAAACCAGTATCAACATTAGAGATAACGTTCAATATTCTGTGTAGTTTATAAAGCCAGCTTCTCTGGTTGGTGTGAAATAATAAGAGAAGAAGACAAGAAGAAGAAAGCATGAGGGCTTAATGTGAAGAGCATGGCATACACTTTAATTCACACTGCAAGTGTTAAAGTAGTTTCAATTGAGAGGTGTGTATGTGTGTGTGCTCTCTCTTCTACATGTGTAAATTGCATTTAGATGTGGACTACACTCTTTTTTAACAATGTTAACAGATGTACTGTGAACAGTCATTCAAACAAACAGCACGCTCTGCCAGCAATCTACCCCACCAAGTCTGCATTATGTCAATAAATAATTACTCTGTAGGATACTACGACTGTCTACATTTGTTATGAATGTGTTTACATGACTTACGGTCTAAAGGAACGTCGATGGGAGCCGCCTTCTTCCATAGCAGCACAATGATTGGCAGTACAGCCAGAGCCACACGCTGCCCCTGTGGCCACATCTCTCTCTCCTTCCTGGCTCCTTATTGGCTTAGTGGCACACCTTTGGCAGCGGCGATGACCTATGACAACAAAAGGCTACTTTTGTAAATTTTTTAACCAAAGCAAAAAGAAAAAACCAAAAGCTGCTTACATCAAAACTGCCAGCATGTTCTTAGTCCATCAGAAGGCTGCAAGAAAAACAGTTAATATTCCCTGAACAGCATTTTCTATAAGGTTCTGCAGTTTCTATATTAAGCCTGAAAATTATGACAAATAAACCAACAGAAATGCTCTAAAACAGCTGCATATAAATATATGGCAGGGAGCATTAAGATTGGACTCTGGAGTAATGAAAGAGGGTCATGTGGTCTGATGAGTCCATATTTACCCTGTTCCAGAGTGATGGATGCATCAGGGAAAGAAAAGAGACGGCTGAAGTGATTAACCCATCATGCCTGGTGCCTACCGTACAAGCCTATGGAGGCAGTGCTATGACCTGCGGTTGCTGAGGTTGTCAGGTCTAGATTCAGCAATGTTATGTGCCCACAGAATGAGGTCAGCTGACTACCTGAACATACTGAACAACTGGGTTATTCCAACAATTGATCTTTTCCTTCCCTGATGGCGCAGGCATATTTCCAAGATGACAATGTCAGGATTCATCAGGCTCAAATTGTGAAAGAGTGGTCCAGGGAGCATGAGACATCATGTTCACATATAGATTGGCCACCACAGAGTCCAGACCTGAACCACATTGAGAAACTTTGGGATGTGCTGGAGAAGAGAAGCAGTGTAGTTGTGGCCACGTTTGGACAATCAGTTAATATCCTGATTGTAAACGAAAGGTAGAACTGTTTTGTGCATGCAAAATCCAATCAGACACAAGAGCCCTACTTGCTATAAACACACACAGATCTTTAATCAAGATATGAAAGAATGCACTAGACATGTGGTTTCAGCTGGCCTACATTCTCAGCTGAGGCAAGCATTCCCACGAGACAATGGACTGTTCACAGCTCCAGAGACTGCCTTTCCTACAGGGTTACAGCATTGTACAGTACTAGACAAAAACTAGAGCTCTATGCAGATATTCACAGCAGCAGCCAGGCAGACAGAAGAACAGGTCATCATCAAACACAGCCTCCTATCCCCAAAATGCCAACTGTATTGGAAAAGAAAAAAAAAAAAACCTTCTGAAGTCAACCGTTAGAATGTGTGATATTTATCACACATAGATCCTTAAATAAGCAGAGAAATCAGGTCAAAACTACAGATTCATATTTAAAAAAGAGAGATATTTTATGACCAATATCTTATTGCTGTGCATTTTATCACTTGAGATATGTAAATTATCAGTTGGATCATGACCAATTTCACAGCTATTAATGGCCAGGAGTCTGAGAGACTACTAATGGCTTCACTCTGTCTGTATGTGTGGGATGCCCCTCGTCTGTTAGTTGAGATAATTTGTGTTTTCCTCCAATGATGTTGCATTAGCAACAGTTTGGAAAGATGCAGAGGTTTCACATGACCTTGAGAAAGCATGTGCCAGCCCGAAACCATCCCATTTTGGTTGCATCATGTGACTAATAATAATAATAACTGCAGACAACACTGGGTAAACACTACAAGTGTCAAAGATAACATGCAATGAAATATTAATGCCATTTTTCAAACACATTTAACCCATTTCTATGATTTGGTTAACAAATAAACACAGGAAGAAAGAACATCTGTTGCAAGGTTCACTGTAGTTTACTAACATTACCAATTAGCCTAGAAATTGTGAATACAGTGAACGCTTGTTATGCTACAGTGCAGTGGCACGTGACTTCACCTACAGTAGCGTGACTCTAACTCTCTGCTCTAGCACCTCTAAGTCTCTGCACCAGTACATCTGTCAGAGAGAGGACAGCTTAGTCACATGCCCGACAACTCCCACTGTTCTCTCTCTCACTGTTCGTTCTCTCTCTCTTCTTTGCTCCCTGAAGGTCAGTTGGAGACTTGTGCTTCTCAGTCTGCATGTCGACATCATACCATCTGAAACTGGACACTGCAGGTGGTCATTAAATATGCAGTCACTTCCTAACATGGCTGGAAAACATGCAAGGAATTACCTTTAATGCAAACTGCTACTTGTGTTCTGATCTATGTTGTTGCTGTGTGCATCGGTAGAGCATTACTGTGCAAAACAATTACAGTGTTGTACCTGCAGATATAAGAGGGTATTAGACCAGAAAGAAGAATCTAGACTAAGTAAAAGTCTTCTTATGTTGCACAATGAAATTTTTATCCACTGTATTTACTCAACAACTACAGGGGTTTGGATGTATTTTACAGTAAATTACACGAGTATTTATCAGGTAAATGTGTTTATATGGGTCATTCTTAGAGATCTCCAAGTTAGTAAATAGGAATTTTTCCACAGTCCAGCCAATGAGATGTAAATGACATCATTCAGAGTGGTGTGATGCAAAAATGGTCAATTGTAGAGAAAACTACAGTGGTGAAGTAGCAGTAGTACTGAAAGTAATGCTGGCTTTAAACACGAGACCCATCAATTAAATATAATGGCCATTTAAAATCTGTATTTAAACTGAGAAGCAATTGCATGTGACAGGCTGGACCTCAGGCTGGAAATTTGGCTGGTTTAAAGGGTAAAACTATGAAAATGTGCTGAGAGCGTAAAAAACAGTGGCAGTTATTAATTACACATTACCTTTGACTTTCTACCTACAATACTTATTATTATTATTTATGCTATTCATATATACGTTTTGTAGAACATGTTGACATACACAGCTATGGTTGAAACCACACAAATGGCACACGTTATAAGATGTAAGGGGAAAAAAAATACTGGAAAAGTCCCTAAACCACATCAACATGAGCATCAGACCTGCACAACCACATAACCACATCATGGCAAAACACCCCATCTCTCCCAGTGGAACACAGGCAGTCCTCCTTTTTCCAATTATTTCTCTATAATGCAGGGGCTGAATCTAAAGCTGCAGGTGCTGAGATTTTGAGGGGTGTGAGTGATGTGTGCGCTTTGTATGAGCGACTGTGTGAATAAATTGAAGAGATAAAGAGAGATGTAGGAGATATGGGGGGAGAGAAAGAGACAAAGGAAAGCTAGCACCTCACTAAAGGGTAACTGACAGTAGCTGCTGCTCCAGACATGGTCATAACCCAACAAACCTGCCTCAAGTTTCCATCCCTGCCTCCCCTTTTTTCCACAGCAACAAAAGCTCAGCATTATACCCTATAGGTGTTTTACATTTACAACAGGACACTGACGTAGTGGTGGTTAATGTGTATTGTACCGGTATTGTAACATCTCTGTCTATCTGTCTGCCTGTCCATGTCAAACAATGCCCCCTCTTGGTTGTTTCTTGTTATACCACTGCTTTTCCTGCTCCCACCTGGCTCCTCCCACTCCCACACCTGTTGGCTATCGGCACCCGTTAAGACTTGTATTAAGACCCTTTGTTTGCCCTGTCTTTTTGGGAAGTCTCTTTGTGTTTTCCACCCTGTGATAGTTCTGTGCTGTTCCCTGTGTTAGTTGCGATCTGTTGTACCTTTGTTTGTTCGGATCTGCTGTTTGCCCTGTGTTTGTCCCATTCTGTTGTCTCCTTGGTATTTCTGGTCTGTTTTGTCCCCTGTGTTAAGTCTGAGCTGTTGTCTGTTTCGTTTGTCTTCACCTTCTGTTCTTTATCATAGTTTTGTTTCTGCTTCCAGTTTATGGACATGTCGTGTATCATACCAACTTTGTGTGTTGACCCCTGTTACCCAGACTCATTCTAATAAATCCACTATGCACTTGCATCCCGCCTCCACCTCTACGTTACAGATATGAGTGTATTGGACGTGGCAGTGCCGCTGGTGTTTTTAAGCAGTGTGTCCATTCACTGTCCACTCTATTAAACACTACTACCTTGTTGGTCCACTTTTTTTTAATGTAAAGTTTGATAGCCTACGTGTTGCTGTGGTCACAGGACGCTGCTCATAGGACAAGCTTGGCTGGATTTATGTCAGGACAGCAGAGACACTGATAAAAAAGCAATGCAGGTGGTAAATGTTATAGCACAAAAGCTTAGGTGAAGATAAGTGATACAGCCTATAAAAACAGAAGCATAATTATAGTTATCTGCTTAATAATTTTTTAATAATTATTAATATATAGGGCTTTTTTGAGCGTTTAACTCACTGTTTAACTAAACCTACTAGTCTATTTAATCTGTTATGTTCTGCTAGTAATTTCTTGCCAGTGTTAAATTAACATGATGATAAGCAGCATTTTTAGCCGGATTGGCCCTCACAATGTTTATGCAAAAACTTGCGAATATATCAAGTAGATTTTTCTATGAATGCTGTAACACTGATTTTGAGCCAAAACAACTTGCTGATGGTACAGTTCTACACTGCCATCACAGAATCTGTTATCACAACATCCATCACAGTGTGGGGCAGCTTAGCCACCAAACATGATACAGTCACAGACAGCAGTGCATCATCGGGTCTGCAGAGAAGACCACTGGAGTCAAACTACCCACACTGCTGGATTTGCACACTTCCAGAACCAGGAAGCGTGCAGAGAAAATCATCACTGATCCTTCACACCCTGGCCATCACCTGTTTCAGCGTTTTCCCTCAGGTCAACGCTTTAGCAAAATAAAGATCAGGACAACCAGGCTACAGAACTTTTTCCCACATGCCATCACACTCATGAACAGCTGAACATCACAATGCACATACAATCCACATTCGGGACTCTTTTCTCACATCCTGTTCTACTGTACTGCACTTTTAAGTTTTCGTATTTATCTGTTTTATTAACAGTATCACACAACACCCCTTCCTCTGTAGTGACTGTCTCAGTCCGGTGTCTCTTCTAGTACTGCACTGCATAGGCCTTCATCTGCCTCTAAGCATTAGCACTTTAATACAAATATGCAGCTACACATAATGTAAGGTTTACAGGTATATAAGGTTGTGTGAGTGTGTGTGTGTGTGTGTGTGCACGTGCGTGTGTGTGTGTGTGTGGGTGTGTGTTAGGATGTGTGTGTGTACTATGTGTAATGTTGTTACTCTCTGTGCACTGTAAGCTACTGTAACCAAAGACAAATTCCTTGTATGTGTGAACATGCTTGGCAAATAAAGCTTGATTCTGATTCTGATAAATAATCGGAAGTACTGTACACACAAACCTACGCACACATACACAAACACACAGCCCCCTGGCCAACATTGGCTAAAGCTGTTTGGCAGGCTCAGTGGCTTGACCAGGCTACAGTATGCTTGGTATTGGTACAGTAGCAGTTCAACTCCCATACGGCGGAAAGGCCCGAGGTACTGGAGCCAGCTTTCTCTCTGCCAGGACTTCCTGTCTCCGTTCCTTTCTAATGGGACACTGCGAGAGAACAGAGTTGCAGCAGACACATATGATGGGCTACGAAAAGCTCACTGAACTGGGCTTCATGCATATTATAGGTAGGCATGTGACCAATCATGTGAGCTACTGACTTGTGCCAAGACTGCAGTCTGTGACCCCATAAATAAGGGTCTTAGGCGTTTTACAATGGGCTCAGAACCTGAAAATGTCACCATCCTGTTCAGACATATGGCAAGAATTTGCATCTCAATATTGCCCTGTCTTTGGTGAGGTTTCAATCTGAAAAGCCATAATTTGGACTAATAAGTCATTATTTATTAATTTATTAAATGCAATGACAGATAAAAGAAACAAACATTACTTGGGTATATAAAATGTTAACTGCAAAAATATATATTTAAAAAAAATATATATATTTAGTAACAATCTCTTTTTCTGTAAATTGGTAATACAGGAGTCACGTGCCACAGTCATTAGGGAACTTAATTATGCAAATAATATGGGCATAAAACATGCATAAAAATTAATTAAAAACATAAAGTGAAGCCTAAGATCACTGCAACATTCACAATGGTGCCTAATTTTACATCTCCAAAAAAATCAGCATCAATATAATATTAATATTTAATGTGTCTACCACCTTACATTCAGTGTGGAAATGAGGTGGCAGATATGACCTTCAAAGCAACTGATTCTGAATCAAAATATCAAAAGAGCACCAAAATCTATAATTGCTTGCTTAAATACACTTGAAATTCATTCTTAATTCTGAAGCTTAATGCTCCACTTAAATCTAATATTATTACTTAAAGCTGTTGCCAGACCTATTTTTAAATATTTAGAACATGATCTAACCAAGCTGAAAATTCAAACATATTTAATCATATTTTAGCAATAAAAATGAATAGAATTATGCATCACACAATAAATCAATTTAGTCAACCTTAATTATTCCTCTGATGAAACGAATCAACAATGACAAGTCTTATCCTACCACTGTCCATACACTTAAAAATGAAGACAGCATGCTTTTTTATATAATGCTAGAAAATACATCACACAGAATATACAGACTGATACATGCTCATACTGTAATTTGCATTTTGCTGAAAAAAGATAGATATCGTATACTTTAAAGTCCCATTAATGTTATTAACATGTTAATTATATTACAGTGTAAGATAAAAACACCCTTTAATCTAGTGTACTAAGAAAACAGACACTTCACACTTACACAGTTTAACTGCACTTATAAGTGCACTAAGGTGCAGTAAAGAGTCCAGATTCCTTATATTTATCAAAAAAGAAGCAAATTGTTTTGTTTTGCAAAAACTCACCTTTCACATCTAAAGGAATTGGTAAATAAATAAACACATGCATTTATACGGTGTTCCTGAATTACGGCTTGTAAAAATGACTGAAGAGCTGCATTAGGCTGCTGCGCGAAAAACTAATCGAAATCATTATGAGCATAATGGCCTTTAAAGCCTGAACACGCTTCAGCACAGTGTGACCATGTGTGGGCATGCTGTCTGCTACTCAAGGGCTAGGGGTGGGTAGGTGGTAGCAATATGGCTGATGGATTGCAAGACCAATTTAGAACCTTGACCGTGTCTGAACAGCTTCATTGTCACCAATCACTGAATCCTTTAGGGGGCCATATCCTCCAGTTTTCTTGTATTGTAAGGTGCATTGATGTGTGTTTATGTCCCAAATAAACAAACAGCCTTAATTCTTTTTACAAGGCCATTTTTAATCTCTAATTATCCCTTAAAATGAAATGTTTTTATTATTGTGCCTTTAAGGCTGATGTTCTGATCGCCTAATCATAATTATTACAGATAACTGCAGTTATTTCAGATGACTGCAATCAGTTTACAACAACGTTATATTTCACAATAACAGAATGTCAGTTGGATCTCTTAGGCTGAGACATAAATGTAAAATGCATCCCATCCTCATTCCCACCCTCTACCCGGAATCTGTACCTGCCATTGTTCATTTGTGATCAGATTACCCTAAACGTATGTCAATGTCAGGTGTGAATCGGGCTGCAATTTCTGAAGGTACCATCAATGATGCAGATGCACAATGATACTGCATACTGGCATCATATCGGTATCAGCATCAAACAGATTTGGACAATATTCCAAACCAATATTTGGTGGTGACACATTAATTACACTGAACATTTCTGCAGTTTTGAGTTACTATTCTACGACGTCTGCAGTCACACATTTCTGTATGTGTTATGTATCTAAAATTGTCCAAATCCAAGTAAAATAAGTAAATGTTTATAAATCAGCATTGGCAAATATATATATCTGAAAGAAATCTGATGTTGGCACACAATCAGGGCATCCCTAATTCAAACATTACATAAAATACGAAAGTGCAACATTAAAGTGCAGGTACAGGAGGAAATTTGGCAAATAGACCAGAAAAGCCAGCTAGAGCACTTCAGGGTGGGAAGCATGTGCGTGAGTGCCAAAAGGGGTTAATGAAGCATAGTGCCAAAAACACAAAAATAAAACGGCACAGTTAGGGCAAACATTTACGCCTGTAGTATGACTGTAGGCTGAAGGCTAAGCAAGCTGTGTCTCTCTCTCTTACTCTGCTGACATTAGCAGAGCCCAAGGCAGTAACATGCCCGTCATTCTGACTCCTCAACAAACCCCCACCCTACAAACTCACACACACATAAAACACACAGTACCCATACTCTTGATCTATAAATACTCTCATGCCCATCACAGCCAATTACCCTCAGAGAAGCTTTGGCCTCCCTTGCTCCAGACACTCTTTTCCCAACCCCCTATTCACCCCTTCATCTCCTCAGGCTCCCACCACACCCCCTTCCTTAATCTAGACAGTGGTGGGGGAGGTTTATATGAAGGTATTAAGAGTATCCCCCCAAAATGAACATACAGAGGCCAACAGCATCAGTGCTAGATCTTACCCGTGTATTTAGAACCTTAAGGCATTTCATTTTAAATACAGATGCATGTGGAATAAACACATACAGAACACATACACATGCACAGAAAAAGTAGTAGTAGTAGTAGTAATTACAATTTGCTTCTTTCTTGTCTTTATTATTATTATTATTATTAATAATAATAATAATAATAATAATAATAATAATAAAATAATAACTTTTACAATTGGTATTGCAAGCTTACTTACACAAATTGTGCTGGAAACCTTATGAACGATGAAGGCAGAGGCTTGGGGGACCTGCAAAGAGGCAAAACACATTTTAAATTGTAGTCAGCCATCAGACAAAATGAAGCAGGAGTGTTAATGTTGCTTTTTCTTCTTTAATATTCTTTTGTTTTTTCAGAGCACAGCACTGCCTCAAGGAAGACAAATGAAGAGAATTCTCAGGAGAGACCACCATATGTAGACAAGATGGTCTGATTCTAAACCTCTTTCCAGGTTGTTTGTAATTGCCTGTTTTATTCATGACTGATTACTGTTACATACATTAGTAGACATACAACTACAGAGTTTAAATATAACATTGTCCTGTTATAGAAGACCAGAAAATAGGCCATACTAAGTGTGGGAATCTTCATAGTAAAAAAGTGTATAGATGGTGACAACTTAACACTTTTCTACCAGGTGTGTCCTTCTCTAAGGACATCGGGACATGTGGTCTTGAATGGTCAATTATTGAGCAGTCAGCCTAGGAGGCTCATCTCTATGTAATTGGTGCCTCTAAAGTTAAAGGGAAGTTGACCTCTGTCGCATAAGGATGGCACTGTGTTCTTAGCTGATGAACAGTGCAAACAGAGTGAGAAAAACAGGGCCTCACAAAAGAGGCAGAGCAGCAAAAGAGAACTGACAGATACACAGAAACGATGCAGATTAAAAAAATTGTGACCCATTGGAAAAAAAAAAGATGGATGGCTGAAGTAGGTCTGGCTGACAACCTTTGCAGCTGAAGAATGCACTGTACAAACTCAGTGGATGCTGCAATGATGCAGGGCCCTGGAGGAGGAACTTGTAGAGTATGGCCTTAGAGGTCAGTCCATATGGTGTGTGTACATATCACCGCAGTTGGATGTGTTGAAAGAGCATGACCAGGCGACAGCTTGTCTCCTTAAATACACGAGATCCACACTGACATTTCCTACAATGTAGGGGCTAGAGTTAACTACAGCTCATGTCAGTTATTTAGCCACTGAAAGGCATGTGATATGCTAATTAACAGGCTGTCATGTCATACTAAAGGATGACTTTGGGACAGGATGGTGGATGTTGATACTAAAGTTTAGGGCTTGAGATGCCAATTTTGCTCTCAATATAATATCAGTTTTAAAAGGCCCATATCACAGAATATCTATCCTAATATAAACAAATCTCAAAATATGCCTCAGTAATACATTACTGTACCCTTTAGATAAGCTTCATAATTAACCACACATGTAAGTAAAACATCAAATTAGGTTACTCCTAGTAAGAGTTTAATAACCATTATTCATTCATGCCGAAAGCCATACAGTAATCACTGGCCCCAATCACAAGAGTTGGCATTATATTCTTTAGTTATTAGTGTTAGTCATATACTACAAACAGTCTCCAGGACTTACGCACACTAACGTCAGAGATGTCATCTCAGATATCTTATAACCGAGCAAACATTTTTCTTATTTGGCCGAGGCTATGAAGCTAGGAGTTCTTAAATGAGGGCTTGATCTACACTACATCCGCAGAGTCTGCTGTATCGCCCATCTATTAAATTACAGAGTATACAGATCAATGTTCAGCAGTCATTTTGTCTAGACATTTGTTGTTTTTGTCATCACATATAGCCAAAATAAATACCCCATTAGACAACTAGCACATTTCTGTGAAGTTTCTGAAAATAATTTAAACCATACGTTTGGAAGTAAACATTGGTTTCAGAGTTGTTATGTCAAATACTATATATATAAATGTTTTTGGAGGTCAGGGATAATGAGGCTGGAGGCACTTTTTAGGAGAGATGGCATAGTGTGATATGGCACTGTACAGCTAGGCAGAAATTAGGACTGTCTATTTACAAGAACCTTGAGTTCAGAAAAACTGTCATAGTGTAACATGGAGGGAGATGAGGAGGCAGAATGCAAGCCTAGCACAAGTTACATTAAGAGAGATACAAATCTAAAGAAAGCCACAAATGTAACCACAAGAGAGAACAAACAAACGAAACAAAAACAAAATAAGCAAAACGTACTAGGGAAAAAAGTAGTCTACATAAATACAGATACACCACAAAATGAACATAAACAACAAAACACTGAGCAAGAATAAGGTGAACAACAACTAGGGGTATAAATACACAGAGAACAAACTAGAAACACCTAAAAGCAATAAGAGGGCAGGGCTACAAACAACAAGGCAAATAAGCAAAGCAAAGGAAGAGTTGAAAAACAAAAACAGAAGCAAATTCAAGACAGGATGTGGCACCTAGTATAAAAACACACCACTATACATGCATTTGCTAATGCTAACATTATCAGCACAACCTTAGATTTATATTTGACTGGAAGAGTCTTATGGCTGAAGAAAGATCACAACACTGCTGTCTAATGGTCTGGGGTTTAAACACAACACAGAATGAAACACTGTCTGCCACCAGTGTTTGCACGTAAACTATCAATTAAACATGAAAACTGTTTTTGAGAACTGATACAGTATCTCAAAACATAGTTCTTATACCCCTAATACCTATATATATATATATCACTATTAACAACAAGCTAAAATGACTTGTGACAGCACTGGACCTGTACTCTGACTTTTATAAGTTACAGTGGTTGTAAAACGGTTAATTGTTCAGATTATTCATTTAAATTGATTTATTTTGTGTACTGTCCTCATTTCTTTAAAAAATAATTTCCATTTTTGAGAGTTTTTATGTATTTGCATATTACTTTATTCTCAATCACTGAAAAAAAAAAGTTTGTGCTTAATTAACTATTTATCAATTACTTGTTAGTAGTGTAAGATATTTTCAGTACCTTAAATTGTATATTCCAATAGCAATATATAGCAGTATAACTGCATCATGGTATTATGTGACCATTTAGTAATAGCTTAGCTGGGCAAATTTTTTACTCCTCTATCGTGATGTTTGCATGGCTCGTTCCTAACATTGTTCAGTCCTGGATAAAATGACCTAGAACCTCTGGGGCTTTGACTGTGTGGTTAAACGGACAAATACGGACGTGAGCTCTAAAAACAAGTCACAGCGAATGCCTAGAGGAGGTAGTGTGAACTACTATCCATGTTGACACAACCTTGTAAGACTCAGACCTATACACACACAAGATGTCCTAGTACCACTATGACCACTCTCTCCATTAGAGGTCACAGAAGTCTCTTGACCTTGGACCCATCTGCCCAGTCCTGTTCATAAACTCGTTCCTGTTTCTCGCCTGTCACTCTGTAATGAGTCCAATCTCTCGCTTTCCAGAATTCTTGCCCGTAGGGCTACTTTTTAATGCCCTGACCTCTGACTCTCAATGCATTACGGCAATGGACAGGTCAGAGGATCACAACAATAACCGGCCACTCGGTTAGGAGAACAAGGTCAAAGGGCTTAGAGGCATGACCCTACAGCCTCATCCACAAGCACTTCTGATTATGCCTCTGTTTCTGTTGTCAAAGGGGACAGCTGTCACGGCAGCAGTGCTAACAGAGTCTCATAGCTAATAAAAGCTTTATAAGGCAGAACAGCGTTAGGTGGAAAGGGGAACTGGAATGTAATGTAGAAATGTTAGAGCATAAATGATAAACCCAAGTTATCATCCTGGTTATAATAAACTGATTTTAAGTTTGAAGTGGGACAGTAATTTACGCACTGTCCAATTCATAAGATCACAGGTTCAGTTATTAGGGTTGATCATGGGTGTGAAGCGGGGAGTCCTGGAAAGAGTATCCGTCCTCCCTCTCTCTGAATGGGTTTAGTGCCATTCATCATTTAGTGCCATGCTAGCCAGTGTGGACTTCTGTTAGATGATGTAGTAGAATTAGTGGTTTACATTCTCTTCCAAGCATATTAAGGCTGGCCAACAGCACTGTGATAAAAGCTATTTGAAAACATGCAGGCTCCTTTCATGTATCTTGGATAAAGCACATGCAAGCAGTTGTCCTCCCATCAATGTAGCACTGTCGGTTGGAAGAAGACACAGCAGACACAGACAGCGAGTTGACAATTGAAGACAAGCCGGCTTTCCATTTAAAAGTTTTGTAAACGTTATGCACATTTCCAACATTTTGGCTGAAAAAATACAAATTAAGTTTCATTTACGACAGTTACGCAAAGAAACTTCAGATGACATAAACTATAAGAGGCTGCGCTGAAATGATTCCATTATTGCATCTCGCAAATGCACCGGACAGTTCTGGGACCTCCTTGTGCAGAGCCATTTTTCAAATGTGCTTGGAATTAGCCAGCCAATAATGTCGAAAGCAACCTTTGAAAAGCTGTGCACCATGATCAGACCATCTCATAATTTCTTGTCACCACCCACCCATGCCAACCAACCTAGACAATCGGGAATGCGTAATACAAGCTGGCCACTTCTGCAGCCTATTAGGTAGTGGGTAAAACATTTGCCTAAGCACAACAACAGTTCACCATTGCGGTTAAAGTAGTATGCCAACCCAGAATGGAGATATCTCAATAGACTAACGTCTTGTTTACACCACTGTTGAATAAACTCTTTTCCAACACACTTGTACACTTTTGGCTTAAGCAAAAAACTCTGTAAATGAATTTAAGCACTTTGTGTTTGCCACAACTTCTAAAAACCTTAATCCATACTACATTATCAGACTTTACATTACAGGCCACATCTGGTGATTCCTGATTGGTCCTTGTTTTTTTATGCAGTGTCAGTGAACAAGGTTAATAGTTTGGTTATTTCACAGGTAAAACCAGAAAGGTAAGGGAATGAAACCTATGATCTTCTATGTAACTGAGATAATGGACCAATAAAAAAAAGAAAAAAGCAATTTGTCGCCACCAATGTTTCTAGTTACCTACATGGTACTGGAATGTGTATTTAACTAGTCCAGCCAAATTTAACCCCTGAATTCAGAGAAAGTAGCAGAAAGAGAGCAGACCTCGGGGAAGGTAAGATGGAGGGGACGGACGAGTGCGCCAGCGTGGAGCACATCTCATGCTTGGCAGGAGTGATGGCTCGATGCTGCAGAGTGACCTAGTTTTAACTGCAGGATCAGGAGACTGGACGCAGGGAGGGGGGCATGCACGGGGAGAGAAGGACAGAATGAGAGAGAGAAAGAAAGAGAGTGGGGTACATAGAGAGGCAGTACATAGAAGGCAGGTTACTGGAGGAAGCAAGAGAAGGAGGGGGAGGATAGAAGAAAGAAGAGTCCAGAAAAAAGGACACAGTGAATGAGGCATCTCCTTTTAGCCCTGAGGGGAAGCCGGAAGAAAGTGGCTCACTCAATCACAGATAAATCAATTGTGCATGTTCCTGAGCCATGTGAGGCTCTTCTTCCTCCTTTACCTCCACGTTTATATCCAACGCTCAAGTCAAGAACTGAAAGTTTATTACATTGTACTTACACTCGCTCACATTAGCTATTTTATCAGGTACATCTACTAAAGAGCTGCACTTTGCAATATGTTTACAATAGTTTTGCAATAGTTATGTTTACAATAGCTCTGTTGCTGCACAATTCATCTGTCACTGCCATGCTGAGAATGGCCCTCCAATCAAATAGCACATGCTCAGCAGTAGCTCTTTGGTGGTCTCTTCTAATAAATTGTGCAGCAACACATGGGCCACAATCGGTAATGGTATCTAAGATGTGCATCTATATGGCAGGTGTTACAGAAAAAATGGCCAATGAGTGTAGCTACAAGGTAGTCCACAAGCTCCATACATTGTTTCAGAATAACTGGAGACAACACTGAGAAAATCTGTCACAGCAACTTCCCCTGTAAAACAGCAAACAATAATGTAAACAGTTTTTATTAGCTATCTATAGCATTTTACTAGCTAGCTTGACTCGCTGGTGTTTGTGCTCTAAACGTTAAAAAAGCAGGGACTAGATGAGAATTAAGAGATCACCATGACTTTATGCAAGTTAGCTACAGTATGTAACTTAGCGTAAGTGGTAACAGGGTAACAATGCATTGTTGTAGCATTGTGATATTGCCATGCACATATGTAGATAGATGCATTAACATTGTTACACAAATACGTACACCCTTCTCATTTCTCCCATCTCATATCCATTCTCATTCTTTGCTAAAGGAGAGCTATGAAAGAGATCAAGAGCATTCCAGACACCAACTCCAAATCAATTCTGTACTGCATCAGTGAAAAAAATCTCGCCCCCCTGGCACCCACTTCTCAAAGCCAGTCTCTTCACTTCACTGCCTCCTGACAAGTTTCAGTTCATCAGTGAGTCGGAGAGAGAGGAGAGCTGTCTGGATATTCCACCGGAAGCTGCCAGCTGCAGCAGTGTACAATAATGACAAGATGAAAAGGGGGAGTTGTGGGGTCCTAGAGGCAAGGAGACTGGATCTGGGTCGTGAGCTCCGTCACAACACAGGAGCAGACAACACAACATTGGGCCGACCAATGGAAAAATTCTGCAGTATCATTAGCTCTACTCAGATTAGCAGTTCTCAGCGATTTAAGTCCTGTCCTAATGTCAGTCATGTCAGTCCTGTAGCATGCTTCAATGTTAGTTGAGATGCCTGTACCAGTTGAAACCTCAAGATACATATAACCAGGGTGAGGCGACAGGAATAAAAACGTTTTGGAGGCTGTAAGTATGGAGGTATCTGAAAATGCGTTTACTCACATGTAAAACTCAGAACAAAAAGCTGTGAATTCCTTAAAACAGGAAAACAGATAGGATAAACGGAATAATGGGTAAATTAAATGCTTTAACATGTTTTGAACTCTTTGCGAATAAAGTGCATAATCAATTATCAATCAAAGCGCAAATTGGTGCGAATAAACATTACAGATTTTCTGTGGAAAACTGGCATCACCCTACCTAGCTATGGAAAACTAATCCCATCCAAAGAGGGTTAAAGAAGCTACATGTTTCATTACCTATAATACCAGTCTATATAAACAATGCTAATAATCCTCATAGCTCCTGTGATAAACTAAAAAACTAAATTTGGACACCAAACATGTTCTAGCTAATGTAATGTGGTATAACAATATGAAACTGTAATAGGCTTTTCCTTATGCTGGAGGTCTGAGAACAGAGTGTTTTAAAAATGGAGTTCTTCAACAACAATAAATCAGTGGCACTTTAATACCTGCAGATTTATAGAGATATATCAGCTGAGCACCATCAGCACTACAGCACTGAACTTTCATCTACACGCCATGATCTTGTATGACGTTTCTAATGTAGACATCATTTAGACAAGTGATAAGTCACTGACTCATGTGCTTCGTCACCAAGTGACTTATTGATGGCGATACAGCTCGAAGGACAGGGATTTCCCTGCATAGAGACAAGATACTGGTGGACCTATTAGATGGCTTGTCTCCTTTCTGTCCAAACGTAAGCTCTGCATTAGCTGAAATATTTAAAAGCCCTGTCCTCCCCTTCACATGCCACTTCCCCACCCATCTCTGTTGTTCTGTTTAACAACACTTTAATAGGACGCACCAAATTCTCTTTCAGCTTTTTGATACTTCATATATTTTTTTAACTTTCTGAGAAAATTTGAAAATGTTATTTTCTAAATTGAACACATTGGAGACAATAATAGCTAAAAAATTGCCTCTTTGTGGTACATTTTTTATTTGCATACTACATACTAAATTTGTTCCCGGTTCAATTTTTTTTTCATATTCAAAATATTTAAAATGTGTTTTAAAGGAAACAAATTTGTCATTTGATTATGAGAGTTCAGTCCATCTAATTATATAGACATTATTTAAAATAAATATAGAAATTACATATTATAAAGTACATAATTAATGCAAATTAAGCAAAAAAAGTCCCGTTTTTAATCAGAGTTTCTGCAATACCATTTCTAAAGCCCTACTCAGATTAGCGTTTCTCAGTGAGTTAAGTCCAGTCCTAATTCCATTCATGCCAATCATCAAACTTGAATGCGGGCTTTACGGGCTTTATAAAAAGCCATAGCACAGTGTTCTTATCTTTCACCTAATATCTCAACCAAAGCAATCAATCATAAACACAGGAACCAGATCAGACTCCATTACCAAAAATACAATTTGGGGTGTATTTAATTACACTATTTCATTCCCTTCTACATCTCAATTCAGTCTCTCTGTCTCTCTCTCTTTCTCCCCCCACTTTCCTGCCTTTAAAAGGCAAAAACAAAACACACGCTCATTATCCAAACTGCATCTCGTTCCCTGTGAGCCCTCTCTCACCCCAGGCTCCACCCTGGCCAATAGAGGCAGACCTGGTCGCTAGGGCTCCTTAGCAACAGCATCGGGTGAGAGGAGAGTGTAAGCGTTTGTGTGTGTGTGTGTGTGTGTGATGCTTGTCCCAGAGGGTGCGTGATAACAGAGGCACAATCCACATTACCAACCCAGTGTGTATTAGTGTGGGTTCAAAAAGCATGTCTGAAAGCAGAAACTCTGAAAATCTGCTAATGCTAGTGCTGTACTGAGCAAACATCACATTAGAACATGTATGGTGGTTTTTGTTCCAAATCATGTTATAATTTTCAACACAGAAACAACAACAATATAACAATATTTATTATAATTAATAATCAGAATGACTTCATAAATACTTTATACTGTTTTCTGAGGTGTGTGATGGATATCATCAGTACTTATGACCAACTGAGTATTTCATTCTAAAGAAGTTCTGCATATTTCACATGGTGATTCTGTGTGGTTTGATGGTCTTGTTGAACTGCCAGCATAACATGAGGTTTCTGACATATAGAGGATGTATCCAGGTGGATTCTGATAGTCTGGATTCGGATGATTTAATATGTAATAAGGATCTGATTTATTTTATACAGATAATTCTCAGTCTGGATCCTCTGGCCAAAGAATTCAGATATCAAAGCATCATTTGCATCACTCACATGCAGCAAAGAACAAAATGCTGGGAGTGAAGAAGAGCGCTAAACATTTATACCTATGGCAGAGATTTATTTATTTATTCAACCTAGTTGAGCAGAACGTATTTAATTCTTTAAGGATTTAAGCTTTTTTAGGTTCCTTCAGACATCCTATTCTTATCAATGTTTACAGTCTCTCTCTAGAAACAAGCACATCAAACCACTCCGAATGGCTTTTATACATCTTAGCCATGCAATAATGCAGAGGTTTTGAGAAATTCCCTTCTTACTTCAAATAGCAAGTTAACAAAATGTAAGTCACTAAATAAAATCTTAATATCTGATGTTTAATGAACACAAGGTTCATTCTTCCTGTCACAGTGAGTGAAACACTTATTAATAGAGCAATAGAAGCAACAGAATTGAACTGTTGAACTTGCAGTGTGTACTGTTCATCAGTCTATCACATTACTAGTAAATATCATAATATAATGAATTGCTATTATGCATTTTCATAATGTAGCATCTTTTTTGGTAAAGAACGTCGACTGACCATGAACATTAAAAAGCAGATTTATATGCGAGTGCACAATTGCACAGTGACACCAACATATTGCATCTCCATGTGAATCCTAAGCTCTGTGTTAGGGCTATGTTTTCCATATGTGGATTTAGGGGTCATGCATGGGTCAGTCATGAATATTTAATGCACCGCAATGCCGTTTGAAGCCTTGTGCTGCACTAATGGCGATAGCGGCGAGGAGTCTGACTTGATCCAAATTTGCGTACGAAAATCCTAATGTTTGTCTATTCTAGTCTGGAAACACGCTTTAGATTTTATTAGAAAGAAAAAAGCTCTAATTTGATCCGCCTTAAAAAGGCAGAAACGTAGCCAACTGTAATCAAAGAAAGAGGAGCTAATGATTGGTAGTTTAGTTTAGCTAGCGAAACTGGAAGCTTACAGAAATAGCTGGCGGGCCTAATTTGTACGAGCCCATCTGCCTGAGGTTACCGTGGTGATTAGATGCATTCTGGGACTCCTGATGGGTTTGGCTGTGCTGTGGTACCTCCTGAGACGAGGGCATCCCCCCTGGTCCACCCCCCACCCCCTCCGTTCTGTTTTCTACTCTTTGCTCCCTCATTCGCAGGGTATGAAGCATTGGAGAGCAAAGTGGTGAGAATACAGTCCCCCTGAGACCCCCACAGTCTCCGTGCTCAGAGGGGCGTGTGTGTATGTGTGTACGAGCTTGCGGAGTGACAGAAGAGGGGTTAGAGCGAAGCTGCTGACAAATCCATTAATTAAATCCTCAGAAATCTATCAAGTGCATAATGACGACTAGAAGGAAAAAAAAAGCCTCCTGGAGCTAATTTGGGAGGCAGCGCACTTCTTTCTTTTGTGATTATTCTGGACACATGCTGGCATTAAAACAGCGACCCAGATTACACAGATAACCAGCCAATGAACCCAGCCAAAGCAGGGTGTTGTAATGGAGAACATATCCATGACCTACTGAAGGCAAGCAGACAATGAAGAGGACATCCATACGGCTTGTCGTTTGATCATACGGACTGATACTCTTGCTGTTGATGTCAAAGCTTGAAGACAGAGGTTCAATAGTGATGCCTAAAATTTGACCAGAGAAAATTTTATAATTTTGGTACTGTTGTAAAAAGAATTCCTTCTTTGTTCTTTGAATCACAACATTAAACAGGGCTTCATCAGAAAGTATGAATGGGGGATCTTCCGATCACTTTCAAATACACTCTCAAAAAATATAATAAATAAAAGTGAAAAGAAATGGTTCTTATGCAGCAAACCTGGATCCACTTTGGCTTTCCTCAAAAACCTTTCACTGTTCTTTTACTTTGCAGAGTGACAGAAGAGGGGCAGAGGGGTTTCAGCGGAGCCTGTGGGTTCAGATGTGTTAGTCATCTTTACATCATAACAATCTGTCCCCAGAGTGGTTGGGATAAATGCATGTCTATGCTGGCCATAGTAAAATGAATGAGCAGTGTGTTATTGTATTTTCTATCACTATATAAGAGAAGTATGATGCTGGCTTTGTTGTTGGATGCAAAAGTCAACAATCATGGAATCATCCATCTTGGAATTCAGACTGCTTATCATTGATTGTGTTAACTTCTTCAATACCAGGCTTACTGCATTATCATACTGTTTATCATGCTATAGCTAACACAGACTATACAGAAAACTTGCTGGAGTTATTATTAGGAATCCATGAGAGTCTTGTTCATTTAAGGGGTTAATTGACTGATCTTTGTTCATATTCATTGGTGTATCGTATTCTTTACGTTTACTGTAACGAAAGCATCGAAACATCATTTACAGCAAAGTAAGAGTAGATTATAGGAATATATTGGAAATTGTGGGCTGAAATTTATGCCATATATATGCATGTAAGGATGAATGGCTAAATAGATATCGTTCTGCTTTTCTGACCAGTTCTACAATTTAAATGAAATTATTATTTTCTAGAAATTAAGTTCCTTGTTTTCTTAAGAACGCCAACACATCCACTTCAAAATGTTCAAGCCAACATTAAATAATGTAGCATACATTTTAAATTCGATGCTTCGGATTATGGAGACATAATATTCATTTATTATCAATAAATAAAATATACAAAGATATTTAAGCACAGCATTCTATTGTCTATACAACCTACACCTCCAGAGTACAATAAATACATAATCAAATATCAGTTTGAATAATCAAATCCAAATAAAATCATCTATCTGATGATATTTTTCTTTCATTGTATACTGGCTGATACCAAAATGATTCTGATACCATCATGCAATACCATAAACAGCAGGAACAGGCAATTGAGTTTTTCCTTGATTCATACACCCTTTTTTTCAAAAGAGTTAAATTCTAAACAACAGGGCATTGCTATAAAACGATTGATTGTGAGTTTTTCTACGCTGCATGAAGAACAGATTTCTTAGCATTTCCAAGGCCCTGCAGCATGTCTGAGATTTCGCTTTCCCCAATGAAACACTAGAAGAATGCTTCCCCATCTCTCTTTCCTGCCCTATCCGTCTGACGCTGTTCCAAATGCTAAAGGGTCTCTAAATGGGATGAACTTGGTAATATATGCGCATTCAAATAATATGCCAGCTTATTGATAAGATTTAGTCTGGCTGAGCACTGTGTACTTAAGGTTTAGGATTTGCTCACATACGGAATGGACTTCAGCCAGACACAAAGAAACAAACAAATAAAGGATTTCCACAGTCCAGCACTCTGGACGATTCTATTTTACAGCAAACTGATGTCAACTCAGACACTGTTGGTCATACACTGACCTGCTTACATCGTCCTCATCCTTCACTGAACCATGACTCAAATCCACCTTGCAATGTTGGCCTAAAGGCCTATGAGTCTGTGCAGGTTAATGTTGAGTCACAGCCCACATTCAGTTGCCTCAAAGACACAATGTCACAATATAGATTTTTACACTCTCCTACCCTCATAGGCTCAGTCCATTCTAAGGCTACACAGGGAACGTAATAGTATAATGCTACATACTGTGATACTGCTTGCATTATATTAACAATGCATTTTTGAATCAAAGCTGTAATTTGACAGGACACCTTACTTTGGTGGATTCCATAAATACCTTGATTGTTTAAAACTAGAGACAGAACAATAACACTTTTCCCGTTGCACATTGCAATACTGTCACTCTTACTCAACAGTTACTCTATTCATCATGTAATAAATATAATTATAAATTCTTATCCGGTTTATGCCTGTTTTCCTATCTGGAGTCAACCCAAAGAGGATGGTTTCCTTGGTTTCCTTGGATGGTTTCCCTCTTTAAGGCCTAATTCCTCTCGAGGCCTTGCGCTAAGGGAATTTTTCCATGCCACTGTCACCCTTGGTTTGCTTACTATCAATATACTCTTATCATCAAAAAGAATAATTGCACCCAGAAGGAGTCAGCCAAAAGGAATGAAAATGGGTGGGTAGGTTTGAACAATATGTGACATGCAAATGATGATTTAAGTTTCACCCTCGACCGCACATGTGATATAAGCAAGGATGGGTCTTATCACTGTATGAGACTGACCACACAGCAATGATTGGGGACATTGATGCCCTCTATGAGTCATTCTGTTAGTCCCAGCACTGTTGGCAGACGACTGCATGATGCAGGACTACATGCACGCATACAATTATGATAACTGCCCTACACACCACGTCAACATCGTCAAAGGCTGCAATGATGTCATGCTAGACGGTCATGGAGTTACGAAGAATGGCAGCATGTCATCTTCAGTGACAAGTCTCACTCTTGTCTTGGTAAAGACGACCAACAAATCTGTGCGTGGAGGCACCATTGTCAGCGTCAAGGTTCCTTTATCTTTCATCCTACCATCCAACACTTCTTTTTGGGCGCAACTATTGTTTTGATAATGAGTGTGGATCCAACACATTTTCTTTGAAATAACAAGCTCCACAATGACGTCTTATTTTTAGCCTAAAAGTAAAAACATAACATAACATCACAATGTAAGCGAAAGCAGGAACTCTTGTGGTCCAAATCAATATTTGGGCTTAGTTATTTACCCAAGTACAATGCCTGTCTCTTTCTACCAGACTTTTCCAGGACTTAACCCTTTTGTCCCCACCCAAAACTTACCAATTTTCCCATTAGTTTAAACATTGAAAAAAAAAATTACAGACATACTTTTTTTAATCACTAGGCTTTTCTCTAAAGGCCTAAATGTCTCTGAGGGTTCTGATTTCCAGTCCAACAGTTTCTGCTGATATTAGCCCTGTGCTGATAATACTTTACTCTGAAATGCACCTAGGCTACTATTAACCACTGACTTATTTCCTTGCAAAATGGCTAACAAGAAACTAGTGTATCAGTAAGAGCTTATTTGCTCATTTGTAAGGGCCAGTATCATCATGATGCTCATATGATGTGTGGCAGTTGTCCATTTTTCTTACAATTTATTCAACATTATTACGGTCTGTTAGTCCCTGCTCATCAAAGAGCATTCGCAAGATGTGCACTGACACCTCCAAGCTACACCCACAAGCAACACTAAGCATGGATAAATGGCAAAAACGTAAATCTTAAGCTTAATGCCTTAATGGCATAACTACCACAATTACATTTTATAATCACATAGTTCGTTAAAGCATCTCTGCTTGGCTAAGCTTGTGTTAGGATTTTACTGTATTCCAGACACAGGGAATCTCTGACATTAAGTTTAAATGTGCTTTTTAGCATCAGGCTCAACATCAGTTTATATGACACACATGTGTACAGACACGTATAGAAATGCAATCATGCACACAGCTTTAGGTCCAACTGTGCCAACAACTGTGCCAATGCCTGGGATTAGAACATCTGGCCTATATTCACTTCAGCTGTTAAATGTTCATCTTCCCCCATCAAGACTGTCTGTCCTGTGTTTGTACCCAATGAGAAATGTCATCAGCCTGTGACCTCTAGCCAAGAGTTTGTCTAAAAATAAGTCAAATAGAACTCTTTTTTTTAACAAGAGCTGCATACAGAACTCATTTTGCTGAGGTCTCAAATTAGACTGAGAATTCACTGGAAGCCACGTGGGTAGCAAAAGCACTTAGCCGGTGTTAACACAAACACACGGTGAAAAAGATTAATATTATTGGCAGTCACCACCTCTACATGCCTTGTTATATAAAACTGATGGGGACTAAAGTCGAGATCTCTGGCTCAAAGCTGAAAAGGTTGAGCTTTGGACTAGACAGAGGTCTTTAACCCTTAGTAACTGAGTAACAATTGTTTGTTTTAACATTAATAAATGACAGAAACATTTCTGCAAAACAAGACACTCACTATTCGTGGAATAAAATATATCACAGACAGCGCAACATTCTTTTTTACTACACATTTCACAGCAGGAGCCCACTGTCAGCATGTTCTTAGGAAAATGCAAATAAATATCTCAAAACCTATTACACCGATATCACTTTTTCCTCATTACCAATACCAATAACTGACCCTTTAGGATAGGTTGATGCCAAGCGCCAATGCAATTCTAGCTCTGTTAAGCCTAACCAGACTAAAATGACTGAAACTGATACAAATTTGATATATTTTATCTTAAAATCTATGTTCTGTGTGTCATTAGTATTATTTGTTAATACCTTCAGAAAATGTAAAGTGTTCTTATTGTGCAAAACAGAACTGAACAATATATAGATAAACATGATGGTTTCTCTGGTAAATATCAGCATCAGTGCATTGTTTCTCAAAATGTTTGTCCATAATAACTGTCTGTAAACTACAGATGGGACAGGTAAAGGGTGGGTTGAAAAACACTGAGTATTCCTTTGCTATCACAATACAACACAATTTCCCTAGAGTCAGTGACTTTGAATTCTAAAGTATAATTACAGAGAACAATCCCATTTTGTCACAGCTCGATTACTGTCAGGCAGGCTAATGTCCTCTCTAAACAACCTCTTTAGGCACAATAGCCTCAAGGAAATCACAGATGCACATGCCTCAAAACTGAGAGAGATATGAAAATGACAGCAGATATTACAAAGACCAATTATTCTTCCTTGCACTTGACAGTTCAACACCAGAATGTTCAGACAGTAGTACATAGTGTATATAAAACCTTAGGTTGCTTTACATGAAAAACGTGGAAACAACTGAAGTTACTTATAAGCTGCACGGCATCGAACAAATCATTATAAACTACAACAGTTGCAAGTGTACATTAACACACAACACAGTAACTCTACAATTCTAGAGTTTAAAAGTGTGTATTTACAAGTCATGGGAAAGTGTAGATTAATTCAAGGAAGTATCACATTGTACAGTACATGTGAAATCTGTCTGTGTGAAGAAAAGAGATGGGGCTTTCAGAGCTTTAGCCTAAATGTTTGCTTTGAAAGGCAGCCTCTGTCCATTAAACCCTTCTCTCCAGAGTCCTCAACCTCTTCAGCAAGACCAGCACACACAAAAGGATGGGCTTTCTCCCTCTGTGAAACACACATACATACACAAACACCCACACCCACACACTTTCCTCCATTTGCTCCCTGGTGCACAGTCACCCTCTTATGCGCCCTGCCATGTAGTACTGTACAGTTTATTCAACCGCATTAGCATTATTACACAACGCCGTAATGTCATTGTCATGAAAACACCACCCCGGTGCCATGAGGGCTGATTTCTAGAGCTTCTGAGAGCACTCGGCTGTGGTCCTAATGTGTTCTGTGGCATTTAAAACTGAGGGTAGATAATCATTTACATTCCCTGTGTGATCCATTTTCCACACATCGGACGAGACATTCAGTGCAGTGTACCACCTCTTCTTAATCTTGAATCCTGTCACACAGGTATTTATAGCCCTGTCATCCAAGTGCAATACCATCAGCCTGAAGTTACTACCACCTTAAACACACAAGGTTACTAATTTTTTGTCTGGTGAGCTTATTTCGGGACTACATCTTTGCAGAGCAGTAAAGTTGTATGATGGTAATTGTACATTTTTGACTGTTCAATGACTGATATGGGTAACAGCAAGAAACCCATAAAAAGAGATACCCATAGCAGAATGTCACAGTGGTCTCAGACAGATGTGACTCCTGTGTTATTAACACTGCATATCAAGAGAGTGAGATGGGATAAGATGGTTTGAGAGATAGGATGGAAGAGATAGGAGGCCAGAGAGAGAAATAGAAATAATAGATGGGATAAGGAAAGCATGAGTGTGAAAATAAAAAAAAGAGTTACAACACAAGCCTTTTCTTTGCTGAGCTCTAATTGCTATGCAGTGATCTGTGAAAATGAATGGTGAGAACCATTTATTTAAGGTCTGTCACAATGTTAGTGGCCTTTAACTAAATTTAACCAACATCAAACAAAGACACTGGAATCCAGATGTAGTGTTTAACAAACCCCCCGCAGTATCTTTCTCCACAGCATTTCTGCAAATTCCACAAGTATTAATTAAAACGTGCAAAGTGCAAGTAAGAAGTCTGCCTGTTGGCAGGTGTGAACTCACTCACTCTCGCTGTGGGTGTCTAGACTAGAGATGGATGCTAGTTCTATGAAGAAATCTGACAGCCAGTGCTAGAGATCACACCTCCTGTTTTTTTTCGGTACCAATTTTAAAGAGCTCACTGCAATTCCCTCACCAATAATGTAAGCTAAAAATGTAAGTCTCTTTTAGTTTTAGAAATAGAGAAAAAGGTAGAACAAGTTTTAGCGATACAATGAAACAGGCCTGCAAGAATGTGTCAAAATCTGACACTTCTCATATAGTTTTAATGACAATGAAAATTAGAAACAGCAACTGAAGGTGACCAAAAAGGGTTTTCTGAATATAAACAATTTGAAACTATTTTAAAGACTTTAAACAAATGATTTCCAGTCAATGTTCATGTCAAGCTTTAACCGGGGATAAAAAATTAAACACTTCTTTGGTTTAATACACCATTTGAAAAAAAACATCCTAATCAATACACAGAGCGCAGTAAAAAAAACAGAAGCAGAAAAGAAACTCCCTTCTAGCACTCCAATAACTATTTTAACATTACAAAAGAGTTCACAAATGAAAGAGCAAAGTGAAAAGTATAAATACTGGCATGCATCATCTGGCCAACCACCCTTTGTTTCTGAGGATGATGGATTTGGTAGGGACAACCTGCACATGCTGCAATAATAAAAAGTTCATTTTGTTCATTTTTTGGCAGTTCAGTTATATGTGATCAGCTCTATCACTAGTTTATGCATAGATCTGATCCCTTTAAACAGTCGAATCTCACCAGTCTAGTGAGGGGGAATCCCTGACCTTACAAGAGAAAACCGAAACCTTGTAGATTTTTAGACCCATGAGGCGCAACATGTAGATCTAAACCAGGGAGAGCAATCGATAATTCCACTCATCTGTGTCAGACGAACTCATCAATGAGTGTCTGACTGAACAGGCTCTGACTGTCTGTGTAACACCTCTTTTCAACTCACAGTAATGTATATACCATTTAACGTATAACATCCATCATACGGTATCATGCGAGCCCAGCACCGGACGTCCTTTCAAAAGTGCTCAAAAGCGCATCATTAGAGAGATGTGCAGCCGCCGTGACAAATGACCATCACTGCTCAAAGGCACACAATTATACACTGACAGTCTTTTGTCGGTGAGATAGATAACAAACACAGAAAGTCTAAAAAAAGGCTTGAGGCTGTAAAGTCTCAATGTTGCTTAGAGCTTTAACAACTACCTAAACAATGCTGAATGCATGAGGTAACTGGCACACAACAAAATACATTCATTGTATTGGTGTTCATGGAAGCACGACATGACAGGATGAACATGTGGGGAGAAAAGATCACATGTGAAAATAAATGAAAGCTGTGAGCGTGTCAATCTTTCCCTGTATGCCAATGAAAGGGGCAATTACCAACCTCCAGCACAGAGCTAGCACTTTTTACTTACTGCAAAAACCAAAAGGGTTTTAAAAACAAGTGATGCAATGGATTGAACTGATCTGAATGTGCATCTTTCCATATAAATGAAATACTGCAGATAGTCTTTCAGTTTGCTCACTTCTAGCAGCAGTGTTTCCGTAATATATCTTAGTGAACTCAAAACACAAGCATAAGCACAAAAGAGAAAGATGTTACCTCTCATATGAGCTTGTAGTGGTCTGTATCAGTCAATCTGAGCTGAACCAGAGGATGAGGCATCTTCTGCATTCCTGCTAAAATCCGTCCTCACATGCTAGAGGTGATTTCTGACACTGGTTTAAAATCCAAGTCTGGGTCACTGTGTCTTATTGTCTCCTGTAGTAAGACCCAGCAGTAGAGCGGTGTGTGCATGTGTTAATGATGCCGCTATCCTCTGGTGGTGCATCCCTCTCGCTGTGTATGTTGTGCGCTCTCTTTCCCTTTCTCTCATTCTCTCTTACTCCTGCACACGGCAAACACAAATTCCCATCTGTCGCCGCCCATTTTGCCTTCTCCCAGCCCACCTCATGAATAATAAAAAAAGCCCCCTGGGCAGGCATCCACCCCCATCTCTTGTGAAGGCACACACATACACTCACACACACGCACATGCACAAACATCCGTGTGAACATACACACAACTCATTGCATACATATATACACACATACAGCAGGAGCAGTCAAGCATGCAGGCCAACCTCCATCACTGCCAGCCTGTTACTCTCTCTCTGGTTGGTGTATTTGTTCTAGCATATATTCTTTCTTTGTTCTTATGAGCTTTAGAATGAATTCCACACTGTATTGTATACTGTACACTATCAGGAATAAAGGGTCCTGTCCAGCTGCATTTTAGTCCTCCAGCATACACACAATAAAAATGGTACCACACAGGCTCCAAATGAGTTTTACAAGTAGAATACCTGTACAATAAACATTGATTGATTGATTGATTCACATTACCAAAAGAAAGGAAACCTTTTTAGGTAAATTAGGTAAAGGAAAAAGTCTAGAGTCAAGACAGGAAGTGTAATGTCAATGCAACACTGAATATGGCAAAATTACAACCCTTGAATAAAGTTACTGAACACAAAGCCCTACGAGTACCACCCCAATGTGTTCACACTGGCAGTTACAGGTGTAGGCATTTGTATAACAAATAAAAGGTGATAAACAATAAAACTAGAGAACTGTACATCGTCAGAAGCCTGATAGTGGCATGTCAGCTGGGAAGGGATTGAGCGTTATCTCAAGCCAAGCCAAGAAGACTCTCACTTCACTCTCTATATTTTGACCTCTGTGCTTTAACCCAATTCTCACTCTTCCTTTTCATTTGCACATTCTCGCCTCCTCTCCACCAATCACCAACATGCTAGCTCAGGGTACACCGATCTGTCTAATTTCTTTACAGCCAAATTTGCAGATGGTCTTTTTTGAACCTGAACAGCTTTAAGCCAACTGTATAAATGACATGAGCTGCTTTTAATATAATGAGCCAGACCAGTATTGTAATACTTAAATCTTCAATGAAAGAAAATGTTTCCTATTAAAAGAACAATGATCAAATAAAAGTAATAATGAGGCACAATAGAGATGCTGGTAAAACTGGCTAAATGCATAATCACTAGCAACATTTTGCTATTTGCTATTTTTTGATGAGATATAGAATTATACTGGGAGAAAAGCAAAGATTTGCATTAACATAACACTGCATATAACATCGTCTTTGTTTGTTTCAATATAAGAACAACAAACAGGGATAAAACAAGAATAAATCATAACACAATACCTCTTCTTCTACCGACACATTTAACTGAATGGTTTTTTAATCAACCTTTAATAAGGAAGACATAATAATATTGCTTTACGGTTTGATTTTTACCTAGGAGTCGTCAGAGCACAAGGATTTCCACACAGACTCTAAAAGAGGGCAAGAAGATAGTGGAGAGAGCAGCTGAGGACAGAGAGAGCTACATGAAACCAGTGCTTCTCAGCTTGCAAGTGTAGGAGGAAGATGCTGAACAGTGAGCTCCCGAGGAAACTGCAGGTGTCAGAGGTAAGCACAGTGCAAAGACAGAGGCTACTGAGCCAGAGGTCAACTACTCCTCTGACTGACCGAAAACATAGCTTGTTTTAGTCTCCACTGCACAAGCGCACCACAGGCAATAACTGCATGTCTATGCATCTGGACTATGTATTTAGTGTCTTGTGGGAACCAAGCCTCCCCAGTATGATGCACTATATAAAATCTTTCAGTGTAGAGCAAATTTCACAGTGATAGATTTTTCATTCATGATATTGGCTAGTCAGATTCTTCTGGCTCAAGGAAAAATAAAGGTAAAACTGCAAAAGCATTTTCTTTAAAGTGCTAAGTTTAAGGCTGGGGTTGGCTTAGGTGTAGGAACAGTAGTATGTAGCCGTGGTAATACCGAAATTAGACAAAAACAAGTAAATGTGTGTTTGTGTGTGTGTGTGTGTGTGTGTGTGTGTGTGTGTGTGTGTGTGTGTGTGTGTGTGTGTTGTACATAAATCAATATAAAGGTGACAAAGAACTCAAGGTGTGAATGTGAGTCATTATCTTCCATCAGTTGGGTTAAAAATAAGCAATCCAAAAGTGGCTCAGGAAGAGACAGTCATCAAGGAAGGGAAAGCTTCACTATAAATCACTTTATACTGTTTATACAGTTCTGGTGCTTTGCCAAAAATGAGCAAGGTCAAAAACTGTCACCGTGAGATCACTTAAGAACCAGAGCGTGTGATTTATGCAAATACTTGATTAGAGGAGACCAATTAACACGAGCTGAAATAAAGCATCCCTCCCGACAGACATGTTCATAGGTGTGTCATTCTAACAATGAGCTCTCTAGCACTAGCTTACCTCAGCTAGAGTAGCTAAAGTCAGGCTGGTGAACAGTAATCTCAGCCACAGATAGGACTCCATTTTCAAGATTGCTTCCTTCTATATGCCATGAAAATAACAGGCTTGTAATATGTGTGATCTGTTTAAAGCCATCCTTGCAGAGTGGAACAGTACTGACAATACTGTCCTTCTGTACAAAATTTAACTTTCCCAATTAAATTATAAGAAGAGCTTCCCAAATTACAACACGTTTTGTTCACTGACTTGTTGATGATACCATTAAAAGCTTTGCCATTTTAGGTTTGGTACAGTTTTTGTGTATGCCAAGGGGGCACAACTCTAACCCTCCAGTCCTGTAAGGTTAATATCCAGCACAGTTTGGTGGTTCCCCTCTTCGCTTACACTCACTCACACTGGCAATCAACAGATGAGTGTAATCAGGTGTGCACTTGACATTGGCCCTCCATGACCAAAGTTTTATCCAAATTCCTTATTACAACAAACCAACAACCAAACATCAGCGTTGTTTCCACTATTGACAGCAGTGCTTAAAGGAGAGGACTGGTGCAGCTACGTTATTGTACTGTATATACCCACCCACAAAGCCAAGTGCAGAAATACTGCACATAGGTGATTGATAACTAACTCAGCCGGAGGTACCCCAACTCCCTCTGATGTGGGTTCAAGGAACGCTTTACAATTTAGGGGATTTAGTTCACCATGGTAACCAAATTGAATTATGATAAGGCCTCTCCTGTGTGGCTGTAGCTGGTGTGTAACAGTGAGCACTGAGACACAGATAAGCGCTTCATTTTTATGCTAAGCTTGATTAAACACAGGAGTGACCTTTCTTCGCTCCTCTTCAGCTCTTAGATGGAGGAATGTCATGTGTAAACGCTAGTGATTGCGGAGGTTTTGTGTGTTCCTCCACTAGAGCTACAACTGAGTGGACAACAGGGTGGGCATTACAGGCTGTGGGAGATGTTTCACATTCTCTTGTTACGTTTGACGTCCATCGTGTAGGCTGATGCAAAACAAAGGCATGATGGGCTGAATGAGCGGGTTGTTTTCACTGTACGTCATATGCAGAGCTGTAAGTGCGGAGTTTAAAGCTCTGAATGAGCTTATGGAAACTGTGAGCGGTAATGGCACTGAAAGTTGGATCTTCTGAAGTGAACAGGCCTTGGTTTGAAGTATTGCAAAGAAAAGATAAAGGTAACTTAGGCGTCTCTTAAAGGTGCTATGTTTATTACAGGGGGCCAATTATGCTTATTTTAGGTGCTCAGAATTTTATTTTTGCTGCATAATATATAATTACAGCATCATAATCGCAATACTTACATCGCAGGACATGACCTTTTAAGTAAGACAAATTAAATGAAACAAGTCATGCTACAACTTCTTAGCTGCTTGATAAAAAAAAAATTCTTGCGTGGTTCCTGGACTCTGATTTAAGGCTTTTCGGATACACAGAAAAGAGTAGTCAGAGCGCTCACCTGCTTTTATGTTAAAGTTCAAGAAACGGTGATTCCCACTGACAGAGTGTTAAAATGTAATTTCTCAGATTTTTTATTTTTATATTTATTTCCACCCCAATCATTTTACCATAAATAAATGTTTTTAAATATTGATCTTTTCAGTCATCTGGTAAAACATGAACATGAACCAGATTATTTTGTAATATGGCAGTAAATATCATGAAGACCTATCTACTAGAATTAATTTACAATCTTCAGTTTTCCCTAAATACAAAATCTTCCTCATACTGTATGTTCTGTATTCACTGAAATGCTCTCTTAGAGCTGCTGTGTCCTAAACCCCACCTGTTAATAAGCTTAGCGAGCTCTGATTGGTCAGTTCACCCACTCTCGTCTGATTGTTCCGTCCCACACATCTGTTGATATTCTCACAGAGGCGTTGGACAGCCATAAATATTACAATACTTCTGCTACAGTCTTAAGACGTTTTCATACATACATGAAATATACATACTGTACCTTTAAAATGATAAACACACCCAACTAAATGTAACGTTAAATACTCTACAGGCTTAACAGTTCCAACTGATAAGATGTCTCAATAAATAAATATCCTGATATACCATACATACTCTCGATGAATCACAATATAATTTTTTTGCCTTTTCACCTAATATGTATTGTGTTGCACAAAAAACATTTTTTTTTTGCACAATTTAAAAGCTCTAGTTGCCCTCTAATGTTAGTGAAGATTCACAATGGACCGACTAACCGTTCCAAATTATTATAAATCTTGTTATATTAACCTCCATTGCAGATTTAGAAAGCTGTTTTATCCTCCATTTTGGAGCTTTTTAAAGATAAATAAAGTAAAACCTTTGAGAGTAACCGTGTGCAAACTTTTGACTAGTATCACAATATTTTAGGAGCAGCCACAGTGACAAGACAAGTGGCAAATCTTATAAAATCTGTTAATAATATATATTTTTTTTTACTAGGCACATTTGTTTTTAAATAACCATGAGGAAATTACACTCTTGGGTACCTTAATCATCATTTATATTCAAACATGCAACAGTTTAAGACCTTAGACAACTAAACCTGGGTAAAACTCGGGAACCTCTCCTAAACTGCTTTTTATGGAAACGTGCCATTGGTCAGTCGCAGTATCATGTTGCATCACGCCCTACACTTAGTATTACACTGTAGAGGCAAATGGAAGCTTCCTCAGTCATCTTCTGATTAAACAAGGCAACCAGTCCTTGTACGTATACCAACCACCAGCAACCACCAAGACTAAACACAATCAAAGAACATTATGTATAAGATCATGCAGACATAAGCACGAAAATGCCTGGAAATGCTCAGTATGTGGTGGGTAATTAAAAGGCACATTCTTCTACTTCAGGTTTCGAGAGACTTCACAAAAGGCCGGGCAGCATCAGGTGCGAGGCTAATTGCACTCTTTAAATATTTAAGAAGGTGTGCTGGATTGCCAGAGCCAACAAAGAAATAAAGGGAGTGCCAGTGAAAAAGAGAAAAACTGATAAAGAGGGACAGGCAGAGTGCAAGATATGGCCATAAAAGAGTGGAACAAAAAGCCTCTTGTTTGTGTAACTTGGGAATGGCACTGAGACCCAAACATAAAGAAGCAATACTAGAGCAGCAGAGCTGTTTGGGCAACACAAGGCCTCCTGCCGTGGAACAGCTCAGAGACAAACAGGATGTTCCACCATGCCTTTGACTCCACAGTAATCAACTGGACGCCTCATTACGGACTAACAAGAGCTTCGCAGATTCCTCTAGCAAAGCAGCGGAGCTGCCAAACTGATAGTGAGGCCCTGGCTAAAAGCTGCCTGTAATGAGTTGAAACAGGACCATGCAAGCCCCAATGGGACAGATCTACTCTGCCATATTGTGACAGATTGAATTAAGCAGCGTGAACTCATTTCAAAAGTTGCACATAGTTTCTCTGGATGGTCTTATCTCAGCAGATCCCAGAAAAGAGACCATCTACACTATGTGGCCAAAAGTATGCACAACACATCTGTAGGAACATCACCTCTGTTCACATCTGCTGAATATCTTAATTCATACACATTAATATAGAGTTAAAAAACAGATCTGGACCGTTATTCCCTCTCAGCCAAACTTTAGAGTTTACACTATGAATTTCAGCATTTTCCTGGGATCTGCCAAAGGCAGATTTGCCTGTCAGGCTGCTGGATAGTGAGTCATGCTACAGAGGCTTTATCTTACTCCAGCTCATGCTTGCCACTGCGCATGATAGTTCTAGGCCGGTATCTAATTGATTAACCATAAGGTACAAATTAAAGATGGTCTTATATCTGATGTTTAGGTCATGTTAGTTGTGGAACTCTGCCAGTGTCGTTGGTTAACTGTCTCAGGCAATGGCACGTGTTTTGTCTTACATAAAATAGCCACATACAAGTAGTCATGTACATTGGTACTACTGCAAGTGTTAGGTAACCATCTGGCTGGTAATGTCTCCATTGTGGCAGTTGTTTTCCTGCTTGTGTGTTCACATGTCTGCGCTGAAAAACATTATTTTGCACCTTATGGCAGTATATGGGCAACGGCAGCATTAAGTTATGCAAACATTGGTAGGATAGCAGGCAAAAATGGACTAGAGAAAAGCTTTCACAGCATAGATTGTTTGTATGCTGGAAAAAGGCAGTAAAATACTGGATTAGTCTGGAATACAACAATTAAACTTTCACAGTCTCAGAAAAAAACAACATAGAGATTTATTCTCCAGGTTATAGTTGTTATCAAAAGCTTGTGATGGAGCATTCTGCTCACCGCTGATGTCTATGGCATACAGTCAGTTGTGGTGGCAGAACTGTACATTGTGGCTCCATTGAAAACCACAGAATATTTGGTTTGCCTTTGTCTGTTTACCACAAACATGTAAACGCAGCATCGGTTCACATGCTTGGCTGCAATTATATATATAAATACAGTTCTACAAAGTCATACTTCTCATACAAGCAAGCTATCTTGCAAATTTCACAACAGGCTAGCATTAATAACACTATATATTTCTCCAAATATGCCAGGTCTGCATCAACCCAATTCAAAATTTTAACTTTCTAGATAATTTAGTCCTCAGCAGTCCGGCCCCACTGGGAAGAGTTGAAGAGCCTGATGACTCTTAGGACAAAGGATTTCCTGAGTCTGTCCGTGGAGCAGCTCTGTGACAGCAGCCTGCCACTGAACTTGCTCTTGAACTTGCCTTCTGTCCATGATGATGGTGTGCAGTGGGTGCCCATCATCATCCATAATACACAGCAGTTTGTGCAGTGTCCTCCTCTCCGCCACCTTCACCACCGAGTCCAGCTCCACACCAATAACTGACCCTGCTCGCCTGACCAGCTTGTCCAGACGCATCCCGTCTCTCTTCTTGATGCTTCCTCCCCAGCACACCACAGCATAGAAGAGACATCTTTGGCTGAAACTATATCAGTTCCAGCCTGTTTAGCTTTGCTAAGAAGTACTGTTCTGTCTTGTGGAAGCAGCTAGGAGTTAGGAGGGAGAACGAGAGGGTTAAGTCAATCCAATGACATGCAGTTTTCTATTTGCAGTCTCTTGAAATGACAATTGCGTATTTGTGATCCTCATTTAATGTTTGGGAAATGAACCCAGCACTATGACTAGGTGACTCAAAATGTATACCTGCTATCTGAAATGAATACAGGTTGAAAGGTCTTTTTTAGGGGTGGGAGTAGAACATACTGCAGTATCATGGTGTAATACTCACACTTTCTCACATATCTTTAATAATCAAAGTGGAATTGTATCACAATAATGTCATATCATATCTCTTCTAGTGAGTCCCTCCCTATTTAAAACTGAGTGGCAAGATCTAGCATAACATTCCTATCACCTGCCAGACAATATTAAACCTTTGCTGAAAGTATCTTGGACCAGTGCCTTGTTACGTTTAGAAATACAACAGAACAAACTAGTCCAGTTAAGTACTCTTAAGCAGACGTAACAAACTTGCTGGTCAGTATATCTGTGCTGTCAGTTTTAACACAAGTGGCTATTTAGTCAGAGGATTAGACCTGAGAAGAGCCCTTTGGGTTTGGAGCAGCTGGTCTGCCTTTTATCAGATTCATACAGATCCAGACTTTCTCTCTTTCTCCCTCTCTACATTGATTTGAAGCCAATGTGTTCTTGCACTGAAAGAAACAGAGAGTGGTCCAAGGGTCAAATTAATGGTAGCAGTTCAGAACAGCTGCTGCCATAGCCAAACAAGACTCACCCACATCCGCCTGTCTGCTCCTTTCGTCCCTTCTTTTATTTATCTCCCTTCACTTTCCTCTTTCCGTTTATTAGTTTTACCACAAACGCAAATAGATACATAAGAAACGTTTGACAAAAGGAGATATAAAATCAAGCTCTTATGTCTCGGAGCGATGCAGATCGGAAAAGAATGACAACGATTAGCTTTTAGATGTACTTTAGAGCAGAAAATTGTCAATTCATCCTTGAAAAATATGTTCCTATATATATATATATATAAAACCACATCCAAGTTTCCCCCACCACAGCTAAGGCAGAGTTCAAGAGCACAGTTCTCTAGCCTTGTCAAGTTTAGAAAATAAATATACACTCATGACACTTCAAAATGAAAGTAACCTTTGGGCAGTTAAGAGGTCAGAAGTTAAGCCAAGGTCCTACATCTACTACAGCAGATGTCACATAGGCCTTCACCATGGAGACAAAGAGACGACACCACTACCATCAGCAGGGTCCTGAGTGTCCGGATGTCTCCTCCATATGCCCCGAGCACACTGTTTTAGCTTAATATGAGAACATGAGAAGGTTAAGCAATTGAATGAAGATCCAGGACAACAGGGGTGCTAGAAGGGTAAAATGTCAATGTCTCCTGGTTAGACCGTTCCAATTCAGATAATTTGTTCTTGAAGCTAGAGAGTTATTGGAAATAAAGGCAGGAAAGAAGGAGGAATAAAGGAAAAATAACAACAACAATCAACAACAACAACTAAACCAAGAAGATACAGTAGAAGATCATGATGGAGACAAAGAAATGCAAGAAGATGAACACTGAAATAATAAAAACAAGAAGAACTGAAATGATCCAACGGCTGTGAAGGCCACAGTGATCCAAGATGACAACGCATCTGCTAAATGTGTCAGGTGGCCCCTCTGATTCACTGGTCTTCATCGCACTGGCTTGTTGTACTGTATTTACTGTTGAGTTGTTTACTTTTGTCAATGTAACTTGACGTATTTTGCTGCTGGTTTAACTACAGAATGTGCACTTCATATCTTGCTCATTCATACTCTGAGGTCTAGTAAACACTTCTCTGTCTTGTATGTCCAGCATGTTGATGCTTCTTAGAGAAACACTGTTTCATTCCACTGAATGCCTGTGTATGAAGCTGTCTGGATTACCACATTAAACTTAATAAAAATAAAAACTCTACATAAGCCTTTAGCTTCTTGATGACTCTGCAATAATTGAAAGGCATTCTCTTTTTAAGGACATTTTAAGACTTTCTTAACTTTCCTTTTACCAACACAGTATTCTTGAATTGCTAAAAGGCTAAGCACTACTTTTTTAATACCAATGTTTTTTATTACATTCCTAAGTTAACAAAACATAACGTAAATGGCATAGTACTTGAATACTGCAGCATACTGTGATTTCTTTGCTGTAATAATAAACCAAACTATTAACAAATTGCTGCACAAAACCTAGTATCTCCATTTGTGTTGTTTTTCTGTTGTATGTTTTTGTCTGTTCAGCTGCTCTATACATTGTGTGTAAATGTCATGATGAAGAGACCAAGAGAAATGGACCAAAAGATTATTGTGCATCATTGTGTAAATATTCAGTATGATCTGTAGTTGTCCTCAATTAAAAAGGGTTTTCAAAGAAGCAGGTCAGGATGGAGTCAAACGCATGCGGAAGCTAGGCGCTAATCTATGTCAGCTCTGGTCTTGACATCCGGTGTGTTAAGCCCTGGGGTCGTGCTTCAGTTTAGGCTCCAGACCTACTTTACACCCACACCAACAGAAGGCCGAGCCCGCGTGTTAGTTAACAAAAGCACTTCCCTGCTCGTCAGTCAAAGAGCGGCTGTCACGCGCAGGCCCATCCACTCCTTCTCTGTTGTGGGGGATGTTTGGCGCTCCCCCCATCAACAGGAGGTGATGTCGTTGCTTCAGTTAATTGCTGGCAAGCCTCCTGACTGCCCTGCAAAAGTCTGGACTGGGGAGGAGAAGCTTTGGTCTCCAACCAGCATGCATGTACACCCCCTCTCTAACACAGCACAAGACTAGCCAGCGCTTCGGAAGACAATAGGGCATAGCAGCTGGACAGCAGCACCACGAGGAAGCCCTGCATACTTAATTACCGAAACCAAGGAAAACCATCTGTAGCATAGACCAAACATCTGCTGGAAATCAATAAGAAAGTTGCTCGAAATGATTTAATGCTTCTTTTCATTTTATAATTACAATTTTAAGTTTCAATTCATGCAGGTTGATCACATGCCTGGACTCTCCTTCTACTGTAGGTCCTAGAGTGTCACTTTTAATCTGATAATTAATTGCTAATAGTCAAAGTATAAGAAACTGACCAAACAATACGGGTGGAGTAAACAGAACAGTCAATTAAGGATTCCAAATTAATAGAAACAAAAATCAATAAGATTAAAGTTTAAAAAATTAAAAATAAAAAAATCAATAAGATTAAAGTTTAAAAAGACTTTATTTCAAATCTATAATAACACTAAGAGAAAAACGCATACAAACAAGTTCATGCAAAACCAATACGAGAACATTATCATCATGCAAACATCCAACTAATCGCTTTTTTAAAAACCTCTTTGGACATTCCTAGTCATATGAACATCTTTTGGCCTTTTGTTTGATTCACTGCTTGTGCTTGGAGATGCACTGATAATGATGTCAACTCCCTTTGGGACCCAGTGGACACTTGTTCTAGATGTAAACACTAATGATGATTTGTAACCTCAGACATTCCTTAGAGATTTTGGTTAATGGGGTTGGGAAGATAAAACTGTCCAGAAATCCAAGAATAGGTGATTCCTCCAATGACATAATCAAAACAGTATTAAAAGCCTCTCAAATTCATGTTGAGACATGCAGGACAACACTGCCATGCTGACATGTATCATTCCCATAGGAGACATGGGAAAATACGGTAACACGGACATCCTGACTTACGGTCTGCTTTGCTGAGATGCATTGAATTACAGACTCCCCTCTGTGAAACACCTGGAGGCGTGCTTATTATTCTTGGGAACCAAACACTTGACCAGTCCATGGTTACTATATCTCACGCTTCATCTGGTGGAACAGACACAGTCAAACGTGACCACCATCCAAGCTGACAGCCATGACTCTTTTCTTTTTAAGGAACTCTAACTTCACTATCATTCAATGAAAAGTGAGAGTTTATTTAGACCAGCACTCAGATGACATTAAACATTACCACAACTGACAACAAAAGCAAGTTGCAGTTGTATAAAATTATGTGTTAGTCAAAATAAGTTTCCCCTGCAGGTAAACAATGTGGCATTTTTATGCAATATATATATGTATGTATATATATATCAAGCCATATAAATTGGAATAAATGCAGTTACTTCATGTCTGTATTCTTAATATATATTTCTAATACCAAACCTGCAAAACATGGCTGATTTTATCGTGAAGTTATTGTAGTGCATTTTTCTTGTTTGGCATTAAAATCTTCTTTTAAATTGAAATCACATTTTAAGCCATGTTTTAGTTATTGTTTGACCTCAATACATCGGAAAACATTAGAAATGCTGTCGTATATACACCACGTACATGTAATTTTTTAAGTATTAAATGTGTCTATTATTACTGGCGCACAGGTCCAATATACTACACCAGCATCTGCACCAAAGCCGTCGAGAAGATGACATGATGACATAACAAGATGAACTTTTGGGTTTTGTTTTTTTTTTCTTACCTAGGAACAATCACAAATATGAAAACACTGGTGAATGTCAAAGTATTTCTGAAAACCGTGTAGGTGTGTTTCAGAAGACATTTCTTTTTAAGAACAGCTGGTGAACTAGGCCCAGTTTGTTTAACCAATTTAGATTTGTTTGTTCTGAGATTAGATTTAGGAACAGGCTACATTACATTTAAGGCATATGGAAGATTGTCTCGTCCAGAATGGCATGCATGTATAAACATGTCACAGAGGAGAGCTGATGTACTACATTGCTACATTTCCATTTGGCACACAATGTTTCAACAGATATTAAATAAATAATTAGAGAGTATATATAACTTATGGGTGGTTTTCATCAGATCACCTGCTAGTACAAATGATTTATTAAGTACTTGTTGAGACGAGCTTTGTGTCCGAGAGAAAAGGCAATAGTAACATTACCCCTCTGGTCATTAGACTGCTGTTAGTATAGCATAGTGGCTAATACCTCTGTTCCCCACCAAGCAGCTTGGGCTACGATTCCCTACATAGACTGACCAATAACTGTCTCTGGGATGGAATCCTGACACACTGGACAACACTCCTAATCCCTGTGGAATTATCAGGCTAGAAGAAGTTCTGGATAAGATTGCATGCTAAATGCTATGTAGCCTATTTTTCTTCTAAACTTTAACTTAAAATTCTGAGTTCTCTTTTGAGTTATCTCAGCTATTTCTTTGTCGTAT